>CATQJA010000898.1:185000-547932 GCA_958295435.1 Mesorhabditis spiculigera
AAACAGGGCGCAAGCCCTGACCTTTACCGACTCCGCAAAAGGGCAAAAAACAATTGGCCGGCACTGATTAATTACCGGGGGATACGGTAGGTTAGTTGAATTTTAGGGAAGACAGATGGCTTTCGGGCGATTTTACGAATTTAAGATTTTTAGAAAAACGAAAAATTGGACTCAACGTAAGTGCTCAACGACCAAACCAGAAAAATTTTTAAAGCCAAAAATTCAGAAATTTTCTAACAATCTTAATGTTTAAAAATACTCGAAATATTTGAAAACATCATTTCACAAGTTAAAGCTGATTTTGAATGGCGAACAAAATGGCTTTCTTCCATCCTTTAAAAACCCTGGATTCTGGCCTTCCACGGCCCTTTAAAACGTAAAAGGGCATTTTCACCTATCTACCCTTGAAAATCCGCTTAAAAGGCCTCAAAATCTTGCTTTCTAACATTTTTTCTAAAACTACCGTACCCCGCACAAGGCCCAAAATGACATGCGCTATTTGCTCATTTTTCATTATTCCTGGCAACCGGTGGTCTGCCCCCACGGGGGGTGCGATTAGTCGCCAATGTCGCCACATCCCAGAGGAGAGGGCGAAACAGGAAATTTAGCGGCTGATTTTCTGGGGGGTAATGACGCAGAAATGGAAGTGTCAATGCCGGAAATGAGACAGAAAAACAGAGAAAAATGAAAAAAGAGAAAAAAGAGAAAAAAGTTCACTAATCTTCACAAACATGTAATTTTCATCGAAAACGTAATTTTTATACGAGGAAAGGAAGCATATAGTATTTCCAATTCTACCTATAGCCACGCCTAAGCCGAAACCGAAGCCTAAGCCTATACCTAAGCCTAAGCCTAAGCCTAAGCCTGAACCTAATCCCAAGTCAAGCCAACTTCAAGCGCGAAAACGAACTGTACGTGTAGGCGGGCCTGCGTATCAAGTCCGAAATCCAGAGTCATCGAATATAGTGCGAGAGAGAGAAAGAGAGAGAGAGTGAGAGAGAAAGAGGGAGAACGAAAGAGAGAGAACGATAAGCCCAACCCAGAACCACCGTGTCACCACCCTGGTTATCTACATTCCATGGCCGGGGCCAAGTGTCCGAGGTATCTGGCCGTGTACTGAATGGCTGGAGGCGATCAATTAGTCCTCACTCGCTTTCTTTCGCTCTCTCTCTCTCTCTCTCTCGGGCTAGTGGCTAGCGGCTCAAGGACGTACAGCTCCAATGGACAACCTCGCCAGGAAGCCGGATTTTTTGGTGGTTTCTGATGGGGGGATTTGTAGTGACAGTTTTTTCTGAAAATATTCTTTTAAGCCTAGGTCAGAGCCTAAGCCTAAGCCGAAGCCTAAGTCAAAACCTAAGCCCACACTTAAGCCTAAATTGCCCCAAAACTTGCCACCTGTGGCCAAAATCCAATGAAAACGGCCGAAAAAACCTAATTTTCCCCCGGGGGCGCTACCGTAACCCGGAAATCATATATGCGCCCTGGAGAGAGGGAGAGGGAGAGGGAGAGCGAGAGAGAGAGAGAGAGAGAGAGAGAGAGAGAGAGAGAGAGGACGAGAAAAGAAAAAAGGGCAAGAGAACCCGGAGATTAGGTGGCGGTTCATTCGGCCTTTCCGGGAAAAAAATTGGGGTGGGGAGGGAAGAAAACAAGAGGTGGGGGACCCGGACAATCCCGGATAATTAGACCCACCGGAGGGAAAACGAGGGGATTCGCCAAGAAAAAGTAAAATATCAGGAAAAATGGGGGTCTGGGTGACCGGGCAGGTTTTTTAGGACGGATCAGGTCAAGTCAGAAGATTTTTGAGGTTTGTCTAGCCGGGCTAGAAAAAAAAGAACAATAGAGAGCGAGATATAGTGAGAGAGCGAGAGAGAGAGAGAGAGAGAGAGAGAGAGCGAGAGTGAGAGAGACGAAATTTGAAGAGAAAAACCCGTATCGCTGCTTCCGTCTTCCTGAAAAGTATGAATTAAGAAAACACCGTTTGGAGCTCGAGAAAACACGAAAAAAGGGAGAGAGTAAGGGAGGGAGAGAGAGAAAGACAAAATTTCCGACTACGGTATCCCTAATAAGCCCAAAAATAGCCCATGAATCAAGCCGAAGCAGAAATTATTCCGTACCGCAATTAAAATCTATGGGGTGTAAAGGGTTGCGCCACGTAGCCCCGAGAAAAGTTCGAAAGGTGATGTTCGCGTGTGGTAATTTGAGGGTGGAAAAGCCGGACAGTGAGAGAGAGAGAGAGAAAGAGAGAGAGAGAGAGAGAGAGAGAGAGAGAGAGAGAGACGGTGCAGTGAAGCCGAAAGGCCCGAAAAAGGAAGCAGGCAAAAAACGGAAAAGTCGAAGGGGGGCAGAGCTTGGGGCTGGCTGTGAGAGGATCGATAGGGCTAGCGAGAGCATGTGTGTGTGCCTGCCAGTGGTGGATGGTGGTCGAGGTGGAAAAAAGTGGAGGTGGACGAGGGCGAGGACGGGCAAGGAGGACGGGAAGGTGATGCTCAAAAAAGTGGACGGAAAGGGTTGAAAAAGCCGTCATTTCCTTGGATGGGTGGGGGTACGGTAGCCAGTCCTGGAGGGTACTTTTAGGAGATGGGAAAAGAAAATCAAGAATTCTTGGCTCCAAATCCTGTCCAAAAAACACAAAATTTACAAAGTACGGCAAAAACATAGAAAATGCTTTTAAGGCGATGGTGCCAGAAAAAATCCTGACTTCTGGATTCAGTTACGGTAATTTTTCTGAATCTGTGATTAAAGGACGGTGAGAGAGAAAGCGAGAGAAAGAGTGAGAGAGAGGGAGAGAGAGAGAGACAGTGAGAGACAGTGACACGAGAGAAACCTAAAACCCGGCTCCAAACTACAGTGATCCCAAAAGGAACGCCGACTTTTCCTGAAAAAACACCCCGCCTTTCCACCTCCCAAATCGTCGCATTCCCACCCGACATAAAAGGCACCGGCCGCCAATTTTTTCCACGTCCCAGCCTTTCAGAGGGTCTTTTTATGTTTTTTTTAGATGATACCGTACCCCTGAATTTACTGTAGAAACTTTGAAGGCATCACAAAAAAAAACCAAAACCCGGTCATGTTTCTCCAGACACACATTTCCTCACAAACTACAAAGTACCCAGAGGGCGGGAGTCGGCAGAAAAAATTGGGGCCAAAGTTCCGAGCGTGTCTCCTGGACCTTGGGATTTTCAACCAGAGTGAGCGAGAGAGTGAGAGAGAAAGTGAGAGAGAGAGAGATAAAGTGCCGGAAGAATTCCATGTAAAAAACGGACGGATTATCGGATTTGGGCGGGCGGGAAGGGGAATAATATGGAAAAAAGTTCAGGTCAATCTACCGCAATCGAAATATAAAGAGATGACATCTCAAACAAATTCAAATAGAACACTAAGAACGGGAAAACCGGTTGCCTTTTAGCAGGGAACGGGGGGAGTGAAAGTGAGCCTGGAGCAACGGGCAGAAAAAAGCGGCAGGGGAGATTTGAATACAGTAGAGAGAGAGAGAGAGAGAGAGAGAGAGGGAGAGAAAGAGAGAGAGAGAGTGACAAAGGGAGAGAGAGGCAAAAATGGAACTAACCGAAGCCGAAATCGAAACCAGACTAAACTCTTACTAATATAACCCAATCCCGCGTGGCTGACCACTCTCAGCCCTCGGAAATGGGATTTCGACCACTACGCCAATAGGTGTCGAGCGGAACCGGGTGGCACGCGTAATTCATAAAGGCTCAGACGAGGGAGCGTATTTTGTATGCTTATGGAACGGGGTGGACAAAAGCTAGGGAAAGCTGGACGCGGATGGGCTTTAGCAAATATGGCAAGCAGCCAAAAAAATGGAGAGAAGCCAAAGCCTATGCCTAAGTCTATGCCTTAGCTTAAGCCTCAGCTTAAACCCAGAACAATCCAAAAAACCCCAAAAAAATTGGTGGCAGACCCAGCGAGGTGGTATCCCAGGGTACTGCTTGGGGCGTGGGGGTGTGGAAGGGGGCGAGAGAGTGGAGAGGCGACAGAGAGGGAGAGAGAGAGAGAGAGAGAGGAGAGAGAGAGAGAGAGAGAGAGAGAGAGAAAGAAAGAAAGAAAGAGAAAGGGAGAGAGAGACAGGTCAGGGTGCCGACCCCAGATGGTACCCCCTGCGGGCACACGGCCGATTCATCAGGCAATGGGGGGAGGGGGATGGAAAAACACTCATCCTGTCCTTCTCCTTTCATCCCGGAGGGGGAGGTGAGGGGGAGGGGGTTACGGTAGTTTTGTGAGGCTGGAAAGGGTGGGCTGGGAATGGATGCAAATTTCGGCTTCGGAAGCTGGGGTTACGGTAAAGCTCGCATAGCGTGTATAGCTGTCTCCACAGTAAGGATCGGGCAAGAGAGCAGGTGGGAGAACGAGAGACAGAAAGCGTGAGAGACAGAGAAACCATTGAAAACAATAAAAAGAACCAACTGATAAGTTTAAGAGGATGGTTAGCAACTCACAATAACGGCCTAGGCTAAGGAAGAAAGCATTAAAAATAGCTAGAGTCAGAGAGCCGGAGAGAGAGAGTGAGAGAGAGAGAAAGAGAAAGAGAAAGAGAAAGAGAAAGAGAAAGAGAAAGAGAAAGAAACAGAAAAACAAGGCGACGAGCCTATTTTCAAGTTTTTTTTTTGGTTTTGCTGGGAGGGGTGGCGCCACGTGAACGCCGGGGGGTTAGGTGCCAGAGAGAGAGAGAGAGAGAGAGAGAGAGAGAGAGAGAGAGGGGCCAGAGAGAGAGGGCCGCCCATCGTTGGCCTTGGGTAAATAATGATAGGCTCTCTCTCTTTCTCTCTCTCTCGCTGTCTCTCTGTCTCTCGCGCCTCCCCGGGGTACTGTAACTGGGGGCACCATTTCGCGGACGATCCATCTGCTTGACAAATCACACATTGCTGACATTGACGCGGGTTGGCCCCGATTTTTTTTCGCGGGATTTGGCCCAAGATTGAGTGGCCCGATTTTTAGGATGGGGTTGATACGGTTTTTTGGGTTAATGAGACCTTGAAATGTTGCGTGGGAAAGAGGGAGAGAGAGAGAGAGAGAGAGAGAGAGGGCGATAATGAGATCTGGCTCTTTCTACTTTCTGCCCCGTCTACCGTACCCCCAGATCTATGACAGCTAATCCGCGTCTGTCTCCAGGGCTGGGCTACCCAAAAAAATCGGCATGAAAATGCGCAAATCCTGCGGGAATCCGGGGATCAGCCGTCCGCAATGACCGGTGACAAAATAGGGTGGATATCGCGGTTACGGTAGACACAGTGAGGCAAGTTTTAGGAGGAAGCTGTTTAGGAAATGATCAGGGTTAGGCTTAGGCTTACGCATAGGCATAAGCATTGTACCGGCAATTTTTCGCGGTTTTTTGCCTTCAGAAAATCCGGTCTGGGCCACCACCCATTTCCCACCCCCGGCTACCGTACCCCAACGGGAAGAGGCACTTTCTCTAGGTGGTAGGTGGGGGGCCCCGATCGGGGGTGGGATGGTTAATTGGCCGTGAACGGGTCGATTTATGACCAACACTACGTAGGGAACCCCCCGGGGCGGAGTGGATCGGAACCGAATATGATTTTTAGGGGGTTAGCGGGTCAGAATGAAATTTATGAGGGCGATAGAACGAGAGAGAGAGAGAGAGAGAGAGAGAGAGATAGAGCGAGATAGAGAGAGAGAGAGACAGCGGGAAAGCGAGCGAATAATTTAAGACGACAAGAAGCCTTAAAAATCTCAAATTTTCAGCTGAAATGGGTTTGATTTGGTTCGGTTTTGGTTTTTAAACCGCCGCCAATCGCCAAAAACTTATCTTCACGAATTTGGTCTTCCTAGTCCCTTTAAAGCCAAAGAATTTAACCCCAAAATGATACCTTGATTCCCCCAAAAACTGATACCACCAAAACTATGACCTCCAGCGACGGAACGAAGCCGCCGCCATCACCCCGAAAAATCCATAGCGGTGGCGCGTGGCGAGAGAGAGAGAAAGAGAGAGAGAGAAAGAGAGAGACCGATGGATACAAACAGAAAACAGAAAAAATGGAAAAACGCCGCTCACCTGTGCCCCCCACAATTCCACAGAGATAACGGGGTTACTCGCCGCCATTCGGGGGTACGGTAGGCCGGCAGAAAAACCCGGAAAAAGGAGTGGCGGAGAGAGAGAGAGAGAGAGAGAGAGAGAGAGAGAGAGAGAGAGAGCGGGAGGGAGGGAGATAAAGATAAAGAGAGAGAGAAAAGAAAAAGGGCATGGTCTGGCGGATAAAAGTGCACTTGCGTCAGACCCGGGTCGAGAGTTTTTTTTTTGATAAATTTGGGTAGAAAATCGAGTTATAAACCTCTTAAGGGAAATGGTGAACGCAACTGTCGAGACCTAGTAAATTGTGGGGGTCGATTCTCGAGTTTCTAGCCCCTTTAAAGGAACGCGAAAGTAAAAATTACAGTTTTTGGCTAAGGATTCGCTATGGATTTGCCGGAATTCATTTTTCCTATCGCTCTAGCTCTCTCTCTCTTTGTCTCTCTCTCGCTTTCTCTTGCTCTCTCACTGAATGTACTGTATCGAACGTTTCACACCCGAACGTGGCCTCCGCTCTGGCTAATCGCATTTTGACCTAATCAAAGGCAGATCCCTGCCACATCTGCCTTTAATCCGAAAGAGAGAGAGAGAGAGAGAGAGAGAGAGAGAGAGACAGGGAGAGAAAGCTAGAGATAGCGTGCCGCGAGCGAGTGGCCACTATGCAAATCGAGCCTGACTGGCAATTACGAGCCGCGCGCCTAGCCCGGCAGATGGTAGGGGGCGCTCGAGGAAATTTGCGTCTCCGGCTTTCAGAATTTTTCGAGGACTACAGGTTTAGAAATTAATAAATTTCACGATGCCGCTAAGTACGTTTTTCGAACACTGCAAAACGTGCACTGCTTCGAGAATTCTGGATTATACTTCTGGCGTCGGGTGACCGAAGCTTTGAGCCGAAAACAACACAAGAAGTACGCAAAAATAGGGATAATGATAATGATTTCGAGGCAAAAGGGCTTTCACTCTCTCTTACTCTCCCTCTCTCTTTCTCTCTCTCTCTCTCTCTCTCTCTCTCTCTTTCGACAAAACATTTATTTTATACGAAAGCAAAGCTCCCGGCTTATACCCCGGGGTTTATTGGTGTCTATTTTTGTGCCGTGCTCGAAAAAATCGAGGCCAAATGCCCGGGAAAACCCGGAGACTCCACTCGAGACGGCCGAGGGACGATAAGCCCGCGAAAATGGGCGATAACTTTTTTGCTAGGCTCTACCTGACTTCTATGAGCCGGAAAATACTCCGGAAAAGGGGTGGAGCTGAAAATATCGTAGTAGAGCTATGTTTGTATAGTTTTAACAGAGAGAGAGATAGAGAGAGAGAGAGAGAGAGAGAGAGAGAAAGATGAACAACGGATTACTATTTGAAGTATCTAAATAACTTGAATTCTCTAAAACCCGTCGGTCACTCTGGTCTACGGTGTAGATGGGAACAATCGGAATCGGCCAACAAAACAGCGCAGAAACAATTAAAAATCGTAAGCGGCTTCTACCAAAAAATTGAGCCCAAAAACGCAATAATCCGGGGGTTGACCATCCACCCACGCGGTGTCGAGACCGAGAAAGAGCGAGAGAGATGGAGAGAAAAAAGATTGTGCAGCCCTTAAATGCCAAATTCAAAAATTTAATAACGTGGGTCATTTGGGGTCCACTAGAGACTGAGAAGGCCCAGGACCAGAGCACAGACTAACTGAAAAAAAGCGGAAAGCGAGAGAGAGAGAGAGAGGGGAGAGAGAGAGAGATAGAGAGACAGAGAGAGAGACAGAGAAACGGTAAAGAAGTAAAAATCAGAAGGGGAAATGCGAAAGCCAGGCTGGGGGCAGCTAGGTAAATACGGTGGCCCGCAGTTCGCGATTCCTCGAGTTGATTTTGGCAGCGGAAGTGGTGGGTGGGGATAGTATTGTGGTGGTATAGTCAGAGCCATCAAATACAAGGAATTTGACGTTAAAGAAGAGAGAGAGAGAGAGAGAGAGAGAGAGAGAGAGAGAGAGAGAGAGAGAAGCTAGATTCAGAAGAGAGAAGCTGCTATCCAAATCGGCAAAAATTTTTAGAACTTGCATTTTTCGATTGCAAAAAGTAAAAAAGAAGGGATTGAAATAATCATCCGTTTCACGATAAATTTGCATATTTTAATTTGAGGGCAACCAGTTTGAAAAAACGTCATAAAATTGGGATTTTCAAAACAAAGAGATAAATTATGCTAATTCTCAAGCTGGAAAAATACATAGCAAGATTTTTAGGTATTAGCCGCAACAAGAACACGTGAAAAATTTCATTTAAATTCTGAAAATTATAATTACGGCTAACGCACCTAAAACCCCGCTTTAAAAAGGGTTCTAAAAATAATTTTTTTACAAAATTGGTAGTATGGAAACATGCAAATAAATCTTTTTAAGATATCGACTATATCAAAAATACCTCAAAAACCTCATTAAAACCATGCAAATCATAATTTCCGCCCAATCTAGCCTGGGGTTTTGGCGTGCTGGCTGCGGGGAGGGGGGGTAGGCAGCTGGGGGCAGCCTTCCAACCCTCACAAAATCGATACGTCACCCAGGTTCGATGCACGCAGCCGAGAGGTGGAAGGCTGGAGAAAATGGAGAAGGAGCAGGAGGGGGAGAACGGGTCGACCAGCTAGATGGAGCTGCTGCTCAGCCCCTGAAAATTGGAACCGACTACCGTACCCCTGAGGCTCTTCCTGTCCTCCCCAAACGACTCCACGATTTTCAGTCCACTCCCGGGGCGTGCAGACGCATGAAAAAGTGGGGAAGATGCCAATGGCGTCAAATTGATGATTTTGGGATTGTGGGGAGCAAGAGGTGGGGGGGCTTTTAAAGGCGCCGGGAATGAGGTTTTTATACAGTATGCTGTGATACAGGTAAAGCATAAAAAGCGAGTGAGAGGGAGAGATAGAGCGAGAGTGAGAGAGAGAGAGAGAGAGGGAGAGAGAGAGAGAGAGAGAGGAGAGAGGGAGAGGGAGAGGGAGAGGGAGAGGGAGAGGGAGGAGGGAGAGGGAGAGGGAGAGGGAGAGGGGAGAGGGAGAGGGGAGGGAGAGGGAGAGGGAGAGGGAGAGATAGAGGGAGAGATAGAGGGAGAGGGGAGAGGGGAGAGGGAGAGGGAGAGGGAGAGGGAGAGGGAGAGGAAGAGGAGAGAGGGAGAGAGAGTGAGAGGGAGAGGGAGAGGGGAGAGGGAGAGGGAGAGGGAGAGGGAGAGGGAGAGGGAGAGGGAGAGGGAGAGGGAGAGGGAGAGAGGGAGAGGGAGAGGGAGAGGGAGAGAGAGAGGCTTAGGACTTCCAAGTACGGTAGCAGCTGCCCTGGCTAGAGAAGGAGAGAGAAAGAGGGAGGAAGAGAGAGAGAGAGAGCGAGAGTGAGAGAGAGGGAGAGGGAGAGGGCGAGGGAGAGGGAGAGGGAGAGGGAGAGAGGGAGAGAGGCTTAGGACTTCCAAGTACGGTAGCAGCTGCTCTGGCTAGAGAAGGAGAGAGAAAGAGGGAGAAAGAGAGAGAGAGAGAGAGAGAGAGAGACCGGGAGTGGGCGAGACAGAGAGACAAAGGCAGCAAAAATAAGCGCATAGTCCTCCCTTTAAGGTTACGCTCGCAGCTAGCTTCCTCTCTTGAGAGCAAAACATGGATTCCAGTCAAACGCGGATTTGGAACCGCAACTCTATAACCCTAAAAAATCTAAATTCCGGAAAGCTACCATCATCGCTGCGTATTTATGGATGGTTGTGTAGGACCGGGGGCCATCGCGTAAAGATTTATCGCCGGGCCACAACCGGCGGCCAACCGATTGGTGGTCATAAAGTTTAGGCGATGAGCCGTGCGGGGGGACAGGTGAGGGGGGGTTGAGGTTTAAAGGGGATGAGAAGGCAAGAAAAAAACGAGCGTGAGACAGAGACGGAGAGCGAGAGAGAGAGAGAGAGAGAGAGAGAGAGAGAGAGAGCAAGAAAACTAGCTCAATCTAACGACCAAAGAACGCATTGGAATCCAGGAAGAAAAACAGGAATTCGAGGGGGGCTGTTTATCGTTTGGGAATTGTGCGCGTCGTCGCCCGCGTATCAATCTAATCAATCAAAACCGCCGGGGGAGACGGTCACGGCGGGAGAGAGAGAGAGAGAGAGAGAGAGAGAGAGAGAGAGAGAGAGAGAGGGAGAGAAACCAACCGGAAAATGCTGGCATGGCTCCAGGGGATTTGGGACGATATGGGGGAGTACGATAGCCGAACTAAAAGGTTTTAAAGGAGCTGTGAAGCGTCATAATGGACGAAAGTTGTCGACTAGGTCACGAAAGCTATTTTTATGTGTCCAGTTTAGTTTAGACCTAGAGATAGTTTAGAATCCATAAAAACCCGGGCACCTAGATTGATTGGCCATTCTGAAGGTCTGAAGCGGCCATCCCGAGTAGCTGAATGGCCCTAACAGCTGGCAGCGGGGGGCCCTAGCCCGGCGGCCCATTATGCTGATTTTAGGTGCGGCTAGAAGGGGCTGATGTCGAGATGAGGAAGAGAATTCCGAGAACATCACGAATTTTATGCTAAATAAGGGGAAGATGCCGAAATCCCGACAACTGAAAATCCCGACAGCGGAGCTAGACCTGCAAAATAGCTGTTTAAAAGAAAGGAGAATTTAGATTAGCGTGAAGATAATGTCGGGATTTTGACTGCCGAGTTTTTGATGGCAGGATTTTGGCCGTCGGCATTTTAAGTGTCGGGATTTTCGGGAGAGAGGGTGAGAGAGAACGAGAGCGAGAGAGAGGGAGAGAGACAGAGCGAGAGCGAGAGATACGGCAAATTTCCTGCATCATCCTGACTTAAAAACTACTAGGGCTTAGCCAAAACAGTGCCATCTTTTTCAAAAATTCTCTATTTTTACGCTGTTCGTATCGTTTTAATTTTGCAAACAATTAAAGTGCCAAGCTATACCTCAAAAATCAATCTTTATCGGATTCTTCAGAACTTTCTTCGGATCCCTCGCTAACTGTCAGAGGTGAAGCCCGAACTTCTCGATATGTAACCTCGCTCAACACCTCTTGCTCCACCAGAAACCCATCAGATACCTGAGCTGACATCGTCCGCTTGGGCTGCTAAAGTTCATTTTTAAATAAATTCATATACACCTCAATTTCCCCTTGCTTTTCCATTAATTCCACCTTTTTCGCGGCTCTGGCAAAGTGCCAAAAGTCGAAGGTGGCCGCGAGTCCGTAGGCGGTGAGTTGTAGCGTCCATAGGAGCAGGAGGAAAAGTGATAAAGCCTGAAAAAGGGTATTTAGGCTTAGATCATACTTACAAAAGCTATATTCGTGTTAAAATCGTCGAAATTAAGCCCGTGAAGGTAGAGCACGTTCCAGAGGCTGGCTCCCGCGAAGAAGGAGCACGAGAGGACTTCCTGGAAAGTTTTGATATGTGAAATAAGTCGAAAATTGTTGTAAAAAACATTTTACAGAAAAAAAACATTACCAAGACATTTTAATAGCTAATTTATGAGTCTTGTGACTACCTAAACATTTTTTAAGCTTTTCAGGCCTTTGAAAATTGATAAAACATAGATAAAAAATAACCCAAACATGTTTTTAAGTTTTTATGAGCTTTATAACTAATTTTAAAAGACCTTTTTGAGTTTTTAATGAATTTCAGAATATCTTAAAAGCATTATAAAATAATTACAATTCATTTTTATAGCTTTTTTGGCTTCATTTAGAGGTTGTATCACTGTTTTTCGTAGTTTTCATTATTTTTCTTGTAAATTAAATGTTTTTCTCTATTTTCCTGGTCAAAACTTTGTCATAAGCATTAATAAAAGCCGAAAACTAACCAAATAAGCCCATTCGGGGTCGTGCACGGAGTCCTCGGCCCAGGCCGTCCCCGCCATTACGAGCAGCAACGGTAAAACCTTGAGAAATTGCTTGAAAAACGCAACCAAAATCGCACCTACCTGCCATGAAGTGATTTTCGTCGACGGGTACTGTCTATTTTCCCATAATATAAATAATAGAGCAATTAGAAGCAGCTACAATCGAAAATTTATCCATTTTATAGCCCAAACATACCAAAGAAACGGTTTTTAAACTGTGCGGAAATCGGAGAAGTGTCTGTGGCTTCATTTTGTTAAATATCACTTTAAGAGTATGTAGAATAATGTATAGTATTGGTTTTATAGAATTAATGGGAATCAGAAAGTAGGTAAGTACTATTTAGCCCCCAAGAGTTTCTCGCGGTTAGATGCGGCTTGAGCGACAACTGTTCAGCCTCGAAAAAAAACGCTGCCATTGCCCGGGTTTTCTAGCTTTTTTTATAAACGAAGAGAATAACCGATTTTCTCCATTTAATTACACTTTCAGATTCTCCTAATATTCGAGAAAAAAGTTATTGTTCTATTTAATTCTTTTTTTCATCATTAGCCCTTTTTCTTGCTATTACAAGCAATATACCTTATTTCTAGCTGTTTTTCTCAGGTATATTTTTTTTTTAGGATTTTTGTTATAATTCTGAGAGGCATAAGCGTGTTTTTTTCGGGGTTTTTATTATTTCTTTTTTAGCACTTCAGATTTTTTCGCTCGCCGCTGCCCTCTTGTTTTCACGTCGTAACTGGTGGGCAGTCCTTTTCTCGAGGCGCTCGTAAACAACGATTTTTTTGTGATAACGATCTATTGAGCAGCTATTTTGGTGATTTTTTGAAAAATATGTTCGAAATTCTTCGCTTTATAAAACAAGATAATATGACAAAGTATTTGAAGCCGGATTCTAAGTAAATAAACCTTTAAAACTTTTCTTGATTTGTTTTCCTTTTTCATTGCTATTTCTATAGATTCTATGCTTTTTAGGGACTCGCTTTTGTTGTAATTACATTATTTATTTCAGGAATGTCCTCCACGCCACATCGAATGCGAGCCGTCACAAATCTCGGCACGCTGTTCACCGACGTCGGCCTTTTCGAGCGGTACGAACGAGCAGCGGCGGCCGGCTTCAATTTTAAATCCGGTGGAGATTTTGTTTAGTTTTCCAGCGGAACAAACGTTGTTTTATGAGTTGAGATATGTATACTAGCGTAATATCAACTTTTTAATAGAGTTTTTAGTCAAATTTCGCTATGTTTAAAGTAGAAAATCACCTGGAAAACTTAGAAAAGCTTGAAGGGTAGGGTATGAAAATTTCCAATTCAAATATCTTTCAGCCGTCGAGATCCCGAATCCGTACACCGAAAAAGCGGAATGCTTGCGTGAACGGGCGGACCGGCTCGGCCTCGCCCACGTGCTCATCAACGCCCCGGCAGGACCCGCCGAATACGGTGGAAAGGGGATTGCTGCTGTGCCCAAGGCTCGGAATCTTTTTGAAGAATCGATGAGAACGGCGATACATTATGCAAAGGCTAGTTGTAGTTAATAACCCTATTAATAGTTTCCGTTTGCGGGTGGAGATTTTGTTTAGTTTTCCAGCGGAACAAACGTTGTTTTATGAGTTGAGATATGTATACTAGCGTAATATCAACTTTTTAATAGAGTTTTTAGTCAAATTTCGCTATGTTTAAAGTAGAAAATCACCTGGAAAACTTAGAAAAGCTTTTACAAGTCGAAATTTTGGCCGCGTATTGACCATTTCTTGCAGAAGCGGGTTTTTGGAATGGATTTTATCAAAATTTGTAAAGTCTAAACTTTAGAAATAGTAAAAATTATGTAGAAACACTTCTCAAGAACTCAAAACTTTTTCAGACCCTTTCCTGCCCCCGCATCCACATCATGGCCGGGATGGCCGAAGCCGGAAATTCTGAAGCGAAGCAGATCTACCGTTCCAACATCGGGCTAGCCGCTGAATTGGCGGCTGAAGAAGATATACTCTGTCTGATCGAGCCGATCAATTCCTACACCATCCCCGGCTACTTCCTCAACAACTACAATCAAGCAGTTCAAGTTCTCGAGGATTTGGTGGGTTTTTTTGGGTTTTAGAACGCATTTAGGCTTTTACCCATTCAGTTAAACAGCTTACCGACTTTCCTATTAAATAACAACGTTTACACCAAGTTTCCAGGGCAAGAAGCCAAATCTGAAGCTGATGTTCGACGTTTTCCACGCGCAACAAATTTGCGGGCAGCTGACGGCGACGGTGCGACAGTTGCGGCATTATATTGGTCATATTCAGGTGTGAAATATTGATAAAACATGTGAAATTTTGATTATGTATAATTATAATAATAATGTTTAAAATTTATGCGAAATTCCAGATAGCCCAAGTGCCAGCGCGCGGGCCGCCGGATAGCCCTGGAGAAATTGATTATCACTACGTGTTTCAGGTGAGGTTTTTGAAATTATAGCTCTCTCGTACTCGCTAAAATCAAGGAAAATCCATAGGAATTAAATTTAAAACCGGATAAAATTTTACCCTATTTCAGATGCTAAAAGACGAGGTGAACCACCTGTCCAACATCGGCTGCGAATACAATTATAACGGAGAGAACTTTGATTGGGTCTCCGGGCTGGGATTAGAGTTTTAGTTTTGTAGCCTTGCCGGGACTGAACTGTTAGCGGGGGTGGTCCGGTTTATCGCTTTTTAGAACCCAATGATGAAGCACAAATAACTTACCTAGCTTTTTATGCCGTTTTAGCACGCAAACTTCGTCAAGAAATCAAAACTTTCGGAAAATTCCCAAAAATGTCGAACTTAAATGTTCTAGGCCTTTTGATAGCGTTTTAGGTAGGTAAACATAATAAAGATTAAAAACTTGCTGTTCCACTCTCGCTAAAATCCGCCCGCGCTAGTAGTCCAGTGCCGTATTTCCTTTTCCAAGTTTGAACTTGCCCGGTTGTGATTGATGATGTGTCCGGTTCTGATAAAGCTTATTTCCACTCCCTCAAGGCCAATCTAACGATATCTCCGAGATTGCAGCAGTATATGGGGGTTGAATGATGGGGCGTGGATAGCAACGGCGGTCGACAGCCGATTTCTTTACATGGCTACAATTTCCGGGCCAGCTTTACCCTTCGGTCCCGGGCAGCCGATCGATATGCAGAGGCGCCCATGTTTATTTCATAAGAATTTCGATCGGCCACAGTCATGTGACCTGAATCATCGAAAAGCTAGCGCAGCTTCAGCTTTAGCGTTTTCAGTTATTGAGTTGATTTGCTTTGTTCCCGAAATATTTTGGGTAAATCGATCGGCATACAGAGAAAATAAACAAGAGCCCTATAAAGATACATTCGACTCTCATTCAAAAAACGACCGACTTTATTGCGAACTGCCGTTCCCTAAAACGTGGCCCGGAGCTATGCGGAAATTAGGATGCACTAATGAGACGTTTTCCTGCTCATCTTCGTACCATAGTGCGTCGATTTCATTTTGCCGGCAAATCGATACCTTTACTTTAATGCAGCGAATCCCTGAGGGTACGCGCGATACGACATCACGCTTCAAAAAAAAACCGGCGTAGCGTGGATCAATTTTGATCAATCTGAAACTTGTTTTGCCATTACAATGCCAAAAATGGCTTGGTCCAAGTTTTAAAAACGTCTTTACTCTTTCTGGCCATCGTTTCTCACTTCTGCTGCTCATCCTAAGAAATAAAGAGCTTGAATTTCCAGTGCACTGACTTCAGCAGTTTTGAACAGCGTACTTCGTAGCTTAAAGCTCTATAACGGTTCTTAAAGTCGCGTTTTCCTGTAAGCTGCACTTTCGTGAGAGCTACATCCTATATTAACTACCCGTAGAAGCTTATTACTTTTGTAGGCTCCCCGTTTCCATAAGGATAAGCATCCGCGCTCACCCAGGCGCAGGTGATTTCCTGAATTTTCTCAAGCTCCCTCCACCAAACGCCCACTATTTCCTCTTTGGCAACCGGCCAGCCCAATCGCCTGAAACGTACCCGAAAAATCCATAGCACTACTTGAAACCTATTTTTGAGAAGATTATCACCACCATGGGTCTGTGGCATCGGGTGCGACCCCGTGGGTGGGCTACGGACTACAGCGATGTTCAAAAACGGCTGGCAGACACGAGCCCCCGGGGCCCATGGCAATAGACACACCCGATCGATATAGTGTCCCTTCGATACAGCGACGGCAGGCTTTACATCTGCGTTTTGTAAAATTAAAAAATTAGATGATTTTTTACGTTCTTTCACATCGATTATACCTTCTTGTTTTTAAAGGCTACCTCCTCTGGTCGATTAAAAGCGCCAGAAACATCAAAAAATTATATATTACTAATTTTAAACGGATCTTCGAACTGGTTTTTGTAGAATTAATAAATTTAGACGATTTTAAGCTATTGAGATAGCGATGCTACCTTCTTCTTTTCTAGCCTTTACCCCTTCCAGCCAAATAAAGGAACCTCAAATGCCCAAAAATGACTATATTCTTGTTTTTCAGTTTTTCAACCTATATTTTGTAAAATTGAGCCTATTTTGACTTTTATTTCATAGCTTTTCATGCTGTTTTCAATAACCTAAAGCCGCTATTAAAATAGATCAAAAGTGCCTATTTCAGGACCGCCTTCATGGCACCCATTTCTAAACCTACCCGGGGTCGGCCTGGTCGTCAGAAGGTGGGTATACTTTAAGTCTTGAAGATGCTGAATTTGCAAACGTAATAGTTACAAGGCGTACTTTTCAGAAGCAGCCCACCACAACAATGGTCAAGGCCGAAACGGTTGAAGATGAGGGCCCGCAAGCTGACGGTGTTACGGTAAGCAAGAGAGTGAAAGCGAGAGATCGAGAGAGGGAGAGAGAGAGAGATCGAGAGAGAGAGAGACGCAAATACAGAAGCATTCGTAATTAGGCGTCCACGTAGTACGCAAATGAACGTTCACTTTAATTCATTCTCGTTTTCGAAAACGTAAAGAGTAAAAAACGTACTAATTTTCAGCCAAACCAGCCCGTAAATGAAGAGGCGGAAGCGATGGATATAACGGAACGCCCAACAATAGTTTTACAAGTACAGGAACTACCGAAAAAGCGTGTTACCAGGCGGAAGGTAGACAATTTTAAGTTTGTGACGCTTGGAACTTTTATTAAAAAATTAAAATCTTAATATTGTTAAAAATATAGATTTTTAGAACGAGCCTGCGCCAGCGGTAGATGCGCAAGCGTCTCGGCTGCCAGCAGAAGCACCAAAGGCTAAAGAACCGCGCAAACGAGCCCCATTTACAAAGGTTAGTTCCGAGAAATAAGCTATCATCCTATCCTATAAGCGAGAAAAGTTTGTCTGTTTTCTGTACAGCCGATTTCTCGGCCGTCAGACCGAATTTCCGGCTGATTTTTGGCATGGAGGTGGAGAAACACATTTGTCAGTGATGCATTTTTTTGTTTTACGAAATACCTTCATTTAACAATTTCATAAGCAAAAAAGTGAAAAATCCTTAACAAAATGGGTTTTTGCCGCGTTGTCCGGAAGTTTTCTCAGCGCCTAGAGGGAATTGAGGCCTCATTTTTGCAAGCTAGATGGGAAAAGTTTTTGCTTTTTGGTCGTTCAGCAACAAAACATATTTCTAGGCTTTCCGTGTGCGCGATTTAGGCCTGGCCTTCGCTCTAGCGCCGCAGGCCCAAGGAAAGGTTCTTGGCCCAGGATCTCGCGCCGCAGGCCAAGAATGGGTCCTTTACCCAGGCTCTCGCGCCGCAGGCCAAAGAAAAGGTCCCTGAAACACGTTTCGCGCCGCAGGCTAAATCCGGGAGAAAAAGCAGTAGCTAGCGCCGCAGGCTCAAGGATTCCCGCGCAAGACTGGCTCTGGCACCGCAGGCCAAAGAATGGGTCCTTGAGTCAGGCTCCTGCGCCGCAGACTTGACAAAGAGGTAAGGGAATTCATGGTTCCTAGACGGTGTCCAGTGGAAAAGGGCCGCGAAGCGGTCTTTTTCCACTGGTAGCGAAATAAGATAATTTACTTAATAAAATACCTTTAGAAAAATTTGGAAATTTAAATGAAAAAACAGAAGCATTTTAGAAAAGAAATACCCCCAAGAAAAGCATCATCAAAGAAGAACCGGAAATCGCTATGGCGTCTATTAATGCGCAACCGGAACAACTGGTATATTTCGTGGATTTTAGCTAGTCCTTCAAGTTTTTACAGCGCGTCTCCCCGCTGAGGATCAGCCTCCCCCCATGAGGGAAGCCGAGATGGGCCTCAAGAAAGCGTGACGCCACCACGTTAGTGAAACAATGTTTGTAGTTAATTTTCCGGTAGTTGCCGGCGTAGCTCGAACTCCTTCTCCCCCTCCACCCAATAATGAGCCTGATACGAAGCCGATCCTGCTGGAAGCGAAGGAAAAGCCGAAGGTAAGAAGCACTGAAATACCGACATTCCAAACTTCGATAACACCGAGATTCAAAAACGCCGAAATTCCGAACGAATAGCCATAATCCCGACAGCCAAAATTCCTAAAGGTCAAAATACCGATGAGCATAATCCCGGCAGGCCAAAATACCGACAGGCTAAAATCCCGGCTTGACGACTTTCTTGAAGCTAGCCTACACGCCACTTCCCTTTAGCAATCTGTTTTGCTTGTCGGTATTCTGCTATCGGGATTTTGGCCTGTCGGCAGTTTCGCGGATGGATTTTTCGTTGTCGGGATTCCCGCGTTTTCCCATCCCTAATATCTAGATTCGCAGGCAGAATTGGAATGTCGACATTTTGGCTTTCGGTATTTTGAGGGGTGCGCCTTGACTGTCGGTATTTTCGTATTCGGTGTAAAGTAGTTCGGTGCAACAAAACAGAACGTATAATACCGATATTTTAAATTTTCAGCGCAAACCGCCAGCGCGAACACGCCGGATTCCGCCTAGCATCGAGCCGACCGGCCTGAAAATATTGGCCGACGCCGCCGCGCAGATGGAATACTTGGCGAATGTCGCTGACATCAAGATGCCACATCCACGATATCCGCCGGTAAGCTAGCAATAAAAATACTATTACCAATAACATAAAAATTTAATCTGCTGCCGCAATATCGGGCGCTTTTTCAGGTCAGACCGGTTGCTGTTGTCGCCCCATCTGGAGGACAGGAACTTCCGAGTGAGTTTAGAATGGCTTGTCCGGCTCCTTGTGCTCCGGGGTACTTAAGGAAAAATTTTTTTAGCAAGCACTGAACACTCGGCAGCACAGTCTGATGAAGATGGCGATACCTACACTCTCTACGATCTGGATCAGCCGATTCCTGAGTGAGCTGACCACATTTAAAAACTAGCAGGTTTTTAGGGAAGATCTAATAGACCCGGAACTCGAGGTTGAACAGCCTTCGACAAGCCAAGGGCATAGATCCAGACGGGAGATCTCTATCGATCGGTAAGAACACTCAAAACAATTTTTTATAAATTTTTTTTAGAAAAAGACAAGCCGCCTACGATCGAGAATTGGCCCCAAAGCGTAATAGGTATATCAATCAACTTTTTTGGTCAAGTTTTTTGTTTAAGAATCCCGGAGACGGAGTACGAGGACACTGAAGACGACGAGCCAATCGATGTCGAATATGAGCGGGAGGCGGAAAGCCCGCATGGTGGATCCCAGAACAGCCAAAGCCAGGATTCTGACGACGAGCCGATCGAAATCGAAAGCCGACCCGAATCACCGCAACCAGATCCGGTGCTGAATTGCAAATGGATCAATTGTCAATACTCGACATTGGATCAGGATGTGAGTTTTTGTAAGGCTGTGCTTCCGTAGGAAAATATACCGAAATTCCAACACCCCGAAATGTATAACACCGACAGGCAAAATACCGAAATTAGCACCAAATCCAAAATGTTGAAATCTATAGCGAATAGCAGCACTCTCAGACGCAAAATACCGAAAATGCAAGTGCTAATATCCAAACCAAAAAAAAAGCCGAAACCCAAAAATGTCAAAATCCAAATAACCGAAATTCCGAATTGCAATCCCAAAAGGCCAAAATTCAAAATATCCAAATCCGAAAACGCCGAAATCAAAAACACCGAAACCCAAAATACCCCAATTTCAAAATTACGGAATCCCCAACGAATGCGACCCATAATCTTGAGAACCAAAATCCCGACAACCAGAATCCCGAAACATTCTTGGCGCTAGTTCGAAAAAATCCTGAAAACATAGCGAAACTATCGAAGAATTTTGTTGAATAATTTTGTCGGTATTGATTCATCTCAAACCTGTTCATCGACAAAATGAGTTTCGTGATTCTGATTTTCGACAAAACGAGCTGCGAAAATTTAATTTTAAACAAAATGAGTTCGACAAACGAGTTTCGAAATTTTAATTTTTATCAAATTGTATTCGACGTTCTTCTTTTCGACAAAGCGAGTTTCAATATTCTAGTTTTCGACAAAGCAGGCCTCGTCCATCTAATTTTCGACAAAATGAATTTCGGATTTAACCTTTTGGCAAAAAGTTTCGACATTCTAATTTTCGACAAAATGGACCTGGGTGTCTCTAGGATACAAATCAAGGCTTTTTTCCAGGAATTCATCGCCCACTTCCACGACCACCTCCAAGCGATCAAGGACGACCCGACAAAGCCGTTTTGCTGTCGCTGGCGGGATTGTGACCGGAATACGTGGGTCTTTTTGCAGGATATCCTGCGAGGACAGGAGAACGAGGGGGAAGAAGAACACCTCACAATCCGCCCGTTTAGGCGTCCCTTCAAGGCCTACTACATGCTCATGATCCATTCACGCGTACACTCCCTCGAGCGGCCCTATAAATGTGATGTAAGCGATTGATTTTTGTTATTTATCGGGACCAGTCATCTTAAAATGTTAGAATCTTTCAAAAACTGGTGCTTTGGCATTATCGGGGGTGGGGGTTCTCTCCCGTTAGGACTAAAATTGGTGCTTTGGCATTATCGGGGGGGGGGGGGAGGGTTTCTCTCCCGTTAGGACTAAAACTGGAGCTTAAGCATTATCGGGGGGGGGGGCTATTTTTTGTTTGGGATCGATTTTTTTTCTAATTTAAATGTTTCTGTTTTTTTTGCTATTTGTAAAGCAAAATTTTAGATATTTCTATAAAAAATACGAAAATATCGTTTTTCGACAAAAATATGGATTTTCGACAATTCCCCTCCCCCCGATAATGCAAAAGCACCGAAAATAAGCGAATTTGGGAATTTTTTTTACGTAAAAATCAGAAAAAGGTTCAACTATATTTTTTTAGCGCTGCTCGAAAAGCTACCGTCGCCCGGAGAACCTGCGAACCCACATCAGCTCCCAACACACCCATACTCCAAACTATAAATGCAATATTTGCACGAAGGTGAGAAAAATTGAGCGCAAAAAAAAACAAATTTTTAGGCCTTCTACAACGCCTCCGACCGCAGCAAGCACGAAAATCGGACTCATGGAAAAACGGTAAGTGGCTAGACTTTGCTTTACCTTCCCCCAGCCCTGGGTTCTCAAAATTTTTCGGCATTTTTCGGGATTTTGACTACGCCATTCGATAGAGCGTCAAAAAATACCTTAAGAGTTTTAATTTCATTTCAAAATAAAGTAAAATGGAAAAGTTATAGCGGAAAAAATTTTTGTAACGTCCGGCTGGGTAGAGAAAGTAATGCTTTACTTGGTAAACCGAAGTTTTTAACAAGTTTTAACACCTAAAAAATTGAAATTTAAGAAAATTGATTTATATTTTCAATTCTAGAAAGAGTACGCGTGCCCCGAATTCGGCTGCTCGAAGGCGTATACCGACCCGTCGAGCCTGCGCAAGCACGTCATCAACGCGCACGGCAAAACCGCCTACGAGCGCATCAAGCTGAGCAAGACGATGGACAGCCAGGGACGGTGGCAAAAGGTACGAAAAATCTGGGCAATTTAAACTGTCGAAAATAATGCCGAAACCTCGCGAAGTCGCTATTTTATGCTGTCAAAATTTTCTAATATCGAAATTTCAAAATGTCGAAATACAGAACACCCAAACCCAAAATGCCGAAATTCTATACCGAAATCCCGACAGCCAGAATCCCGTAATATTCTCGGCGCTAGTTCGAAAAAATCCCGACAACATAGCGAAATTAACGAATTTACGATACAGTAAGTAATATCCAAGTTTCGGCAATATGAATTTCGACATTCTGAACTTTCGGCATTATGACATTTGAAGTTATAAAGTAAAGTAGCAAAGTAAATTAATTTGAATAACGGAAGGTTACTAAAAACGAATTTTCCAGAGCCGCGTACCCTTCAGCAAAAGGCCACGCCCGCCCCCAGTTCGCCGCCCGATGGAGCTCCAGCCCGAGCCGGAAGAGACCGGAGACGACACCGAACAGCGTGTACTCCACATCGAAGAAACCAACGAAGACGTCGAAGCCGTCGACATCGAGCCGGCCGTCGAGGAGCCCGAAGAGGAGTTCGACTCTGACGCTGAGGCTCGAAAGATTTTGATCCCGAAACTGAAGCGACAGTACTACGAGGTGGAAATGGATGGGAAGATTGAGGAAGTGACGACGGGGTATGAGTACGTGGATGAGAGCCTTGCTAGGCCGGTGCCGCGGCGGGATGCTTCGATGCGGGTCACGGAGATACAAGAAGCGGAAATTGTTGCCGCGCAGGATGGGGGCAAGGAGAAGCAATTTGTGGTTATCAAGGATCCGGTGGATGGAGATGTTGCTCATGAATTCGTGGAGATTGTTCCGGAAGAGGCTCCGGCTGTTGAGCGAAAAACGACGAGACCAAGGAGGTCAAAGGTTTCGGTTGCTTCCGGAAGTAAGAAGGTGCGCTCGCCTGATGTAATGCTTCCGGAAGATAAGTCGGAGGGAGTATTGGACTCAGCGCTGAAAAATCAACCGGACGCCGACAGAAACGAGCCTAAAAACCTTCCCCCAGCGTCACCGACACCAAATCCAGAAGAAATTTCAACCGATCCCGCACCTCTTTCCAATCCAGAAGACTCAGACTTAGAACCTGATCCGGAAAATTACCCTGTCTCCACTCAAAATGAGGATACGGACGCGGAACCTGACCCTGCTGATTACCCAGTTGAACCTACCGGTCAGGAAGCCGATCCGGAAACGGACGAGGAACCAGATATCGCCAACTACCCCGTTGAAGCTGCCGTTCAGGAAGCCGTTCCGAGTACGGAGAAGGACCCTGACAATGCCAACTTGCCAGTTGCGACTGAGGAGCACGAGGATCAGGAAGCAAATCCGGATACGGACGATGAACCGGATATCGCCAATTACCCAGTCCAAGTTGACGATGATGACGAAGAAACGGATCCGGAACCAGATCCTGATGATTTTCCGGTTGAAGAAGCCGGAAAAGATTCCGGAATTCCGCCTCAGAGGCCAATTTCTATGCAGTCAGCCGGTGCTCGGGTTACACCGGAATTGGCAGAGTCGGAAAATCAGCCTGAGGATGTCCAAAATGATGATGAACAAGATGATCCGGATACGGACCCGGAACCCGATCCGGATCATTTTCCGGTTGAACCTGACTATGATGACGCCGTGCAACAGGACGATGCTGAGGGCGAGGACACGGATCCGGAACCCGATCCCGATAATTTCCCACTTGACGACGGCAATGATACGGACCCGGAACCGATGCCTGAACAATACCCGACCAGCCCGGGACCACATAACGGTTTGCAAAGACTGTCACTGCAGGACCCGCGCTGGAGTGGCAGCCAGCATCCAGGTATTTCCAGTTAATTTTACCAAAAAAAACATTTTAGGGGACCGCACGCTCGACTTTGACATGGCCCAAGATTTCAGCATGGGCGACCAGACGGCGGCTGAATGGGTGGGGTGAAAAAAGCAATAAAAACCCGATTTTCAGTCCCAGCAAATGAACATGGTCAGCCCGTCGTGGCAGCGCATGCAGCCGTATGATCAGATGCAGCAGCCTATGCATGGGCCGGAAGGTGGGTTTTAGACATCAATAGCTTTAAAAAATGTATCAACTATAATAATTTTGCTGTGGTCTCTGTCCGTCCGTCCGTCCGTCCGTCCGTCTGAAGCCGAATTCAACTCGAAGGGGAAAAGAGCTAGAGCTTAGCTCTCTTCGGATTCGGATAGAGCGCCCTCAGAAACCCCCAAACTGATAAAAAAATTATGAAAAAGTTTTAGTTTAAATTATTAAAATTAACTTTGAAAGTGGTGCCTTAATAAAACGAGTGGGGGCCCCTCTCCCCGGAAGCCACGCCCCCTTTCCCTTCGCCCTCTTCCCCAGGCCCCCTCGCGCGACCAGATAGCTTTTTTAAGTTACTTTAATACTTTTTAATACTTTTAATACTTTTTAATACTTTTAATACTTTTTAATTATGTTAATTAATTATTTAAATCATCTAAAGCCATCGGGAAGGTATTTAGGTAGTTTTTGAAGGGGATTTCAGCCATGGGGGGTATCTGAAGCCATCGGGAAGGTATTTAGGTAGTTTTTGAAGGGATTTCAGCCATGGGGGTATCTGAAGCCATCAGGAAGGTATTTAGGTAGTTTTTGAAGGGGATTTCAGCCATGGGGGGTATCTGAAGCCATCGGGAAGGTATTTAGGTAGTTTTTGAAGGGGATTTCAGCCATGGGGGGTATCTGAAGCCATCGGGAAGGTATTTAGGTAGTTTTTGAAGGGATTTCAGCCATGGGGGGGTATCTGAAGCCATCGGGAAGGTATTTAGGTAGTTTTTGAAGGGGATTTCAGCCATGGGGGGTATCTGAAGCCATCGGGAAGGTATTTAGGTAGTTTTTGAAGGGGATTTCAGCCATAGGGGGTATCTGAAGCCATCGGGAAGGTATTTAGGTAGTTTTTGAAGGGGATTTCAGCCATGGGGGGTATCTGAAGCCATCAGGAAGGTATTTTGGTAGTTTTTGAAGGGGATTTGGCTGGGGGAGGTATCTGTAGCCATTAGCGGGGGTATTTTTGGAAAGGTAGGGATGGATGTGATGGTGTATGGCATGAAGGGAAGCCCGAAGGCCAGATGGTTACAGTCGCGAAGCGACTGGAACCATCTGGTTAAAGATAGATCAAAAAATAGCGTGTTCGAAATATCGATTTTTCGATGAAAATTGTCTATTTTATACAAACTTTTCAAATTTTCACACATTTTTAAAAGTTTTGAAATAATTTTTTGTCTAAATCCCATATATAAACGACTAAAATACTCTGTATCTGTTTTTCACACAGTTTTTTGCAATTCTATAAATGCTAATTTTTTCAAAAACACTATTAAAATATTTTTTTTAACAAACCACAATGTTCTATTTTACAGAAATTTTTGAGATAGTTTCCACTTGTAAATGCCATCAAATCCCGATTAATTTACTTTCGATTACGTCATAAGTATTTCTAGACTTATACAAAATGCACCCCCTCCCCCCGATAATACAGAAGCACCAAAAATATCCAAAACATTACCGAACAGCTTCAGGACCTCGCCGTCACATGCGCATGGGCCCCGGGCAGATTCAGTACGAGTTCACCGCCCGGAAGACGGTCACCTACCCGGGCCACATGCCCAACTACCAGCCCCTATACGCCCCGATGGCCGTGCAGTGTCAATTCTGCCCTCCTTGCCATCACCAACCTCCCCCACCCCCGCCCACTTATATGTACCAAATTCCCGACCCATCCCAACATCCCTCCAACTCCCGTCATCCACATCAGATGGCACCGTGGGGCCATCCCCAGCAGCATCATCAATATTAGGGTACTGTGTTGTTAGCGGGGGGAGTTTATTTTTAATTTTTTCTATAGTTACTTGTTAATAATATAATGTTATGTGTTATAGCGTCTCTTATTTCGCCTTTAGCAGCTTTTGATTAACAAAATATTGGAAAGAATTGTCGAATTTTCATTTTTTTACCTTATTTGCCCATTTTTATACATTTTCGGCCAAAAATTCGCAAATTCAAAGACCTAAGGTGTAGTGAAAGTATAATTATGTGCGTTTTATACCTAAAAAAAGTAAAAGTCGATAAAAATCGTTCATATTTCGTAAATATTCTGAAATGCTACTAAAACAATATAAAGCCAAATATTTTGCTAGTTAGTCTTTATACCTAAAAATCAGGTAAAATGAGATTAAATTATTTATATTTCGCTTTATGGCCATAGATTTGAGTGGAAAAATTTGCTTCCCCCGCTAACAGTCCAGCACCATCTATTTCTGCATTTTGCTGGCTTGTTCCCCTTCCCAATTCCGTTTTTATATACTATTCTCATTACCCTTTTTCGATGTTCTAATCCTCCTTTCCCCGATCCTCCTCTCCTCCAAGCATTCAAAATGTGTGAATATGTGTCCCTACGGATCTGCAAAAATGACAAACGACCATAGTACACGTTATTGGTAGTATTTTTAGCCAATTTGTCCAGTTCCCCGTGTAGTAATCCCTTTAGCCCCCGTTTTTTTCGTAAATTTTTAGTTTTCGATTTATTTTCTCCGATTTTGTGGTTTAGGACAGCATTCCTAGTGGCCAGGGCTGCATCCTTACGCGGCTGACGCTTACATATCTCACCCCATACAATTCCACGGTGGTCAAAACATCCGGATTTTTCTCTGTGAAGTAATAAATGATTGGCTTTGTTTGACTTTTGAAAACACGGAACGAAAGCGATGCAGCGAACAAAATTAGACGGAAAGAAGCTTCAAACTTCTTCGCCTCGAAAACTTCGAAACGTCGAGGGAGAAGCTTCATCGGTCGTGGCCTATAAGGCAACATCGGGCTTCTTTACCGTAGCACCCTGGCGAGATGCGGAGCGTTACGGAAAACTTGTCGGCGAATCGCGGGGGGAATTTTTCCAATCAAGCATTTCTTTTTATTCCTTTTTCAAAAATCGCGCCGTCGAATTTTGCAAATCAACCATTTCTTTTTCTTATTCTTAATTTAACCCTTTTTCAAAAATAAAAAGACTTTCATAAGATGGAATTTCTTGGATAGATAATTGGTGAGAATCCGCGTAGCGAAAATTTCAAATCTGAACATTTCCGCTTCTTTACATTGGCGTAAAATATCTTTATCTTCATTTCCCTCATTTCCTTCTATAAAACTAAAATTACCCCCGGTTCCAGGCGCTCCTCGCATCTGGCTGAGCTGCCCAGTCGTCCAGCCATGAATGACGGGCCGATCACCCAGTTCCAAGCGCTGCTCATGGAGGTGATCACCAACAGCGAGCGTGAGAGCATTTTGCGACCGGGCGAAGTGGGCCCATATCGTCTGACGCCGTTCCTGAAGCAACAAGTCGCACTGACGCAGCGTGTGATACCGCATCTGTCCAATGGAGATTCATTCTACCATCGCTCGCAAATGACTCAAATGGTTGGTTACCTCTCATTTTTCCCCTAGGGTTTTTGGGACTGGGTTCCGTTCTGTGGCAAATAACTTTTTTTTGCAGATGCAAGCCGACGCAAAGCGCCGCAGTTTGGTGATGCACCAGCAGCGCCGAGAAGCGCTCTTGGATAGCTACATGAAGAACCAGCAGAGCTTGGATAAACTCCGGGTAAATTTCGCGTTTGTTATTTCACCATGTTCTTTCAGAAACCATTTGATCCGGATCGCATGACAGTATGCATGGAAGTCAGCCATCAATATCACATCGGCATGCTATCGCCGCTGAAGCCGCAGCCAGAGGGCACGGATTCGATCGTACGCGTAATCGCTGATACCGGTGCCAATGTTGTATTCCCGGACCGAGAAGAGAGTTCGGCGGTCGATTCCACGGTATGCTTCTTCAGCGGACACTGATTTCTTGTGTTGTTTTTAGTCCCGGCAATACATCGTAGCCGGCATAGGCAAAGAGAGCTCGCAGAAATTCCGGAACCAGATACTCATTTCCGGCCGTGCGCAATGCGTCAACGAGGCCAGGAAGCGGATCCGTGTATGATTCAGATTCGCGACGAATGTTATAATTTTAGGCGCTCACACCGGTCGTCGTCTATTTCCCGGTACCCGATGGACGGCACAAGTACACGTGTGAGACCCTGCGCGATTGCATTGAGAAGGCCAGGGCAATCGGATTTTTGAGCAACGTCACCGTCGACATTCAACTAATGGCCGTCGAACAATCGGCTGATTTAAACGACCAGCACGCAGCCGACGATGAACCGGTACACCAACGCATTTTTCCAATGAATCCGCAATTTAGTCCGGTGTCGTCGTGCAAGTGCATGGACGTTTTGGTGATTTGCGCGCAATTGATGATGCTTGCGAATATATTCGGTAGGGCCTTTCTGGAGTGCGCTTTATAACCTGAATTTTAGCTTGAAAATCTTCGACACTGAAGAAAGGGAAAGAATCACCTTCTGCTCGCAGATCGAAGTCGGCTTTGCTCAGTGTAGCATGCTTCAAACCGCCGGCTCGAAGCTGGGAAAGCTGATCTCGCAGGCGACTCGCGCTGCTCTGCACTTTCCGCGGCAACCCGATCAAAACTCGAACTCAACACTCTTTTGCACGGCGCAATGCCAGAAATCAGTGCTGAAGGCTGTGGAACACCTGATGGTACGTTTGAATGGCTTTTCTCGCTTTCCGAAGTGTGCTATTTTCCAATGACACTGCTGTTTTAGGCCCTTTCCCCGCTGCAATTGTTGGTTGATGTATACCAGTCCGACGTGCGCAAGACAGGATGCGAGTTCGACTTCCGTAATAATTGGATAGAACAATACGTCTCCATCTTCACTACCGGCAGTGACTATCAGCCAAAGGGAGCACTTGAGTGCGAGAAGAAATGCGTGTTCTTTGCGTTTGCCACTGTGGTAATGCCTTTTCGGCCTTTTTTTGTATTATGAATTTAGGAAATCAACGCGGCGGATCTTTTTGGGCTTGCACGAAGCTACTTCGACAAGCGCCTCTTCCACGGAATCGATATGCTCGAATTTCCAACGGTGCCACACCTTGAGAATCTGAAGTGTGCTTCCCGCGAGCACATTGGACTTCTGCGCGTAGCGGTGAGCATTACCTTTATCTTTCTCATATTGTTCTAGTGCGCTGCTTTTCCAATGGAAGCGTTCGCAACGCCGAAAGATCCAGATGAAGAAATGGCCCGGGAGGGAGAGCATGGTATAGACAAACTCTTGGATTCTCACCGAGATATTCTTAGCACTGCGCAAAGATTATATGAGCAACCATTCGCGCTCCCATGATGGCGGTCACTATGGCCAGGGTCAAGGATCGACAAGCTACAACAGGAACTATGGAAACGTGATTTTATTTCCATGAAAGAGACGCTTTTTCTAGAATTTCGAGCGCCGCTCCAACTTCAACAGACAGGGCAGCTTCAATCGTTACAATGGCAATGGTGGCGGAATGAGAAAGGACAACTTCCCGCGTCGCGACAGCTACTATGCCGGAAGCAACTATCAGAACCGAGGATACGACTACAACAACAAGATGAGCTACAACCAGAGTGACTTTTATCATCGCGACGCTTATGGAAGCAACGTAAGAACTTCTTCCCTAGTGAAGCAAATTCTTGTTTCAGCGCAATCGCCGGAACTTTCCCACTGAGCCAAACCTCTACGAAAATACGTCACACCGCGACTGGAACTCTGCCAAGTACGCAAGCGCCAGCTACAATAACCTCGCGGAGGCACATCAACAACAGCATCAGTACAGTCGCCAGCCGAGCTACAACAACGGTCATAGTCAAACCAGGTATCATTTCACGATACGAACGCTCATGTAATTTAGGTCGAACAATTCGCACGTAAACAGCTACCCGAGTAATCTGAACAACTCGCGCAACTCGGAACAAAACCTGCGTCGTATGCAGCCGCGCCATCATTCTGGAGAAAGAATGCGAAATGAGCACCATCAGCGGTACTACAATGATCAGGTACCGCCTGGTAAAATTGAATATTACCTTTTTTCAGCCCAAAATGGACGGGGCGGCGAATGAAATCCGACGCATTCCGAGTGAGGAGTTCCCCCGTGCCCAGCCGGAACCCGACGAGCGAGCCAAGACGTCGAAAATATCGCTGCAGCTCAAGGATACTACAGAATCGCCGAATGTACAGGCCATGCATCACAAAGTGTAAGCCTTGTTCGAGCCGCTGTATGTATTCAGAGGGGACCGCGTCGATTACAACCGTGCGCGCCCGGTCCGATACGACACCAAGAAGCAGTTGGTTTTTTCTTTAGATTTTTTCGTGAAAAAGGCCAACTATTTGCTTCCTTCTATCCCTATTAACGTTCTTTAGGTTTCCCAACACCCGCAAAACAGGTGATTCACGCGCTTCCGCATATGGCGCCTTTCCAGCAATTCCAACTCCGCGATACGCAAGGGAGGACCACAGCGGTAAATTTTGGGTTTTGATGCAAAATAATTTTGTTTTTAGATTACGAGGACAACAAGGAGAACCGAACCAGGACACCGACGCAGCGCTCGCCTACCCTTTCGCCAACAAGCATGACCAGCTACGCCGAAGTGACGGCGGCCAACAAGACCGGAGAACGGTCAGTGGATTTTGAAATTCGCGGTTATGACCTTTGGCATCATATCTGTCATTCTTTTTCACAACGTCTGATTTAGGATGCCGCCTATGGAATTGATCCAGAAAGCCTCTACCGGACAACATCTTCGCGAGATGCCCCACGAGCTTCTGCAAGACGACCGCGAAGACATGGGGCAGAGTGGTCAAGACACGCGCACCTATGCGCAGATCGCAGGATCCAACGAACCGAGGAAGCAGGGTTATAAGTAAGCACTTTGCCGTCTTCTTTTTACACCACCTTTTTCAGCCATCCGAACCAAGTCGACTCGCCGAGTGATGAGTCTTATCAGTCGGCGTTCGCGATGGAGGGCGGCGGTCATCGTGGCGCTGGACCCGTCTCGCCAAGAGCCTCCACCTCTTCCCCTCCATCGCCCTTCCATTCCAACGCCCAAATGCCCCATCTTCGTCGTTCGACTCCATGTAAGGCTTACCGACCGTTACCAATACTTTCTTTTAGACTAAAGAGCCGCGTTGCGCGCACAAGACACCTTCGAAAAGATCTCCGGCGAACCGTCGATACACCCGAATTCACCAACCCACTGCTCAAGATACTAGAGTGGAAGAGACGTTTTTCTTTTTACCTTTTTTGTAGATTCAAGCTCTCTTGCTGAATTTTAAATCTCTCCCGTGACACTTGTGCAAGCGTTTATACTTTTTAGTTTCTCTTTATGCATAAATTTTTACTCCTGTCAGTTGCTCAGTTTTTACTCACGGCGAATGAGCCTGGCAAAAAAGTACACTCAACAGACCAGGAATCAAAACGGTGGCATCGGCTTTGGAATGGTTCAACTCGGGCCGCATTTTGATAAGAGGCTTGTCCAGATTTTTGCCCCCGAGCGCCCACTAGTTTTGGCGATGGCTACCGGCGACTATATGCTGCTGTTTTTCTTCTTTGTTGTGGCAGTTGCTGCTCAAGAGAATATTCCGGTTGATGGTGACAAGACTCTTCAATTTGTGCAAGTGGTGGGGGATCATTGCGTTGTACTTTGCTGAGGTGATGCGCGCGAAGGAGCTGCAAATGGCGTGCCTCAACTTGACCCTGAGGAGCACGAAGTCATTTACAGCCGGCGATTGGCTAAACTCATCAAACTTTTTCAGATCTGGCGCCACGGGGATCGCTCACCAACGACGACATGCGGCACCGACCAATTCCAAGAGGAAACATGGACCTTTGGAGGCGGAGGATGGGGTCAACTGTCGCCGGTTTGTACCTTTGTAAAGTTTTCTACGGCTTTTCATGCCAGATCGGCATGCAGCAGCACGTATCCCTGGGGAACAAACTGCGCCAGCGCTACATCGACACCAAATTCCTGGCCGAAAACTACCGAGCTGACGAGGTGGGCTCGGTTCGGACTTTTGAAAGTGTGACTACTTTTCAGGTCTACTTCCGGTCCACCGACGTGAACCGTACTTTACTGTCGGCGGTGTCAAATACGATAGGTGAGTTATGAATAGCGTAAAAGTTGTAAGAGCTACAGATTCGTGCAGAGATATTGGTTTTCCCAGGAATGTACGGCCAGGGCAGCGCCGTCAAAGGCGTCTGGGGCAACATCCCGGATTTCGGGCCCGACGTCAACTACACGTGGCCCGCCTTTTTCATCCCGATCCCCATCCACACGACGTACAATCCGACGGACTATGTGAGTTTTTTAGTTAGTTTTTCTTATAGAAAACTGGCTTCAGTACGGGAACCCGGACGCCGATTGCCCGCGCCAAACCGCTTTGTGGCAAACCGCACAAACGACGCCCGAAATTTCGAAGCTGCTCAATGATGACAATGTGGGTTTTAGCGGTGTTTTTTGACTTTATAGAACTTTTTTTCAGACGAAAAAGGTCTTCTCCATACTTGCCGAGAAGTGCGGCAAGCAGTACAAGCTTGAGGATCTCTGGGAGGTCATCGACGCGTTTTTCATTGAGGTAGATGTCGTTCTTTTAGACAAAACAAAGAGTTCTAGCGCGTTTACAATCTCAGCAACCCGGCATGGATGGATGACGACCTTTTCAACAACGTTTTTAATCTCAACAACATCGCCCAGGACTTTGTCAACGGGATCGGTGCGTTTTTCGCTGAATTTTATGTATAAGGGACAGTCCTAGGTGAAGAGCATCTACAATATGCAATTTTCAGGTGTATCTGCGCTTAATGGAGTTGATATTTCGACGGAGACGCGCCGCATCCGCTCGGGCGCTATGTTCAACCTCTGTAAGACGAAGATATTCCCCTTTTTTACAATTTAATTTAGTTAACGATCAAATCAAGCAAAAACGAGATTGTGTCACATCCAACGGGACCAAGTGCAGCCATTGGTTGAAAAATCTCAAGTATTTTGTGTATTCGGCAGTGAGTTGTTAGCTATAATTACGCTAAAAGCTCATCTTCAGCACGACACGACGGTGTATGCCTACCTGACCGCGCTCAACTCTGAGAAGCTGGTGATCAAGGACGGTGGATATCCGCATTATTCAGCCGCGGTGCTCACCGAGTATTGGCGCGATACGGCGGGGAAGGACTATGTCAAGGTAATCTTCATAGGCGAAAGTTCTATAGTTTTAGTTCGTCTACCACAACGGCTACCAGGACGGCTTCACCGTGTTCACCGACCAGGTGCCGATCTGCAACGGCTCGCACATCTACTGCCCGCTGGAGAACTACAGCCAGGTTGGAGGCAAACTTCGGGTTATACGTTTTCGAATAAACTCTGAAAACCTGAATTTATAGCACGCGGCGGATCTCTCGTTTGCAAAGTGGGGCAGCCCGGAAAAGGTAAACTAGCTTGGCCTGATATTGCGTTTGTCGAACTCGCCTTTTTCTAGATGTGTGCCGATGTAAGCTTTGCGTCATCTGCGAGCAGTACACCTAAAGTTGAAGCCACCACGACGAAGGCGGCTCAAACAGCACTCGGTAGGTCTCAAAAAATCTTCGAAAATGGAATGAAAAGTAACAAAAACTTGATTTTGTCAAACTGTTAGCAACTTTATAGGCATTGTCGGGTTGGTTTTGACGCTCATCTCGATGGTGCGGCTCCTGTAAATCACAACAACTTCAAGACGCGCAGAATATGCTCGCGTTCAAAATTGTATATTTACCAGTTTCCCATAATTTATTAGACTTTCCATTGGCCTTTCAGCTTATTTTTAGTAGAGAATGCTTCAACTAGGATTCATGCCTATGGAACGATAAAAAAATCGAACAAAAAAACTGATACGCACCACATCACGCTGAACAAACACCCCGACCTTTACTCCTCCATTGAAAAGCGTTTATGCCTCACTGTAACCGTTTTTTGTTGACCGTGGGATTTCGATACGTGAGATAGCACATTTTGTGCAGAATTTTTCGCTGATTCCGAATCCGTTTTCAAAAGTTGCGGAACCCCTCTAGATAAAAAGTTACAGCCGCTTTTCTACCCCAAATGACCGAAAATTACAAACTTTAAATCCTTATAAAAAACTCGTGGAACATTTTGTGGGATAGAATACAGCACTCCTAGGGGTAAAAAACGTGCTCTTTCGAATGGGCCACCTCACGAACCCGTAGCTCAAAATTCATGAAAAAAAGTTTTTCGGTGGACCCTGGATGGCCAAGTTTTGAAAATTTGTGAATTTTGAGCTACGGGTTCGTGAGGTAGCCCATTCGAAAGAGCACGTTTTTTTACCCCGAGGAGTGCTGTATTTTATCCCACAAAATGTTTCACGAGTTTTTTATAAGGATTTAAAGTTTGTAATTTTCGGTCATTTGGGGTAGAAAACCGGCTGTAACTTTTTATCTAGAGGGGTTCCGCAACTTTTGAAAACGGATTCGGAATCAGCGAAAAATTCTGCACAAAATGTGCTATCTCACGTATCGAAATCCCACGGTCAACAAAAAACGGTTACTGTCAGCTTCAGCGTGTAAAAATTACAATCTAGGGATTCCTTTGCATAAGTTCAAATCGTTCGATATGGCGTTTCTCGATATTCTGACAACGGTGAGGTCTGGCTGATGGCTGCCCGCCTGCTGCTGCTCTTTTTCCTCGCCGTTGCTGCTCAAGAAGCTCCGGAAACTCTGCCGATCGATGGCGACAAGAGCCTCCAGTTGGTGCAAGTGGTAGGTATCGTTGATTTTATTTTAGACTTTTAAAGCTGATTTTCGCAGGTCGAAGGTTTTGCTTGTGATCATAGGAATGTCTAATAACATAATAGCAAGTTTTTAGTGGTTTTTTTTGACCAATTGGCCTGTATTTCAAGTATAGAAACTTATTTTTAAATTTCAAAAATTTTGGAAAATAGGGTTTCGGTCTAGGAATCTAAAATTTCGTATTTTTAGCGTAATTCTGAAAAATTTGCGTTTAAGGGTAATCAAAACAGCGTAAAACATCCTCTATTAATATTGGAAAAATCGAATTTTAATAAAAAAATAGATCTGGCGCCACGGTGATCGCTCCCCCACAACAACCTGCGCCACCGACCCGATCCAGGACGACCAATGGATTTTTGGCGGCGGTGGCTGGGGCCAATTGTCGCCGGTTTGTGGCTTGATACGACTTTATACCGCTTTATCACTACGTTCAGATCGGCATGCAGCAGCACGTGGAGCTGGGCGTGAAGCTGCGCAAGCGGTACATCGACACCGGCTTCCTGTCGCCGCACTACCGGGCTGACGAGGTGATGTGTGCCCAAAGGCGTCTGATGGGCATTTTAGGTCTACTTCCGGTCCACCGACCTGAATCGCACGCTGCTGTCCGCCATCTCCAACACGATCGGTAATCCTACCCTATATAATTCATGAATTTTTCTGTTCCGCCTTCGAAATTCCGCTTTTTCCAGTTCTAAATTTGTTGTCTTTTACTACTTTTTCTACTCAAATATATCCTCTTCTTACTCTACAGATCAAGGCAAACATTTTGGTATACTTTACAGCCTCTTAGCTCAAATTGGTGCCAAGATATTGGTTTTTCCCAGGAATGTACGGCCAGGGCGGCGCCGCCAAGGGCATCTGGGGCAACATCCCGGATTTCGGGCCCGATTCTAACTACACGTGGCCCGCCTTCTACATCCCGATCCCAATCCACACCACCGTCAACCCCACCGATTTTGTAAGCAGCACTTTAAATTGGCTTTACATGTATTTAAAAGATACAGCTTTCCCGGTACTGGACTGTTAGCGGGGGTCCCATTTTCCCGGAAAAATGTCGTAGGAAGCTATAGTGAATCATTTTTATGGCATTTTACAATTTTTTAGATGGAAAAAGTACATAAAAATTGTTTTTTTACATTTTGATCAAAAATCTATGAAAAAGCAATAGAAAAAGTAGAGATTTTGAAAATTATCGATTTAAAAAACTTTTTTAGAGCTTTCTATCAATCGAAAACGACTCAAATACTATAAAAATGCACTAGATATCGTTAACTGGTAGTAGGTTAAAAGAAAAAAAATTGTCTCCCCCCGCTAACAGTCCACTACCGATCCCCTGCCCTTCCAGTGCGGAAACCCGGATGCCAAATGCCCGCGTCACGAACATTTGCGGAAAATGGCGGAAGAGACCCCCGACTTTGTGGCCCTGCTCAACGATGAAAATGTGGCTATTTTCCAGCCAAAAACAAACTTTTTTAGAACAAGAAAATCTTCGCGCTGCTCACCGAAAAGTGCGGCAAGCCGTACAACTACGAAAACTTGTGGGAAGTGGTCGACGCGTTCTTCATTGAGGTTGGCAACATCTTCAGGAGGTTCATAGTCTGTCGCCTTTGATGCGTATTTATAGAGATTTTAGAATTTTATAATACGACAGCAGTCAAAAATAGTCGAATTTTTAGCGCGCCTACAACAGGACCAACCCGGCGTGGATGACCGACGACTTGTACGTGGACCTCTTCGACCTGAACAACCAGGTCCAGGATTTCGTCAACGGCATCGGTGGGGCATTGGGGGTTCTTTGGCATTATCGGGGGGGGCGAATTTCGAGACAGAAAATATTATAATGGATTTTTGGTAAAATTTAGAGTTCGATTTTTTATTAAAGCTAAATTTCCATTATTTCCAAGTTTTAAAACGGCCTTAAAATGGAAAATTCGAACAAAAACTTTTTTTGCATTTTCGCATGTTTGTATTTTTTGTCTCGTTTTTCAACATTTTAACTGTTATGAAACGGTAAAACAACTTCATTAATGTTTCATATTAAAAAAGAAAAGTGGATCGTAGATAGAAAGCTTGCCCCCCGATAATGCAAAGGAACCGCTAATTGATTTTCAAACTTGGAACAGCTTGAACCGCTTGTAGATGTGCTAATCGCGGCACGATTTAGGAATCCCGCCAGTCAACGGGCTCGACCTTTCCGCCGAGATTCGCCGCATCCGCTCGGGCGCCATGTTCAACCTCTGTAAGTCAAATTACTTAATTTTTAGCAAAATTATTAAAGTCAACGACCACATCTCGCAAAAGCGCGACTGCGTGGCGAAGACCGGCGTCAACTGCAGCCAGTGGATGAAGGGGCTCAAGTATTTCGTGTATTCGGCGGTAAATCTCTGACAAAAATGCTTTACCAGCCGAATTTCCAGCACGACACGACGCTGTACGCCTACCTGACCGCGCTCAACTCGGAGAAGCTGGTGATCAAGGACGGAGGCTACCCCCATTACTCGGCCGCCGTCATCACCGAGTACTGGCGCGACAGGGCAGGCAATGATTATGTCAAGGTGAGCTGAGAAGCGGTCATTATGTTGAAATTTCATAATTTCGCAAATTATAATGGCAAGTTTTCATAATTAGATTTTTTTTTGTATAGTATTTGATGTTTTTCGAACAGATTTTTTTGTTTATGAATTCAGAAATGTCTAGTAAAGTAATAAAAAGTATTTGTATAGTGTTTTTGGTAAAAGCTAACCAGATTTTTAGCATAAAACATTTTAAATTTTGAAAAAATGTATTGTTTGAAACTGGGTCGAAAATCGACAATTTTTATTCGAAAAACAGTATTTTTTGGTAGTTTTCATGACGGTTTTAAAGTTTAGGCGAAAGGCTTCCTTTATGGTGACTGAAAGATGTGATCCCAAGAAAAAGTCGATCCCCCCCCGATTAGGCGAAAGCACCGTAAATATCCACATTTTGAAAGTTCCCCCTAAGTACGGAAAAGGTACCGCTAAAAATCATACTAATTGTAGTTCGTCTACCACAACGGCTACCAGGACGGCTTCACAGTGTTCACCGACCAGGTGCCCATCTGCAACGGCTCGCACATCTACTGCCCGCTGGAGAACTACCGCAAGGTGAGGGTTTTTCACAAAAAAAATCCCGATTTTTCAGCTGGCCGCCGAGCTCTCTTTCGCAAAATGGGGTGGCCTGCCGGAAGTGGTAGAAGAAGGCTTTTTTTCCGCTAATATTTGTCATTTTAGATGTGCAAAGACCTGGGCGTTACGGCTCCTTCGCCAACTCCGATCCAAACGCAGAGAGAGGATCCACCTCCGGCAAATGTTGCTGAACAAGTGCGGCTAGGTGGGACCTCTTGGACTCACTGGGGTAGCTCAGGATTCTTTTGCTCATTATCTAGCTCATTTTAAAAAGCTTGAAATTCTGAGCAAGATCCAGCTTTTAAGAAAGTGGTTCTTTTTGCATTATCGGGGGAGGACAAACAACTTTTTTGAGGATCCATTTTTTTCTAAAATTTCCTAATATAAATAGAGGCAGTGTTTCATAACTGTTTTTTACTATTAATAAGCTAATACTTGACAAGTTTAAAAAAAAGCAAAAATAACGATGGTTCGACCAACGATGCCATGCCAATTGTCGACAAAATTTTCGAATTTTGTGAAACTTTAAAATCGTAGTTTAGTTCAAGTTTTCAAGTTGAAATTTAAATTTTACTAGCCGAGCTCCTTTCAGGCCTCATGCTCACCGTTGTCTCGCTACTCGCCTCGATGCTGCGACTCCTCTAAACGACTGACGCCACGGCCACCAGACCATACTCGCCACTAGCCAGCCCCCTGATTTCTGTAGTATCTAGGCTATCGAATTGCCCCCGGCTGATCTGACCTTCCACACCATTGCCCTTCCGCTTGTGATGCGCATGCCAGGGAGCGAATAAAGTTTTGCAAAAATGGAAATTTAATTTTTTTATGGATATAAAAATCAATATGTATAAAAAGCCTTAAAAACTGATGAGGAAGCGCTACGCGACGCTCCAATACACCAGATGCCGTTGGAACCGGGGTCTAATCCGGAACCCTGCAAAGTCTGATACTGTGTATTTTTCAAAATAATAAAATTACGTTTTCTTTTGTATTTTTTTGACCTGGAAACAGCGTTTTCCCCCTAAAAACCCTCGAATTGCAGATTTGGAATGGTAGAAACCACATCAAAAGTTGTAATCTAGCAAAAATGCATTACCCGTAAAATTGCAAAATCCAAGAATTGTACGCAAGTTTGGAGCATGTACAAGCCATCGAGAACTCTTGTACATTTACAGAAATGCTTCCGCTCTGCCCCTCTTGATTTCCGACCTCCACAGACGGGCGGTGGCCGGACAGTTATGAGGGGGCGGGGGGTCGAACCCGGATAGTGAGACACGGGAGGCGAAGAGCTAACCATTTGACCACGCCCATCAGCGGGATGGGTCGGTGGGGGAGAGAGAAAAGGGTTGGCGCCCCCGCGGTCACGCTATGGCCCAGATTTTTAGAAATTTGTCAACAAAAGCTCTAGCTTTAACGTGAAAAGGTATAATTAAATTGTGTAGTATAGAAAAACGAGGGCCGACACATTTAATAGTATACTAATTGCTAAAAAGAGAAGGTAAGGTGCCTCCAAGAACTTCAAATAACTGTAATTTGCCTTCAATTTCAGCTACCGACCGGTAAATTATGCCAAAATGCTCGTCCCGACCTGGAGAATTCGAAAAACATCAATAAATTTCGAAATTTACCATTGGAAAGAAGACAATCTTGCTTCCCATCAAAATAACTACAAAAAAATGTTGCCCAAATCGCAGACTCCACTAATGTAGCTATTAAAGGAGTTCTCTCATGATATTAGGACTCTTCTACTATTACCCGCACGTTAGCCCTCCGGGGAATGATGGCCAGCGAAGGGAAAGTTCAGCGGGTGCCCAGGGTCGAACCGGGGTCTGGAAACTGGGAGATGGAGCTCGTAGCCAGTCAGCCATCAGGTCATGGCGATCCATCCGCCAGATCGGTTGAAAAGGTCCTCGTCTCTGCACTAATGTCATGCTTCCCAAAAAGTGTATTTTAAAAGGGAAATTAATAGAAAACTATAGAAACCGTTTAATAGAACGATTTATATACATGGAATCAATAAAATTATAAAATTAAGCAGTACAATTAGCGATGCATATCAGACGGTATTTCTCGTAGTTTTTATACATAATTTAAAAGGCAAAAAGTTGGGGATAAGTCAATAAGGTTATGTTTAGATTTAGGCTTAGGCTGAAGGAGGTGCTCTTTCTTTGATGAGAAGATCGACGGAGACAGGCGAGATTGTGATTGCTCCCTTCAGTTCGAGACCCTGAAAAATTAAAAATACGGGTTTTTCAAGCTAAAATACGAAGCGACCCTGCCCCTTTGAAAAATGAAAAACCTACACTAGCTTCCGGGCATGGGAAAAGCTCATATTTTCGGAGCAGTTGAACGAGCGCCATCTTTTCCTCGTTGTAAGCCAATCGATTGCCTGGAAGCGGAAGCGATAAAGAGAGAGAGCGAGGGACAGAGAGAGAGCGAGAGTGAGAGCGAGCGAGAGGGAGAGAATTTCCTATACCTACCTACACACATCCGGGGCCCAGATCCAAACGGTAGATACGCCATTTTTTGCTCGGCCGTCGCGTTCATCCACCTTAATTCCAACTGGTTCATCTACAACATCCAAATTCCCCCAAAAATCCCTGCTAGCTTGCCCACCTCTCCGGCACAAACTCCTCGGCGTCGTCGCCCCAGATTTCTTTGCTGCGCCCGAGTGTGTAGGCGTCAATCTAAAAATTTATTGTTAGTGATCGTTCTTAAGCAGTTACCTGAATAATGGTGCCCTTGTCGATCTTGATGCCGGCCAGCTCGCAGTTGTTCTCGGCAATGCGGCTGACCGCGCTGAAAATGGGTAATTTCCGACTCGTCTGCCTAAATTGTAGCTTTGCCTAAGCAGAAGCCTTAGCCTATGTCTAATCCTTACACAGTAGCCAGAGGATGGAGGCGTAGTCCCTCTTTCGTCACGCAGTCCATAAACTTCAGGTCTGCCAGCTGCTCGTAGGTGACTTCCTGAAAAAGCTCTTTCATTCTCTCCCCCGCGCTCTCTCTCTCTCTCTCTCTCTCTCTCTCTCTCTCCTACCTCCGTGGTGCAGACGCTGTCAATCTCCTCGCGCACACGATCTTGTATATCCTTATTTTGAGCCAAGAAATGCGAGACGTAGGCCAGGGTGTTGGCCGTCGTGTCGAAGCCGGCCAGGAGGAAGACGAAGCACTGGGCGATCACTTCGTCTTCGGTGAGTTTTCGGGACACCTAAAATATATTTAAGCCAAAAGACCAAGGTTTCTCCCGTAATAAACAATACTCACATTCACGTCACGTCGATCGTAGGCGCCCTCCTTTGAATGGTCGATGTTGGACTCGGCGTCGAGGAACAGGTCGATAAAGTCGTTGCTGGTGAACGTGCCGGATTCCTGGAGGTCAGAATTCGATTGCAAGGATGTTCATTCATGTAAACCAAAGCCTAAGCCTAGGCCTAAGCCTAAGCCTAAGCTTAAGTCTAAGCCTAAGCCTAAGCCTAAACGTAAGCCTAGGCCTGCTTACCCTCAGCTTCTTGCGCTCGGCGACAGCCCGCTCGATCTGCTCAAAAAGGACGCTGGCCGGCATCTTCATCAGCTTGGACAGCTTCATGAAGATCGGGTGGAGGATCTGGAAACGGAAGAGTATGCTATTTAAATCACCACAGTACCGGTTTCAAAAACGGGGCGGCGACGGCTAGCAGGAAGATCGGTTGTCGCCCATCGCGCTCAAAAATCTAAAAATATCGTTTATGGCTCCTTGGCAGCTTTTATAAATGTGACAAAAAGTGTTGCTAAAAATCGCTAAAATTACCGTACCCCTCTCAAAATGTCGGGAAACTGGCTGTTCCATTGACGGCTCCCCTGCACACCCATTGCGATGCGAGCTATCACGTCCATTGTATATTCTTGGTAGTAACTAAAATGCACCCAGAATACGGTATGCCTAATTTGAAGTACCGATGGATATTGATTGATTTTTGATCGACATGCTTGCCGACGTGGGCGGCAAGGTGCCGGGAGGAGTCGTTGATGATAGGTAGGACCTAGAATTTCGTCTGCCTTTTTCTTGAATTCTCCCTCGGTCTCTCTCGCGCTTACTTCTCTGCCTCTCTCTCTCTCTCTCTCTCTCTCTCTCTCTCTCTCTCTCTCTCTCTCTCTATCTCTCTCTCTCTGTCTCTCTCTCGCTGTCTATCTCTCTTCTCTCTCTATCTGTCTCTCTCTCTCTCTGTCTCTCTCCCACCGTCTACCTTTTTCAAAGAATTATTCGAAAATTGAGGAGTGACGATGGTGCGCAGCCGCTTCCACCTTTGGCCCCATGCCTCGGCAAGGTGCACGCGCGCATCTTTCGGGCCCCGCTTTATCAAGTGATTTCCCTAAATGACTTCAGTGTTTTGAAGTTAAATGCAAGCTCACTTTACGCTCCGGAAACTCCTCAAAACGTCTGTGCAGAACCTCGTTGCTCAGCTCGAGGTCGGCGACCACGAGGACGTTGAACATGCCCTCTTGGTAGCCCCAGATTTTGCCGAATTTCTGGAAAAAGTGCCGGTAACTATTTTAATTTTAGGCTTGCTTCCCGGTTTTTGTTTACTTTAAGCAGTAGCTGTCAGTCTAAGCCCAAGCGATGCCTAAGCACAACCTAAGCCTGAGCCTAATCCAACGTTTAAGCTTAAGCCTAAGCCTAAGCTAAGCCAAAGCCTAAGCCTAAGACTAAGCCTAAGCCTAAGCTAGGCCGAGGCCCAAACCCCGAAATTCTGCCAATCGGCCACAAAACTCCTCGGACCCCGAAAGTCTCTGGTTTGTGCCATTTTCTGTCTCTTTTTCCCTATCCCAAATGTCGACCCCGTGAGCGGAGTGATCACTCAAAAATTTCCCGGCAAACGTACGGATTTTGGAGCCGCTTCGCTTTGCAAAAAGATCAGTGCCCCCGAAAACGGGAAAAAAAAGGATTTTTAGAGAGTATTCGATCATCGAAGTTCAGGCTTAGGGTTAGGGTTAGGCGTAGGCCGAGCCTATGCTTAGGCTTAGGTTAGGCTTGGACTCAGGTTTTGCTTAGGCTTAGGCTTAGGCGTAAGCCACCTTACCTTTGTATACTCGGTCAATTTGTACATCCATGGATGCGCCGGGTCGAGCACCTCGAAGATGACGCCGAACGGGAACGAGCCTGAAAGTAGGTAGTGTAAACGTTCCTAAGCATTTTCCCGTGCGCTAAAATCTATAAAAAAATTACAAAGTTTATTAATTTTCTACACTCAAAAATAACTGGAACACTTTTATAAAAATTTAACGCAGATAACGGTTTTTCGGGTCCAGGTCCAAAACTTGAAAAATCTCTATCTCAGATTCGCTTGAAGATAAAAGGTCCTAAGATACAGAAAAATGTAGCTCATGACCTGGAAAACAAGATCTAATTAGTCTAGAATCTAAAATGCTAATATAGGGCCGAAAAAAATTGAGTTGAAAGTTATTTACCCCTTGGCCCTGGCACAGCACGGCCCTGCCAATAGTGGCTGCGTTTGAAGGCCCATCTGGAAAGAGATTTACGATTATTCAATCGCTCTATTTAATGAATTAGGTAGCAAAAAATCTATGCCAACTGACTTACATCAAATACCAGGTGAGCGCCGCCGAGGCAGCTATTAAAATGAGAGTGAGCAGCATTCGCTGCGTTGGCTAATCTGAAAAATCGAGTTTAACGCTGTTAAATTCTGAATAATTATCAATTTTTAAAAATAACATAACTCATTTGATAGGGCGTAAAATTCTCAACAAGACTTGCAAAACTTTCTAAACGTTTCCGTTTTTTGACACAATCAGCTCCAAAACGTCGTGTTTTCTACCTGACAAAATCTAAACTTTCTGGTAATTTTTCCCCATAAAAATGAAGAAACGGCCTAAAAATACCCCTTTAGCACAAAGCTATGAAGCTAAGGTATTTAACAAGTTTAAAAACTCTAAAAGATCGTGATCCTGCTCGCAAAAAAACATTGAGAAATGACCACTCCGGTTGTCGCCGCCATGCGTATTTATCGGCGGTTCGCTCGACTCAACAAGAGACCTCTGACTTGTGGCTGATACCATGGTTTGTGGCTTGTGAGATAGAGAGCGAGTGAGAGACGTGAGAGAGAGATAGAGAGAGAGAGAACGTGAGAGAGAGAGAGAGAGAGAGAGAGCAACGTGCATACCGTTTCCGGCAAACCAAAAACAGGCTGCCGTCATCAAGCATGCAATCTTTTTTGGGATTAAACTCCATATCAGAAAGTGGTATGGTTTTTGAGCATTATCGGGATTTTCGCCTAGGAATTACCCGACAGAGAGAGAGAGAGAGCGAGAGAGAGAGAGAGAGAGAGAGCAGGAGATGGAAATGGGCCGGGCCTGGGTTCAGTTTAGGCTTCGTATAGGTCTTAATAACCCTCTATATCCTTCCTTACATTTTAAAGGAAGTGAGACACTAAAAAGCCGTGAAAAAAATAGAAACCGTCCCTAGTCGACTCCGTGATGCCCAGTCGCGCGCCTGGTTCATGCGCCTTTTCTCACATATGATCATCGAATCAACACTCAGATCGGTCGTAGCTTTGGTCGTAGATACTCATCGGTTTGGGCGGACGGAAACAAAACGGAGCGCCTCAGAACCGGTGCGGTGGCACCCGGAAAACAATCCCCGCGAGCGGCTAGTTGACCTTTTCAGGTTACTTGTTTTTGCCTTGGCCCGGCCCAGTGGCCGGGCCTTGAGTTTCATAGTTTCTGGTTTGCCCAAAATACCCCCCTCCGATAATGCACAAGCACCCTCGATTTCATAGAGTTTGATTCTTTTTAAATCAATACTTTTCATATGCCAGCTTTACAGTAAAAATCGTTTTCTGATGTTTGGAGCCAGAGGTTCCGCCGCTTTTTGGCGCGATTTCTCACAAATAGAGCCCTTCAATTGCCCGTGATTTTCGCGAGGATGAAAATTCGGTAAATACCGTCCGTCTGGGCCATTGTTGATCTCGTGCGGGTGAAGCCGGGGCAGTCTCTAAACACTCCACTCTTCGTTTCTCCATTAATCGGCTATCGTAAGCCGGCCTCTGCCATTTAAAAAATCATTTTCCGGATGTTTTGCATTAGGGGGGGGGGGGGGGGCAAACTTTCATTAAATTTGATATTTTTTCCACTTCTCCTAGGCTTAACATCTTTCAAATTTTTATAAAAAGCGGAAAAATATCGAGGTTTTGACGAAAATTACCGATTTTCGACAAAATTTCACATTTTTCGAGACTTGGTAAATGTTTTAGATAGTTTTCCACATGAAATATGGCTAAATTTTATAAAAACACTATTAAAAGGTAGGTTTAATATTACTAAGTATACCTTAATATTAATAATACTACCACTACCCAAAATTTATTTTGTCGAATTTTGTTTTATCGAATTTTTTTAATTCCAAATGTATGTAAAAAATTGAAGTTTCGAGTTATTTTACAAATCCTATATCCTACTATATATAAAAAAATAGTGTCTGTGTGTGTGTGTGTATATTTGCATGCACTTCCGTTTGGATGTTCCGCACCTACAGCCTCGGGGAAAGGTTTTTTGGATAGGGAAGAAACGACAATAGGTTTAGAATGGTCCGGAATCGACTGCACACACATAAAAATTTTGAAAAATTGTGGTTTTCGCTATTAAAAATAGGTTTTTGTAAAACCCAGTTTGTTAGGGGAATTTAACATGCGCCGGAAGTAGGAAGAGTCTATATAAAGGGACAGAGGAGCCGTTTTTCACTTTTTTCTTGCTAGAATTCAGGAAGAAACATGCAAATTAAGGACTTTCACAGGTCCTGGACGGGGCCAGGGTTGAAAAGCCGCGAAGCGGTTTTTCAACCCTGGTTCTAAATAAATCTTAGTATACGTGTGTTTTGGCCTTTCCATTTTGAGCCACGCCAGCAAAGTGCTTGCGAGTACTCGTCAGCTTAAGCGAATTAGGGAATTCCTTATCAGGGCCGCGATTTTGTCCCAACGCCGGTTGGAACTGCTATCTAAACGCGACGCCACCTTTTTTCGGAAATTTATGACGGCGGCTTCCTGATGTTTAGCCAAAACGTGCGGTTTTTGGGGCGTTCTCGCCTTTTTTGGGCGTTTTTACGTTTATGGCCTTAACTTTTTAACCGAACTTTCAGACCATAGACTTTTGAAAGATTTTTTCAGCTTTTTAACATTTAAAAATCGCCGGTTCTCTTGAATGTCCGGTCATGCGCACTTTTTACGATTTTTGGCATTCAGATGGTTCCGCAAATCCTCCTGGTGTTTAGCTAACTAAAATGTGCTCTTTTTGGGTTCGCATGGATGGCGCTTGCGATTTCTTTCAGACACTGGGTTTCAGGTTTTAAAAATTGCTTGTTTTCCTGAAAAGCTTTACAAAATTTTACCCTATTTTTACAAATTTGTGACATTCAGATGATCCCGCGAATCTTGCTGGGTTTTTTCCTGTTGGCCTCGTCACTGCAAGCCGTGAACGAAGCCGATTTGACGCTTCAGCTCGTGCAGATTGTAAGTTTATGCGTTTTTCAGATTTAAGAGCATAATCCCGATTTTGAACTAAAAAACGGCCCAGTTTTACAATAATTTTGTGCTAATATTTAAGCTATTTGCACGTTTTTCTTTAGTTTAGAATTTTTCAAGCCTGGCGCAAGTTACTGATGACTTTTTCTAGAGTTTTCTGACTTTTTCTGTCTTTGCGGGGCTTTTCAAACTGATGCTAAGCTTCTTAGCTTCAAAAGCTTCGAAACTCTTGAAGCATCTAGCTTCGTTTTCTTCCAGCATCTTCTAAGCCTCCCAATAAAATTCAATTCAAGGTGTGGCGACATGGGGATCGAAATCCCACTGATCCCTACCCCGGCGACCCCTACGACCAAGCGTTTTGGGAGAAACGAGGAGGATACGGCGAGTTGACCACGGTAATTACGGCTTTATTTTAGGCTTTACAATCGATGGCGCTAGCTAAAAATTTAGGTATGAATCAAACGTTTAGAGAGGCATGGCGATGCACGTTCGTCTCGGAGATGCCTTGAAAACTCGATACAAAGACTTTTTGAGTCAACGCTATAATGCGCATGAGGTGGGTGAGGATTTAGGATTTCGGCCAGAAACCCGACAGGCCAAAATAGCGACAGATAAAACCAGATTGGACGAAAAACCTACAGAAAAAAAACAACGACAGATTATTGACGCTAATTTTAATCCAATTTCCCTTTAAGCGGCTATTTTGCATGTCGAGTTTTTGGCTTGTCGGTATTTTGCCGTTTCCCCCATGATTATAGTATATTAAACTAACAAATTGAAGATTTACATCCGTTCCACGGACGTCAACCGGACCATCATCTCGGCCATGTCAAATTTGATCGGGATGTACTCGCAGGATAATTCTACAGTACCCGGCGAGGATTATCCGGATTTTAGCAACGAGAAATACTAGTAGGTCGAATCTCTTTTTCTCTCGGCTCTCTCTCACTCTCTCTCTCTCTTTCTCATTCTCTCTCTCTCTGGCTCTCTAATAGTAGAACTTTCAGTTGGCCAACCGGATTCCGCCCGATTGCTATCCACACCGTTGATGATAATACCGATTACGTGAGTGCGACTCCAAACTTACTAACCTTAACGACTTTTAGCTCGGAAACGCTAATGCTTACTGCCCGCGTCAAGATGCGCTCTGGAAACTGGCCTACGACAATTGCCCGGAAGTGAAGGCGCTGATCAACGAGCCGGGGGTGAGCTTAAGTCAAACCCTAAACCTAAGCCTACGCCTAAGTCTAAGCCTAAGCCTAAGTCTAAGCCTAAGCCTAAGCCCTAAGCCTAAGCCTAAGCCTAAGCCCAATAACGTTGTATTTTTAGACGCAACAACTAATCGAAACGCTGCGCCAAGCCGTCAACATCACCTATAAAGTGGACGATTTGTGGATGATCCACGATGTGCTTTTCATTGAGGTAAGTGTAGTAAGAACTTGTCAAATCCCCAAAACTTGGGTAACTTATTCATGATACCTTCAGAACGTTAACAAACTGGAAATGCCCAAATGGTGGTCGCAACAGTTGATGGACAATCTGACGAAGATCAACAACCGTCTGGAGGACATGCAGGATGGAATAGGTTAGATTTTAAAACCTTTTAAGGTTAAAGGTTTTAAAGGCCCATCCCTAAAAATGTTAAAAATTTGAATTTTGCTTGAAAATCGTTATTTTTAGTCTTAGATAGCTTTTTGCGCAGGAAATTTATTTTTTTTGCACCTTGGAACCCTAAAAACAATTGCTTTAAATTACTTTTCAGGCCTTTCCCCGTTCAACGGGATCGACTTTTCCGTCGAGTTGCCAAAGTTGCGCGTCGGGGCTCTCACGAATGACATGCGAATGCACATGAATCTGAAGGTATATAAAATTAAGCTCTTCTAGCCTTTTTAATTGATTTTTTTTTAGCTCGCCTGCCAGGGCCAAACCACGCGAAATTGCACGTGGATGAATCGACTAAAGTATTTCGCGTATTCGGCTGTGAGTTTTTGGCTAAAAAACTCGCCTAGCCTTTAAAAACTAAGACTTTATGTATTTTAGCACGATGAGACGATCGCCAGCTTCTTGGCGACAATGGGCATCAAGGATGATGTAAAACAAAACAAAAACCAAAAAATGGATTGGAAATTTTAGGTGGTCCCCGATGGATATCCGCTATATTCTTCGGCGGCCATGGTCGAGCTGTATCAGGACAAGACCGGAAAGCCGTACTTTAGGGTAAGTAAGGAATATTTATATGAAACGAATTACTAGCAATCTAATAGAGGATTTTTGAAAAAATTAGCTGTCTTTCCGGTTGAAAACTATTTACAAAACTAACCAATAAGTCAAAAATTCGCTTCAAAGGCGCTACTTTTTGTCTAGTTTTGATCAAATTCATTTTTTTGCGTTTACGATAGCAAAAACATTGGAAAAGCACCTCCGCAATCTCTACAGAAAAAAATTGGTCCAAAGTAAAGGTTCATCCCCCCCCCGATACTGACAAAGAACCGAAACCTTAACCCAAAAAAATTTCAGTTAATGTACCACCAAGGAGACCAACTCGAGCCGCCCTTCGAAACCATCACCAAATACGTAAAAGGATGCGGCGGAGGGGATTTCTGCGATGTGGACGTTTTCCGGAAACAGGCCGACCTGTACAACCCAGGCGACGCCGCCAAGGTAAGTGGAAACGTCAGAAAATAACCGAAAAGATCCAGAACGCTACCAAAATCTAATAACCCACCTTCAGCTGTGTCAAAACCTCAGTTTCCTACAAGGCTCCACCGCCCAACCGCCGCAGCCCACCACCACTAAAACCAGCTCGGGCTTCTCATTTGGTCAGAAAATTTCCCAAAATGGAATCGAAATCGAGCAATTCTTTTCGAGCTTTAACACCAACTAACTAAACTTTTTTTTCAGGGATTTTAACCCTGCTCGCTTTCCTGCACGCTCAACTTCTCCGCTAACACGGGTCTCCCATTTTTCAACTAATAAAACCAAGTTTATGAATAAATATTTTGCTAAATGATACCTAAGATGACAAGAAAATGCGATAAACTACCTAATAAACCTCTTCACGTTTTGAAAAAAACATTATCCGGCTTCCTACCATCAAGTAAAGTCAAAATCAGCGCCTCCAAAAAGCACAAAAGCCCAGGATGACTGAGTGATTCCGGGTGTCGAACCCAAAGATCGCCGTATCAGTGCAGTCAGCACATGGCAGGCTATAAAGGCTTCATTGGCCCCCAAGAAGCCAAAAATTCTGTCTGAAATGCTGGTCCTCATCACGATCCTCGCCTTCTTTGCTGGTATCAGCGCTAAAACATGTCCCAACGGCACTGTCGATGCCTCTGAGATCGAACAATGTCTACATTTTGTAATGGATAGTAAGTTTTAAGAAAAACGGACCCATAGCCCGCCTTCAGCATACGCGCCATTCGATCAGGAAGGCGTCTGCATAGGACTCGGCGGAGGTCTCGTCTCAATCCACAGCCTTTTTGAAAACCAAATAATGACGGCGAAAGCCCAAGCAGGTATAGGGTGCTCCCATGTAGCTATAACTTCCTAATAGTCAAAAAGGACAGCGTGTACATCATTGGCCTATGGCACAACCAGGTGGCACATCAGAACGACTGGGAATGGTTTGACGGGTCGCAGTACAATTACGGAAAGTGGGCGCCAGGTAAAGTGGATAGTCCAGGAGTAGCCTCAAATAATTACAGGGGAGCCAACATACAAATGCGTCGGGCTGAATAGTGGCACCGGTAACTGGACGTCACTTCCTTGTACATTGCCGGCGTATGCTATCTGTCGACTTCCACATATTCAATAAAGAGAAATTTTGATCCCTTTTCAAAATGGCCCCTCGCTGGTTTGGCACCTCACCGAATTTCCAGAAACGAAGATCGGCTTGCCGAATTCGCAAGTTTTTGAAGAATAGTTCACCTCTCCCCAAAAATTAACAAATTAAATTTGATAAAGTCGAAATCCGGCGAGATCCCCCGTCGATGCAGCATTACCAAGTCCCCTTTCTCTACTAAAAGGGAACATGAAAACATTTAACAAGTCGCGTGTGATACTCTGACTAATGCAAAAACTTATTTGTTAGTATTACAAGGCGAACGCGCCCCAACAAACGAAGAATAAAAAGACGGGGGAAGCGGGAATGGGATGGAACGACGAAAAGCTGATGAAATGGTTGACACCCGGACAATGACATGTGCACGGCAACCCGTAGGACGCGGGAATCGAAACGTCTAGAGAGATCTGGAAAAACGATGAATTCATTGGTGCAGAAGGACATGGCGAGGGTGTGTGTGCAAGGTGAGGGGGAGCATTCTACTGAAAACAAGATGGGACGGATAAAACGGGGGCGTATACGCGATAAAAATTGATTAGGGTGTTGTAATCCAAGGAATGGTTCGGAAAAGAGGGCATTGCATTGCGCCCGGGGTGAGGCCAAGGAGTGGACGTGTTGGAGTTGGTGGATGAGAGAGGATAACACTTGGCTGCGGGTACCGGGTGCAATGCTACGATACAAAACAAAGGGTGGCTACGCGTAGAGGGGACGGGGGATTCGGTTGAGCAAGCCGGGGTAGGCGCGTGAGGCCGGAGGTTGTGGGAAACGGACGCGCACCAGCTGATCTCCCATCAAGGGTCCCATCTCGGCAAGTAGAGGGATGAGGGGGCCCATAGCACGCCAGGCGTTTGGCTCTGAAAATTGAGGTGAAGTGAAAAGTTTAAAATTGTGTAATGTAATCGTAATATATTCGTAGTTTTCACGTTTTCGAAATAAAAAAACAGCTTCTATTTATTTTCGCAAAATAAAATCCGAAGGAAAAAGTACACCCATTTTGCGCAAGCACCAAAACTAAAGTTGACTGAAAACTCACCAGGCCTACGTGTCTCCACTCTATATGAACGGATCGCGCGGTTGGGCTCGATGACAGTGACAGCCATGAGCGGTTGGTACCCAGTGGGCGGTGAGATGATAATCTTGCAGTGGCGTTCCATGAAATTTACCTAAAGAAGCGTAAAGCGGAAAATCGAAAACTGTTTACCTGCACCGCCCCGTTCGACAACAGAAAGACGACGGCTGTCGGGCTTTTCCAGACATCTTGCACATAGGGCAGCTGATTGCTCATTGGCCCGCCCAAGCGATCCCAGATACTAAACAAGCCTTATAGCAAAGCGAAAAATAAACGGACCCTTGATCGACCGCTTGTGCCAGGTTGTGCATCATGTATTTACGGTACTCGCCGGCCAGCCGCGCCTTCTCGACGATTTCAGGCGGTGCTTGGTACGTTGACAGCGTGCGAGACTCCCCAAAGGTGTCCGAGCCGTAGCGTACTATCAGAGATGAGGGGCTAAAGGGACGAATTGGGTGAACCACCAGATACGTACCTGAGGGCCAAATAGTTGCCGTCGCAAAAGTTGACCGAGCACGAGCCGTCGGAGAGGAGAAACGCAAAGCCTTGTCGGTTTGTGTAATCTACCCAACGTGAGACGTGAAGGACGGCTTCTAACAAAAGATAAAACAATAAGATAAGGCAAAGATTTACCAGGCATAATCTCGACCAGTCGATGGTGGCTTTGAACGATCATCGTCAGTTCGTTTTGGTAGCTCTGCAGCCGGGTGATCCAAGCTGGTCGAGGGGTGATCAGGTCCGGGTAGGATCCGACGCCAGAGTCCTGCGCCGAGTGCTTTTCGGGGCGCCACTAACAAATGAAGTTTCAGAAAGCAGAGAATTAAACAAACTTTTTGCGACGTCGGACGCAATATGTCCCAACCGTTGACTTTGATGCGTTGTTGCTCAGGCGGCGAGTAGCACGGTTCATTAAGACTGGGCGGCGATGGCGACGGCGTTGGCCAGGAAGGTTGGTAAGCGGGGGGCATCTCCAACTCGCAGTTTCTAAAAATGTATAAATGAGGTATCGAAAAGCGATCTCACATTGTCAATGGCGGGCGCTCATCGGGGTGCTGATGGTTGATGCGATAAAACAACGATTCCCTGATGCCGTCAACAGTCACACGAGAGCTCGGATCAATCGTGAGAAGACTGGAAAAAAAATAAATCTTGATAGATTTAACCTACCCCGATACCAAAGCCATCGCCGAGCGCTCTATTGGCGGGCCACCATCGTCAAATTGCGGCCATGTATAGTCGGCTTTCATGATGCGAGCGTATGTGCAGTCCAATTGCGCTAAAAATGTCTTGTTTTCATAGCAAATGAAAAATTTACGTGTCTCAAATGGCGGACGACCGGTTAGCATGCAGAAGAGCGTGCAGCCGATGGCCCAAGCCTCCGAGTGCTCCGAATGGCCGCGGCGGCGTAGCACTTCAGGAGCCAGGTAATTCGGCGTGCCGGAAATGCTGCGTGACGGCGGCCCAAGGCTGTCGATGGCCAATCCAAAGTCTCCGAGCTTGATGTTGCTAAAAGAATTTCGTTGAATATCAAGTCTTGCGCGAACCGATCATCGCACAGGAAGACATTGGCGGGCTTGAGGTCTCGATGGAGCAGATGTATTTCGAACAGATAGAGCACCGCCTCGATCACTCCGCTTAGGTAGGTGCAGGCTTCGAACGATGTTAGGCGACGAACTAAAAAGGAATATTAGGAAATAAGCGACAATAAAACAACCACAGCTGTAGTAAAAATTAACACCTTACATTGCGAACGATGAATTCGTTGCTGCAACGTGCCGTTCTTGCAATACTCCAGCACAAGGTAGTGGAATTGCTCGTCTTCCATGTCGTGGTAATATCGCACAATGTTAGGGTGCGAGCAACGGCTAAAACGAAATGTAGAAATATCACAATAGCAACCTTTGCAGCTGTATTTCACGATGCAGCTTCGCGACGCTGGAGTCTCGGCTGAGTTGAGCTTTGGCTATGATCTAGACGAGATTTTAGTAAACACGGAAACCGTACCTTGATAGCATAGGGTTGTTTCTTATAGTCGTCACGGTATAGCCAAACTGTCGCGAAACCGCCCTAAACGAGATTCCCACCGGTTCTAAGCAACCTACCTTTCCCAAGTATTGCGGGTCCACGTATCTGGTGTACGAGTCGTCGATTTGTTGCGGCGGCTGGATCATCGGGACTCCAGACCGGGCTGGCCGGCGTTGACCGGGCGCAGAATGCATCTGGAGCGAGGTTGAAAAGGGGAGTTTTGCATACCTCTGCCGAAAGCACGACCAGATTGCTGGGGTTCGTATTGGGGGTGCAGAAGGGTGCAAAATAGGACAAGTTGAGGTTTGTTCTGAAAAAGGGAAAAACATTACATGAAACCACCTAACGATAAAAAGATTTAGTGAGTGAAAATTTAGGACAAAAAAGTCGAGAATCTAGCTTTCGTGATCGCTCCGTGCTGCAACACTTTACTGATGCCGTAAAGGGTATCGCGGCGTACTACCAAAAATATTTTGCTTACAAGGAGACGTTTTTTGGTGTGAATGGAGTTCTGACTAGGGAAGTCCAAGATACCCGCAACACGGATCGGGCTGAAAACTTGCACAGTTATAGAACCGACCATGCTGATCATCGTCTCGTTTTCCGAATTTGCTACCGAGCTTAAATAATTAAGATATTAAACTTTTAAAATGCGTTAAAAACCGCCACCCTGACCCTGGCTCACGAGAGCGGGTGGGGTTCAAGAGGCGTTTGGGAAGCCCCACTTCCAGAGCTTCGGTAGTCAACTGGTAAGCGCCTCGCTTCCCAGGTCCAGGGTCAGGGTTCGGACCCGGCCCGTCCATTTTTCTTTTGCTTTTTGCTAATTTTGGGCCGCACATGTGGCGCGTCTCCAGATTGTGTTATGCACAGTCATTTACGTACATCCTAGAAATGAAATTCAACGAAATCATAAATTTATGAAAAAAGTTCATAAAAAACATCACTAGTAAAAAAAATTGTTAAAAACCGGTATTCCGTAATTCGACGGCAGCAACCGCTCATATGCGTGTAGTAAAAAACACAATCTGGACACGCGCCACATGTGCGGCCCAAAATTAGCAAAAAGCAAAAGAAAAATGCACGGGCCGGCTCCGAACCCGGACCCTGCACCCGGGAAGCGAGGCGCTTACCAGTTGACTACCGAACCTCTGGAAAGGGGGCTTCCCAAAGGCCTCTTGAACCCCACCCGCTCTAGTGAGCCAGGGTCAGGGTGGCGGGTTTTTGGCGCATTTTAAAAGTTTAATATCTTAATTATTTAAGCTCGGTAGCAAATTCGGAAAACGAGGCGATGATCAGCATGGCCGGTTCTATAACTGTGCAAATTTTCAGCCCGATCCGTGTTGCGGGTATCTTGGACTTCCCTAGTGAGTGGAAACCAGGCCTATTTTGTGCAGAATTTTGCGCTGATTCCGAATATGTTTTCCATTTCTGCTAAATAGCTCGATTTCAAAAGTTACAGCAATTTTAAGATCATTTTAGCCCAAATTTTCCCCTCTTTAGGGACCATTATGTTGCTTTTCCCGGCTGTTTTTCCAAAAATAGATATCGCCACCGTATTCAGAACAATTTTCTCTATCGAATGAGCTATTTAACAAAAAATTGTTGAAAATCGAAAAAATCGACGATATTTGGTATGGACTGCGATTTTTGTATGGGAAATGGTGAAAAACAGCCTATTTCTCACCCCTGTAAGCCATCGACGATCGGCAGTAGCGCACTAATCAAAAATACCATTCGAATCAGAAAAAAATTTTCTACAAGATAGGCTACTTAAAATAAATTAGAACATTATAAAAAAAAGTAGCACAGCATAGCATATGGCTACTCTGGGCCTAAAAATTATCTTAAAATAGCTGTAACTTTTTAAATCGAGCTATTTAGCAAAATTGGAAAATAGTATCGGAATCAGCGCAAAATTCTGCACAGAATAGGCTTGGTTTCAACTTAAAACTCCATTCACACTAAAAAACGTCTCCTTGTTAGGCAAAAGATTTTTGATTTATTTAGCTTGTTTACTCCATTTTCTTCTACTTTTCTGGGTCCTTCAGTATTTTTTCTTCTATCCCAATTCAGGTCTAACCTTTTCAACATTTGAAGCACATCCCGTTTTACCCATCGTTTGTGCTAGCCGAGGCTTTGCGCCGATCGCTTTCTTGGATGCCGAAATGTGTCGAAAGCCGGGCCAAGCTATCAATCTCCCCGGATCCCTGGACGATTTTTTTGAGTGCATGGCCGCTTCACGTGCACGCAGAGCGGGGGATGCCCTCGCCCAGGGCAAAGTCCGCGTTCCGATTTGTCGGGGACAATCGCTTTCTTTATTCGTCGTGGCGCAGACCGGTGAGATCAGTGAATGCATAGCGGGTGGTTTTTTGCAGCGGTTGTGGAAGTGCAGAATGAACGCTGGAATAGTAAACTGCATATGTAGCCGGTTTTTTCGACGTTAAATATTTCTAAAACGCGAGTTTTCAGATCTGGAATTGGATAATTTTTGATATTAAGATACGTTTTTGGGTTAGTTAAGGTCTTACGTTTTCTAGGTTTTTCTGGTACATTCTAGGCCTTCTATTAAGAGAGATGTGACGACTTGATGCGCGTTTTATGATTTAAAATTGATACATTTGTACAAAATAACGTTCAGGTTGTTTTAGCTACGGTTTGATTACTCGGATTTATATTTATTTATCGCGTTTTAGCGGTTTCGAACTAATTTTCAGTTTAGAACTTGGGTCACCGTTACGCTCTCAGCTTTTTACAGTCGGTAGGCCTTAGAACTAGTTTTTCGGTTTAGTTTCTGGCACTACCTTGCAGATAGGTTCGAAAATAATAATAATTACTTTCTTTTTTTTCATTCCTGGACCATATTTTTGTTCTTTCAGCTATGTGGCTGCAAGACCGATTTCTAAAGGCCCCCATCGCTCTCTCGGAACCCATCGTTGGGCTGCCCGCACGGTTTTATCACCTCAAAAAAAAGGGATCACTGCTGGGGAGTCGTTTTTTTCCTGGATCCTTACACCGTGGATCCCGGGGTGGAAAAGCCGTGGTAAACAACCAGAAATACGGGATGGTCAGCGGTGCAAGAAAAAGTGTGCTTTCGAACTCGGATGAAACGGGACGTGGTTTGATTGAGTGAACGAGGTTCGGATTAGTGTTTTTAGGGACACCCTGCCTCTTTTACCAGGTTTATTATATTTTTTGGACATAGAACTCCTAAAAACGCAGCAAACGATCATGAAAAGGCGGGCGTGCGCGTTGCGGGTCGCGGAAAATTCTGATATCTGCTCTTTTTAAAAGGGCGGCAAGGCAGTTTTTAGGGTTTTTGGCTAGGTATGACGAATCCTGCAAGCGGCGAAAGGGTGTTTTTTTGTCAGGTCGAAATTCATAAGGAGAAAATGAGTAAATTTTCTCGGAAGTTGTTCTGGGGATTCCCCGGTATTATGGCATTTCGGAAGTCTGGATTTCGACGATTTGACAAAATCGACAATGCGTCGCTTGTCTCGCAGGCGGCGGGATCCATAGGGTTTCTGAAGCGCCCGCGACACGCGACGTGATCGCGATTCGTGAATAACAAACGTAATTTTTCCGATATTTTTAGACCCCGTCCCCATTTTACCAGGTGGACTTTTAGCTTCGCCCCCCACCCCGGGGCTAACTTTCCCTTATCACCGCCCACCCCCATTTCGACGCCGCTTTTCGTCAGAGCCCGCGCTGCGGGGCAGTAATTTTCGTGCCTCGCGCGTACAAATCGTTGATAGGGTCCCTGAAAGCTGCGGGGGGCGCGCTTATCAGCGTGTTGACCACCAAATTTGCGCCCCCCGCTTTTTTCTGCGTTCTCGGGGAGTTGGTGGTGGAGGGCGAAGGTCGGTAAGGGATATGGCATTGCATGGGGGATCAGTAAGGTTTGTCGTTATCGTTAGTGGCAACGGGGGTCATTTGATGGGGAAATCGCTGGGGGTTTATTGGGGTACGGTAGTGGCACAACGGGACCGCTGATACGGGTTCCAAGTAGAGATGTTACGAATCAAGTAATATAATGACCAAGTAAATTTGCTTGAACAACTTTATTTGCATCTGAAATCTTCAAGTAAATATAAAATTATTTTACGCCGTTTGATTAAATAAGCATCAAGTAAAATAAAATTAATTGATTTACTTGATCTTGATTGATTTGGGAGAATTACTTGATTTTCAGCGAAATTACTTGATTTTGTGCAAATTCGCAATGCAAATCAGACAATCGTGCCGCGAACCCAGTAAATTAGCATGCGATCATGTCATAAAGTTCATTACCATCCGAAAAATGCCAGAATTCCAGAAAGCTATTGTTTGATCAAGTAAATCAAGTAAATCAAGTAATCTTACTTGGCTCTTTCTCGAGCGGAGTCAAATAATATTATTTTACTTGGCCATGCGCTCAGCCCCATCCAAATCAAATAATATTGTGCCAATGTATGCAAATAATCTTGATTGTTAATTGATTCTTAACATCTCTAGTTCCAAGAAGTAGCTTGGCTTTCCCTAGGCTTTGCTCGGCCTTAGGTTTAGACTTAGGCTTAAACTTTGGCTGGACGCGGCTTACTTTAGGCTTAAGCTTTGCAGAGCCTTAGCTAGGGCTTGCTTAGGCTTAGGTATACGCCGCTGGCTTCTAACGACTAAAATTTCCAAAGAAATCAGTCCCGTCAACAGGTAGTGCTGCGGAAGTTATGATGTTGACTTGTCGCTGCTAAAAAGGCCAGGAAGTCAAAGGCTAAAGCTACTGTGGTGATCTTTCCGCAAGTGTACTGTAGCCGTTGTAGAGTGGAGTCTCTGTCAGCATTTCCAGAGCATTACACTTTTCCAGAGGTTCCAACGTCCCAACGTCGATACCGATGATATTTTTGGAGGCTTCGAGTTTTTGGGAATACGTTCCGCTGCCAGTTACGCACTGTAGAAAGGGGCGTAGCTTGTAGTCGATCTACGGCCTGAAAAACTATTTTCCAAGGAATCTTTTCCGGATGCGTTACGCGATGGAAACTGGGCGTGGGTGTCTCTGACCCGGTAAATAATACCCTTGTTTAATTAATAAAATTCCTCAATTTTTGCCCCCAGCTACCGTATCGCGGAAATTGTGCTGGAGGCCAGTTTCTGCACCCCCTCCCCTCCCTGGCGTAAACACCGATAAGTCAAAGGGGTTGAAAGGCATGGCGAACGCGGCCCGATCCTTCGGTTGCACATTTTTCTGTGCTCTACCCCTCCAATCACACAATAAAAAAGGGAACGCTTTCGTTGACATGGCAGTAAGAAGATTGGAGGAGGGGCTGCAGCGATTAGCCGTTGGCAAAAACGGTTCTCTTGATCCTTTTTTGCTCCACGTGCTGTCAAGGGTGGGTGTTTTGCTTGTTCTCTGTGTTTAGGCCCCGGGAGGGCTACGTGCGAAAAAAAGTACGATTTTTTTTGTAAGTTGTTTTTTGGGGGAGTGGGTGCCGTACTGCCCGGTCACGGAGCTGGGTTTTTGTTTTAAAGGTACTGGGAACTCAAAATGCGTGCAAAAACTAATGAAACAAAGAGAGGCGGCCGACTACCGTAACCCAATCAAACCTATAATCTCGAATGCCGTCGAATCTAAGATTCTGCCTATCTCTCTCTCTCTCTCCCCACTCTCTCTAGCTCTCTCTCACTATCTCTTGCTCTCTCTCTTTCTATCTCTATCGCTCTCTCTCTCTCTCTCTCTCTCTCTCTCTCTCGCTCTCTCTCTGTCTCTCCTCACCCTCGTTTTATGAGAAACGAAACAAAACGTTTTTCTTGATCAGATTTTTTGGGACACCCTGTAGATCACTTTTGTATGTAAATTTTTCGCGACCTTCATACTTGACGGCTCCTTTAAAACGACGACTACATCAATTTTTCAATTGATTTTGAATTTCCGGTTGACCCCTTAAACGCTACCACCACACGTGTTTACCCCAAAAAGGTTCGCAAGATGGAGATCTTCGACAATTTCCCTGATCACCATGGGATCCCAATAAATCCCCCGTGTTGCCCGAGCAGCATCTTGAACCGGGTCCATACACCCACCACACCCTCTTGCTCCCCACCACTGGTCCGGCAGGGCTGACAATGAGAAGTTCGGGCTCCCCACGCGCCTTGTTCTGCACCCTCCAAAAGATGCGCCCGAAAGTGCAAAATAGAGTTTTCCACGAAATGGGGGAGGGGGATGCGTGCGCGGCCCCGGGGAATCCCATCTTTGCGCCTCGCGGTTTTTGGGCCGGAACCGCCAAAAGCAACGGGTCAAATGCGGTGTTGATAGGGCTGATTACGAAATGGGTCAATTTTTAAAGTGATGGGGGCAGCAGCGTGTTGAGTCGAGCTGTGACAGCCTTGCGGTTGCGTCGCGTGTAATTCTCTATTCTCTTACGTTATTTCTCTCTCGCACTCTCGCTCTCTCTCTATCTCTCTCTCTCTCTCTATCTCTTTCTTGCTTTCTCCCTTTCTCGCCCCATGTGTCTCTCCCTCTGTATCTCTCTCACGCTCTCTCTCTCACTATCTCTCTCACGCACTGATTCGGCAAGCACCGTAACCGTAAGCGTTCACCCAGTCGCGCGGACAACACCATTTTACAGGGACAGTGACATGGAAATAATTTCGTAAAATTCCTTTTTCCGCAAAGATCGCTGCTAGCAGCCCCCCCCCCAAAGGCTGTTAAGGTATCTTAAAGAACCATTAAAGTTATGAAATATCTACATTCCCAATTTTGTGGAGCCGATTTTAAGGCAAAAACGAAAGACAATAAGCTTACAAGCGTTCCACTAGCTTAAAATTAACCAGTTTTTTTCTTGACAGTTATCGTGTTTCCGTTCTCTGTCATTACTCTGGCAGCGCCACGGTAGGAATGGCATTTTTCCGCGTCGCTCGGCGGCCGGTTCTCCGCTGAAAGCCATCGACAACTCTTGCAATCGGGGGGGGGGACTTTTTCTGCTGGAAGTAGCGATCGGAAGTGACAATTTGCTCTCACGAAAATTCCTTTGAACATTTGGGTGATGCAGATAGGGAGACGCTAAAATTGAGTGATTCACTCGGAATCCGGCAGATTTTCGAAGTTTATAGTTTTGGCTGACCTGAAAATGTATTCTGCGCAGCGTTGTGTTTTTAAAGGGGGCAGGAAGTGCTGGAATCGACCGTTTCCAATGACTGGTACACGGTCCAAAATATAGGCTCCAGCTGATTTTATGGGTTTAAGGCCGCGCTGAAGATGCGTTTCTTGGAGCGACACGTAGCTGTCTAGACCTAGTGGAGAAGAGAGGTTGATTCTCACGCTTCCGTGCCCCTTTAAACTGTTTAGAATCTCGGTAGTCCTCACATTTTCCAAGCTCCCTTAAATTGATCTATCTGGCTGACTTCTTTCATAGTTTTTTACAAGATTCCCCCGGCTTTCCAGTCCCTTTAGAGCCCTCCTGATGGCCTTAGATGCCTCTAAGTACCTGTAATACGCATTTAAATAGTTCCTATTCATTTTTATCTTTCTGAAGAACCGAAAGACACCCCACAAATCGATATTTTACTCCCAAGAAGAGAGGTGAACATGGTGCTCGCATCCCAACCACCCGAATCTAATTGGTCCCCCCCCCGGCCTGTCCCCCTATTCAGCATCAATTTTCCATGCACAGCCCGTGTCTCTTGTTCGGGACAATGTTGCCACGTTTCTCCCCTTCACGTGGACAGCCCTAGCCCTGGGGGCATGGGGGTACGGTAGCCCCTCCCGATCGGCTGTATCAGCTGTACACTCGCGGAACCCGAGGCCTCCATTAGGTGCGATTGATGGGTTTTTGGTCCGAACCGGAGGCTTGGGCTTAATATTGACTTGGCTTAGGATGGGCTTAGGCTGGGCTTGGGCTGGGCTTAGGCTGCGCTTGGCTTGCTAAGACTTAAGCTTGGGTTAACCTAAGCCGTCGGTGAGCCTAGGCTGCTCAATGATGGCTTAGAGACTTGCTTAACTCTAGATTCGATTTATGCGCAGGCTTCGGCTTGACTTAACTTTAGGCTTCATTTAGGCCTAGCCTACGCTTAGCTTAGGTTTGACGTAGACTTAGCCTAAGCCCAGCTTAGGCTTAGTTTAGGTTAGCTTAGACTTAGCTTGGGACTGGCTGTGAGTGATTACGCAATTTTCTTGTTACGGAATTTGTTATCACAGCGTCCGTAGAGCAGCGCAACCCTTGTCAAATAAACACCCAAAACACACAGGCCTCTCTGAAGCTTCTTGCGCCGAGAATACCCACAATAAAAGCCGACCCCCGCCCTAAGAAAATAAATAAGCACTTACCGGATTGCCTAATGGAAATCACCCTGAAATTGGGGGAACAACAACATTACAGGGGGCGCGCGAAGAGAGAGCCAGCGAGAGAGAGAGAGGCCTAAAAACAGCCCCCATCCCTCGCTTCGATCGGATCAAAAGGATTGCAGGTAGATTACAGGGCTGTACTTTGCACACCACTACCCCCCAAAATTGCCAAGAGGTCTTTGGTTTGACCGTAATTTCAAGGGGATCTGGAACCTTCCAGGGAAATGGGGGAGGGGACATTTCGACTCGTCGTACTTTCCGGAACAACACGGCTGGTAAATTTATAGTTTTCTAGGGGACAAAGGGTGGTTTTCAGGGTGACATCTATTTTTAGAGTAGATTACTTCAGACCACGCCAAATAACAGACCTTTGCCCTGGGTTCAAAGCGCCTTTAAAACGCCTTTAGGATAACTTACGATACCTTGCGTAATAAGATGCACGTGCCGAAAAACCTCGCGCTTAATTTGCGTGCGGTAGGGACCTGAAAAACCTTCAAGACAGTAAATTATCTTGCTTCTCAGCATCTTTAAATTGTCGTAATGTACCCCACGATACCTAGAATATCACCAAAGCCATGTAATGGAAAACAAAAGGTGAATTTTCGTAAGGTAAGACTTGCACTCGGACCTCACATTCCATAGGACACCCCGTAATCCGGTAGCTTGAAGGTCCCTTTAAATGCTTTAAGGTACTCCACGATACCTACATACCTTACCGAGAGTATACCAATTTGTTTACAATCTCTTAGATACTTCCCACGACACCTAAGGTCCTCTAGCTACGGCTCATCGAAAAAATAGGAAAAATTTACCTAAGGTATGGACTAAAAATAGTACCTTACAACCCATAACTTGATACTCAATTCCCGATATTGATGGTTCCTTAAGCTGCTTAATGCCCATAACGATACCTAAACACTCAAAAATAATGTTGCGCGGGCGGCCTTGCCCTACCCAAGCCAAGCAGCGATGGGTGCCCAGGCTAGACCTGACCAGACCCTTGTGACGTAGTGAGGTCAATGGATACAGCCGACGATCCCGTGCCTCCAGGGCATCAATGCCCCTCAAGGCATATTCGGCATCCACGTGCCCGATACACCACACACACACCCGCAATTAAGCCCGCCCTCGGACTACAAAGATTGCGCAAAGACCGGTGACCCCCACTAAACGGGTCTTTAATTGGAGACAAAATTGAGGTATCTGGAGGCGGTAATGGCATTTAATTGGGTATCGATAAGTATATTAAGGTAAAAATAACGATTCTATGGCATTTCTATACAATTCTAAACCTCTGGTACACCCAGATCATCCGTTATCACGCGTACGATCGTACTCTAAACCCCAGCCCGGGTGCATTGTCGGCAACATTGCCCCCGAGGCCGGCCGGGTGCGAATAAACAGCCGGCTATCACGGAGTTGTAGAACCCGCGGCCATGGACTACGAAACACAACTGGTGACAGTTGGCTCGACAAGTTGTTGTACTTTACGTGACGTATCCGTAAGGAAGAGTTGATCGGACTTTGAAGTGAATTTTTGAATCAGTTCCAAGGCATTTTAAGCTACCTGGATTTTGTTGTAGCTAGGAGTTGGGTTTTTTTTTTATTTAAATGGCCTACAGCTCCTGTGGGGCAGCTTAAGTCTAGCTGGAGCTGAATCCTGAGCCTGAGCCTGAGCCTGAGCTTCAAGCGAAGCCTAACCCTACTTTTCACTACTTTTGAACTTCTAACTAAAGCTCAACCGCGGTCTGTCCTCAGGATCAAGCCGTCACGGGGACAAAATGGTCTCGCCGGCGAGGCCAAGCGCTGTTTTCTTGTTTCGCTGACCCCTGAGCGGAAGTCTGACTGGCCGTTTTTTTGGGGAGCGATTACGCGTGCCTGTGCTTTCCCAGTTCTTGACCAGGATCTATGGAATGAGCCGTGGGGCTCGGCGAACGAGCCAGACGGGGTTGGGTCGATAACAAAAAAAAAAGCTGTTTTAGGTGTCAATTAGAAATTAAAAAAATTCAAAAATCTTGAGCTACGTTACGCTACGCCGAATTGACTCTATCACTGAGTTACACTTAAAAAAACTAGTTGGAAACGGTGATAGGAGCTTGGCGTAAGCTTTTCTAGTTCAAAAAGCTTCGACTAGTTGTTTAGAACTAGTTAGAAAACGTTACGCTACGGAAAGCCACTTTCCGCTCCAATTACAAGCTTATCAATCAGACAATTGCGATCTCGTACAAGCCACTTCCGGCCCCATCTCCACATCTACCCGCGCATACTATCAATATGCAAAATGAGCAGCCTGATCGACGAGACCTCGAGATCAGAGAACCCGGCATTTGCCCGAGCTAATTCACGTGCTAGCCCGGTGCTTGGCCACGTTTTAGCAGGGCTGTCCGCTCCCCCATCCCTCGCTCCCTTGCCCTGCTCCTGTTCTTTGCCTCCCTTCAGGAAGAGCGAGACGCGGACACGGGAAACATTTCGCTCTGCCACCCTCGCCCGGGCAAAGTACGCCCTGCTCCGCGGAGTCACGGGGGCCGAAATTTGGTGGTGATTGGAATGGTTTTTTTGATGGCTGAGGTTGTGTTTGAAGTGGGGCTGGGTTGAAGGATTAGGGCTAAAGTTGATGTCGAGTTTTCTAAGAGGTCCAGATTTTCAGGAAAGTTTCATATAGCTAGTTTTTCCTCTTCCGGAAGCGGCAAGCTGATGCTCTTCAAAAGGTTGTGGCGAAAAATTCGCATTCTAGCTAGAATTAAAGCCAGCTTCAGATAAACCCGAGCTTTCCGAACCGTCTGAACTGCTAGCAAAGGACCAGCCGCACTAGCGCTAAAACTCGAAGCTTTCAGAGGTGTGTTGTCTGAAGCTTTGACGCTCCATTCAAATCGAACTCCTCTAGTTTTTCTAGCAGTTCACAAAAGAAACGTGAGGTTTCTCTATGTTCCGAGCTTTTCAGCCGGGAGTTTGTGCGATTCCAAAAATTCAAAATCTATATCCTCAAATGTCTGCCCAGCAGCCGCCCAGCTAGTCACCAGGCCTGCGACTCTCTACAAAAAACTCGGTTCAAAATTTCCACTCGCCACCGCCCAGTCACATCCATTGTTGTGGATCTGCGCATCTGCTCGACACGTGGATCTCCTACCGCGCCCGAATAAATGATTGAGAAGTGGAAATCGGCGAGTGTGTTTATATGAGAGGAGGGAAATTGATTCGCGGCGAGAACAATGCGGCGAACGACAGGGTGGCCGGGGTGGGTTGTGGTGGTGGTGGCTGGCATCTTGGGAGAGCACCAGTCCCTGGGTGTGCTTTTGACGTAGCGATTTCGGGCTTTTCGTCGAGATCTTTGAGGGGTGAGGATCAAAATTTGATACGGGAATTGGGAAAATGATGTATTACCGGTCCACAGCCTCGAAATCTATCTACCATAGAGATAAAGCTCGATAAATCCCTTCTGAGCGACGGTTTAGAAGTCCTACCTGACTTCATGAGCACGTTCCAGCTAAAAAACCCACTTCTGGACGTTTTCTACCGCTTTATAGCACTCAAACCAACGCGCCAAAAAAGAGCACATCCCGATTACCCACTTCACCGAACACCCATCCCCAGATCCCCACCACCACCACTCAGCCAGCCTCGTTCTCTGAGCACCCTGACGTTGCGGGACTACCTGGAGTGTGCTCCCGCTCTAGCCCGTGCACTTTGCCCCCTCCGAAACAACCGAAAACTCCGGGGAAAGCCCGGTAGATGCGCCGCTCTCACATCACCGCAGCCACCCCCACGTGGACCAACAAAAAACACGGCAACAAACACAACCCGCCAGCCCCGACAAACTACGCGCCACACAAATGCCGGCTGGTGACAAAGAGCGAGCGGCGGGACGTGTGCCAAGACTTGCTGTACTTCGATCATGTTGTGATCAGCGTGATTACGCTTGTTTAGCCTTGTAGCTGAAGGGCTGGTTAGAACGAATCGTAGTTTGAAGTTGCCAAGCTGTGCGCCACAGCGATTCAAACTTGGGGAACAACTCCAGGCAATTTATGCTGCCAACTTTACAATACCAGCCCAGACCCCTGAGGCTCAAAATATTCAGCAGAAGCCTAAACCTCCGTGCTCTTCACGTGAACAAACCCCACTACATGGTGAAGCCCGGAATTGCATCAGTCCCGCAAGGGGAAACTCCCGTGCGGCTGCTGACCGTTCTTTAGACCAAATGACAGCGCCTCTGCTTGCCTCGACCAGCACGAAATGTTCGCCCATTAGTTGCCAGTTGCATCAGGCAGTCAGAGGGTGTGGTTGCGGTTACGGTACCTTTTTACCGTAAAAAGCAAACTCTCTAGGCTCCAATGACATCAAAAAATGTGCTCGGTAAAATGAGTCACCTCGCAGAATCATCGCCCGCCTACAAGGACAGCAATCAGAAGAATTTGATGAATCAGGTAGAAGCTGAGCTAAATTACTGCTACGCCCATGTTTGGAAAAATTGAACCGGAAGCCATCCAAAATCGCGCCGAGACTCTTACAATAAATTCATGGATGCCGGGAGAAGCTTAAGATCAACTACCTAACTTCGGTGTAGACGTTCTTCTCAAAAAAAACCGGACCCGGAAGCGACCTAAAAGCCATTAGAAGCTTGAAGATACAACCTATCACCAAAACAATGTGGAGTATGCCGTTAAAGGCCGATCCGGAAACTAAATAAAAATCTATGGTGAAAACTACAGACTATATCCACTAAATTCACCAAAAATAAGCTGGGGAATAGCTTCAAGGTACCAAAACTACAAACTCTAGCTCTCGGATACCTTAGTGATTCCATGACACCAAAATAGCCCCAAAACTCTGCTCTTCACCGCCCAATCACCAGCACAATTTGCACACATTGTTCACCCTCTGGTTGCCTGCCCCGGCTCTGCACGCGTCGTACAAAAAAGATCTCGGATCATCTTGATGAAGCCGTGCATTGCATCAGTCTGCCGCGGCTACCCCCGGGTTGCCTTCTCTGGGTACCGTGTGCACCCGGGATGTTCACGTGGATAGCCCGGGGTCGCGGGGCGGTGGACGCGTCGCCGCCTTCTCCGCCCTCAATATTAGGGAGGGGCGGAGCCAAGGCCGGCAGAGCCCCCACCCCCAACACACACACACATATACCAGCAGCCCGCAGTTGTGAAGGCTCTTGAGCACAACAAGCTTCTGAAGACTACTGGATATTTAAAGCTGATTTACTTTACCCCTTACTACTTCGACCATAACGACCAGATGTACTGCACAATGGAACCGTCAACGAGTCATCACGACGTTTTGGAACACATCGAGTTCATAGCCGCCGACACGGTGAGTACCACGAGCCTGTAGCTTCAGATTGTTATCGAAAAATTTCGATTTTGGCGAGATTTTTTCGATTTTTGGCTTTGGCAGTCTCTGAGAGCTTATGGAACGTCAACGTTGACTTTTCGACCATTTTTGAAACTTAAATTTACTCATTACTTTTTACAGCTTTTTATCTACCTAATTTTAGCACTCGTTTATTATCCCAAAAGCCATTAAAATAGCGATCTGTCCTAAACCCGCGCCTGGAGCCTCAATTGTGCCTCTTCTATAATTTTAAAAAGTTACGTAAACTTAATTTTCTGTACTTTTTGATATAACTTTTCCACTAATAATTTGATTTTATAAAAACAATAAATTATCAATCTAACATGAATCCCCGGGCAGAAATTAGTGCACAATTTTGATCTAGGCGCACTTCTGTTCTTTCCTCTTCTATAAAGTTTATACCCCGGCCTCAAACTCCAGCCCGCCAGTATAAAAACTGATGCCCCAGCATCTGTTATTTTAGAAACCACAGTTCTTTTCCCCCCTCCCATCCCATTGACCCGTCGCTGATCAAATATAACCGGCGAGGCGAGCAGTTTGTAAACAAAACACCCTTTGTGCCCCGGCCCCCACGCCTACTCGCAATTTTCCCCGATTCCGAACACATTCCGTCCCCGAAATTGGCTAAATCATGGCCAGTTTTATTGCAGTTCGGCTTTTGGGTGGTTTTCCGCTCATTCTTCGGGCCTGACCAATCAAATTGTCAGCCCGGTTATCGCGTCCCTCGCCACAGTACTGACCTCAGCAAATTTTTGGCGAAGTCTGATATTAGATGAAGAGCTTTGCGACTTTGTTCAAAACAATTTTCTTTTCCTTGAAAAGTCTGATCTCCAAGTCCGTTTGCTCCTCTGAACGGTTTTTGGCGATTGGCGTCGCACGTAGCCTCGCGTAACCGGATCAAACTTGTTTTATTTTTTACTTGCTTTGCAAAATTCTTTTTTTACTATCTCTTTCAAAACACCTGCCAGAAACCTCTAGAAAAACTCGATTTTCACTTCCCGTATTCAATTTCGATCCGCTCCCTCGCATCTGCGAGGTGGGCGCTGTTTTCACCCTCGTTCAGTACAACGTAGATCTAAGTTTGATAAAGGGCTTGTTTTCGCGCGCCTCCTCCAGCAGCACCCTCATTTTTGCCACCCATTGTATTCTTGTAGCCAGCCCCGGTGGGGTAGAGAGAAAATAAATCATTTTGGTTCGAGGGATCGGACTGATGGAACTGTCGAAGAGTTCTTTGCTAAATGTTGATTTCCAGATGGGCGGCGGCCACAACACGGCAGTGCGAAACATGATTGCCGGCGCGCTCATCCATAGGTTACATCAATGGTGCGTGAACCTCTTCTGGATCACGATTCTCTGCGTGATCGGCTACGTTGGCGACGAGCAACAAAAGTGAGTTTTATTACGGATATATTCGGTTAGTTATCACGGCTGAGTGGATGCACTTGGTCGATATCGAGCGTTGTGATATGCACGGGTGATAAAGCCGGTTGTTGACGGAAAATTGATGGGGTTGCCCTTATGGAGGGCGCCGTCACTTTTTTTGTAGTATCTAGTTTTACACGCTGCTTTTTCATATGAAAAACTAGTCGGTAGATTATTAAATTCCTTTTCAATAAGCGTTTTTATCCCTATTTTTGCAGATGCTCAGCGATACAACTCAACGAACAGCGACACCACAAACGGAAATCAATGCACGCCGAGCGGCCCCGATCGCGCACCCGGGATATTGCCGAGATCGAGATGAAGGTGTGTCTTACCGCTTTTTATTAATCACCACCGGATCCCCGCTCCCGCGAAAATTGCGCCCCACTTTTCGTCCTGATGGATGGCCGATGGCTGTTTGGGGCAAACAACGGGTTTTCCTTAGTTCCTGTTACTTCTCTCGAAGCTTCCAAAAAGGCCTGGAAGTGATGAAACCGGGCCCATCACCTTAAAGCGATAAAACCCCAATGAAATTTTGAACTTTCCACGCGCCGCCTGAAATATATGGCCCACTTTACAAAGATTGAAATTTGTTTTGTTCCCCGCAGCAATCACCCAAATTTCCCAAACAACTTTTTGTCAACATTGCCGCCTTATCGCGCCTTCGGGCAAATATGGCGCGATTTTCGGGGGCTGGGTGGTCATCGGTCAGCCGTTCTGGGCCACGTGGCAAGGAAATAAATTAGTTTAAATTAATTTAAATTTAATTACTTAATTTCCAGCTCCTCCGCCACCTCACCAGCCCGCAAAACGCCGGCATTCGGCCGGTCATCAAGGCGTCGTCGCGGAAACGTCACGCCGTCGCCTCCAGGCCTCCGTCACCGCAGCTCTTCGACATCCGGGAAGAGCCTGAGGAGATGATCATCAACTAGTCGCGTTTCGGCACCCGCCGTCGGTCCTAAATTTTCTAGGCGCCTCTCCCAATTCTGGCTTGCTATGCAAATTTTCCCCCCATCACCCCTGAACGCCCGGTGAATTGCCGCGAGGTGGGCGCGGGAAATTCGTGGAAATCCTGAAATTGAATAGCATTAATTTTACAAAATTTCATCCGGCTTTTCCGCACCCACACCCTTATCTATCGCAATACTTTGTAGCAAGCCCTATAAATTCTAGTCCACCCTCGGTTCGGGGTATACTGCCCGTCTGGCAGTAGCCACAACCATCGAACCGTGTTTTCCCCCCTCCTATCTGTGAATACGAAGCACTAAAAACCCCCGTCACTAGGCGCCTTAGCCGCGTTGTCTCTCCCCGAATTCTCACTCCCTTCAACTCCTCAGTACACCTCACGCGTGCAGTGCACAATTACAAGTAAAATTCGCTATAATACGTGTGATTTCTCAATTTTTTTATGGTCGGAGTTTGTAGTTTAACGATTTTCTGGTTTTTTTTTTTGATACTTTTAAGCTTCAACTCCTACCAATCTAGTCGATATGCAATTTTTCAATTTCCCCCATCCACTTGAGATTTCATTTGGTACAACGTCTATGGGTTTTCACCACCAACTTGCCTAGCATTTCGACTTCAGAAAATTAACGTAGCGAAACGTGGTTGCGCACGTAAGCGTCTTGTACGTAGCGTCGCGTACTTACGTAAACGTCATTAACGTAACTCGCCCCTTAACGTACGATGTGATTGCCGCCAAGGCTTTTCCTTTTCCCCCAAGCTTTACACGTTCTCAACTTTTCTCATGATGTGCCTTATATTTTCTCGTTATCATCACCTCTACGCCGATACGTGTGATATCATCAAGTAAACTGTGTTTCTCCCCGATCCCGATTTTGCTGGTGCGGAGTAAAGAGATTTTTTCGAGCGGTGTTGAGCTTTAAATGCACAATATTGAAGGTTTTATTGATACTTTAAATAAATGCGTGAAAAATGAGCATCAATGAGGCGATAAGTGAGTTGGAGGTTGAAGAGATCGGGCCGTGTTTGGGGAAGGGTTCTATCTTTGTTTTTAGAGCGTACTTCCGGTTTTTAGGTTTTAAAAGGGTTCGAATAAGAAAAGGGTTTCTTTTTTCTATATACCAGTATATCTTGAGGGTGGACAAGTAAAATTAACGCACAGAATTGCGCGTTAGGTTTTTAAATAACGATTTCAGGCCGAATGAATGATGGCCACGCCAAAAGTGGGAATCCATGTAACGTAGTGGTATAGGTGGGCAAAGCCGGCGAGACCCGAAAAGTAGATGAGCAACATGACGGCTACGTGGAATGGGCCCCAGTCGACGACCCCGCCCACCAGGATCATCAGCGTCATCGGCCATTGCGCGTACTGAAAAGTCGGTTATGTTACGAATTGCTTCTGAAACGCGTTAATTACGGTTTTATAGCTCGAAAAAGTGGCTAAAATTGGTCATGAGACAGCGGACTTATTAAACTTTGGCATTTGTTTTGGCGTGCATTTTGATTTTTCCAGGCTTATTTCAAGTACATGTAAGGCTTCAATTACGTTTTTAGACAACATAATGGTTTCCTAACGTTTTTGAATTTTTCTAATTTTATTCTTATATTTTCAGTTATAAACAACTTCCGGGGGCCTCCGCCAACATTTTTTAAAACGCTTTTAAACGCTTATTTTTCTGGTTTGATTATTACCTTTTTATAAGTTAAAATAGCGCCAGGCTAGCTTATAGCTTGTTAAAGCACATTAAAACAAGTCTGCCATTTTCTAATAATTTTTTTGCTTGTTTATAGCTTAAAGAAGTTTCGGGAGATTCCGTAAACATTTACAATTTTTTTCTGCTTTTAAACCTATTTTTACCCTTTTTCTAGCCTAACATATCTTTAGGGTTCTTCCACAACCCACCAGCAAAAAGCAATGGTGGTAGATGACGCGGGGCACACTCCGTACGAGGCCTATGAACACGCAGGATAATGATATGATCAGGACGAGGATGAGCAGAATCAGGCCCGTGCATACCCAACTGAAAATCGACAAGGTATTTAAGGCTCTCGACTAGATTACCCGGCAAACTGCGGGAAAACTGACAGCGGGGCGTAGAATTCGCGGAGCTGGTAGACGACGTCGGGCGTCGACCGGCTGAGCGAGCCGATCCAGATGGCGCCGGCGACCAGGTAGAAGAGCTCGGCGGCCAGGATCGAGAAGGCCTAAAACGAGGCATAGAAGGGGGGGGGGAATGTGGAAACTTTCAGTTTAAGGGGATCCCTACTGCTATACTTCGGGCCATTATCCCAACAAGCTAAAATACCGACAGCCGAAATGTTTATAGACCAGATCCGGACATCCCAAAACCTGACAGGGGAGCCCTGCCAAAGATAATCCCGACAGGAAAAAATACCGACGGGGGAAATTACGTCATCGGAAATCCCGCTAGTCACAATCCAGATAGGACAAAATGCCGACAGGCCAATACCCGGACAGTAAAAATACCGACGGTAAAATCGAAGCTAAAAGCCTGATAGGCTAAATTCCGACAGGCTAACATCCGAACAACCGAAATACCGACAGCTAAAATATCGAGAGCTAAAAGCCGAAATCGCCGTACGGACTATGGCTGTCGGGATTTTCATTGTCGGTATTTTGACATCCCCGCTTACCGTAGCCGGATGCGTCGTCCCCGTCTGTACGTCCGCGGTGCTCATCTTCGGTGTGGAGGGGCACCTGGAAGAAGCTGGATTTCTCAAGAATTTGTACAGCATAAAGGTCCAGCAGCGATTGGCTTTTTCCCTGGAGTCTAGCGGTAAGTTCAATTTTTTAAAGGGACGGTATCACCTCAAAAACCTCACCTGACATCTCAGGGTCAGGAAACGGAGACGGCGATCTTCGTCTCCAGCGCCAAGGAGATGCCCAAGAAGAATTCGGCCGTCGAGAGGGAGCACAGGCTTATCCACCTGAAAAATATCAAGTTAGATGAAGCCTAGGCTTAAGCCTAACCTAAGCATAAAGCTAAGCCTAAACTAAGCCTAAGCCCAAACCACTCACCAGTTGAAATCTGCCGGATCCGGGTTTGACACGACGGTGTAGAGGCACCAGCCGACGAACACCGAGCAGAGACCCTGAAAAGACAAAGTGAAGTAGGAAAAACCTCCATTGAATTTTTCAGGACAAGCAAAAATGTAGGTCCGGGGAATCGAACCGGGGCACTATGATTCCCAGGCAGCCACGCTACCTACTGCGCCAAGCTACGGTTTGTCGAAAAACGCTTCATCGGCCGTTAACGGGGGATGAAGCGCGAAATTTGGCTCAAGGTTGGGCCTTAATGCTGGTAATAGGGTGTATTTTTTTGATATAAGTAAAAAAAGCGATAGTGTCAATTTTTAGATATAAATATATACAAATCAATGAATTAACAAATACGCTCTCATTGTAGGATGATAAACACCGGCGCCTAGGGGTTGGTTACCGCCGTAACCAAGGGTGTATAATGGAACCTAGGGGTGACGGACTAGATGGGGGAAGGGTGGATTAGTACACCAACACACCAATTAACGGCTTCTGCCCTGCCCGGGGGCTATCCGGGAAAGAGCCGCCAATAGCACATCTACTCTCATTAAATTGGAAATACGTCGAGAAGCCTTAAAGGGTTGTGAAGGCCGAAATGCGTAGATTTTTGAGCGGAGCTAAGCCTAAGCCTGACCGAAGCCTAAGCCTAATCATCACCGACTCACCAGCAAAAATATATGCGGCAAGATGAGGTGCGTATTCCTTGCCGCGAGCCCGAACATGGCCAATATCGACGCGCCGATCATGAACAACGACAGCGCGGAGAGCAGCCACCATTCAGCGCTGAAAATAAAAGTAATTTTCGAGACTTTCAGTACGTTTTAAGCTCGATAACGGATCTGGAAATCGGGAAAGTCAGACTTTAAGCGAAAAGTTACCTAGGGGTCTCCCGTTCCGGATACACGGATTTGCTCTGAAGAATGGCAGCAATAATGGCCAACGAGCCGAGCAGGCAGGCACACGACAGGACGAGCTGCACCAATACACACGTCCATGACAGCGATCGTGTCGAGACCATCCTGAAAAAAGCGTTTAAATCACGTCAAGATTTAAAGCGTTTCGAAGGTTCGTCGATTATACGAAAAATTTCAACGGAAAATCCGTAGTTTTATACGATTTTAGCGGCTAGAATTTTTTTGGGTATATTTAAAACCTAGCACTTTCAGAAATACGGTAAAAATTGGCTTACGAAAAATCATGGATCAGAAACTTTACAAAGACATTTATTTTTGAATGTTAAGGGAGCAAATTTGAATTTTGTCAAATTTAAGCATCAAGCCTAAGCCTAAGCCGAACACGCATGAAGGAAATCTAGTGACCACTCCGCGGAGGTCTAGGGGGGAAGTTCCAGAGCGGGGTAGGGAAATTGGGTATTTTGACGGAGGGGACGCTCCCTCTGAATCCCCTTTTTCTAAGGAGCCTGAGAAGCTGGGCCGCATCTCCTGCAAGCTGGATAAAGCGCTGCGCGTTGTTTGTCTCGAGTAGGAGGCGGACATCCGGGTAATTGAATTATTTAATTGGAAATTGGCTTGATTTTGTGTGGGATTAGGCCCAAGCCTAACCCTAACCCTAAGCCTAACCCTAAGCCTAAGCCTAAGCCAAGCCTAAGTCCAGCCAAAGCCTAAGCCAAGCTAAAGCCTAAGCGTAGGGCTAAGCTTAGGCCTAATCCCAGGCCTATCCCGGCAACCCTCAAAATTCGAACCGAAAAAATTCGAAAATTCAAATTTGGGAAGACCCAATTTTGGGCTCCAAAAATATGGGCCCAACCGGCCGGCTGGCCCTGCAGAAGATGCGAGAGGACAACGAAGGAAAAGCCCCCCGATCAAATTAGCCTCCAAAGGGAAATTAACGCGCGCTACCAAGTGGCCCGTCCACATACACACACAGCCTGCCACTCTGTCCGGGGGCTGCGAATGGCTCCTTTTTGCGGGGGTGAAAGATGCGGGTGGAATGGGGTGCGAATTGCCGTGGATCTACTGGATTGGATGCGGAAAGTTGGGGCTTTATTTGGGGCCAAAGATCGGGGCTTAAAGGGATGGTGCCCGGAAGAATGACTTGAAGTTTTGACTTGACTATCCCTTTAAAGCCTAAGCCTAAGCCTAAGCCCAAGCCTAAGCCTAGCCCGTTTTTAAGCTATTTAAATGTCGACAGTGTGCCGATGACGTTCCCAAGTTTCATCACGGAATTCTTCCAGAACAACCTAGACTCCAGAAACGTCAGAACAGAAGCTGAGTCCTGTCAATAGGTGTGGAAAGTAGGGCTTGCAAGAGGGCAAAACCGGGCTTATCAGACAAAAATTGATGACTCTTCTGCAAGTAGCCCGGCGGAAACCCGAATTTTAGCAGAAATCCCGAAATTCTACGAAAATTATGTAGGGATTGTAGGCGGAAAAAGCCGATAATGATGGAGACGGAAATCCAAGGTATTCTTGAGTGATGTCTACTAATCCGTGGCCTATACAAATTGATGAACGCGCCCTTGATTAAATAAAGGGGTAATTGCTGGAAAAATGACGGAAAAAATTCTTAAGGAATGCTTAAAGATTATGCCAATCCGATTTTTTGAAGGGGAAAGCAACTAAGAGGGCAAGCTAGCAGGGGTTTTAAGGAAAGCGATCTTTAAGAGAACTAGCAGAGGTTTTTTGGAAAAAATACGCAAGAGGGTATGCTAGCAGAGATCTTTTAGGACAGCATCGCGACGAGGCAAACTAGCAGAGATTTTTGATGGAAGCAGTTCGAACAAGTTAAGCTAGCAGGAATTCTCTGAAAGCAAAATCCGCTCGTGAAAGCTAGCAGAGATTCTTGGAGGAGAAATCTTTGAAGGTAAGTTGGCAGGACCTTTTCGAGAAAACGGATATTGCAGGAAAATAGCAGGGATTTTTTAGGACAGGCAAATTCAACAGGCATGCTAGCAGAGATTCATGAGGAAGGTAAGCTAGCAAAGATTCGATGGCAGAGAAATCGGCTCTTGAAAGCTACAGGAGATTCCCGAAAAAAAGCCGAAAGTCTTTTTGGAAAGCCAGACGTATCAAAATACCCCTCAAAACGCGCCCGTATTAAAATAACCGGCTAGTCGTTGGCCGGACACTGTCTCTCTCGTCGAGTGTTACGAGAAGTGAGAGGGGCGGAAGACCCCACAGGTGAATCTCGAGTATCTCCAGTCGAAGCACGGAAACACAAACAGACAGCTTTTCCTAGCCCTGGCAACAAGAAGGGAAAAACCCGCGACGAGACCGGCACATCCTGCAGTACCACTGCATGGGGTGAGAGAAGCCCCCGTCCCGAAAGTATCACATTACCACCACCACCTATTGAAATCCGAGGGCACCCGGTGCGCGCCGACCTCCGAAAGTTGGGTCCAACGCTGGAATTTCGTGATTTCTTGCAAACTACAGTGATAGCTCGACCCTCCTGGAGCTTCCGGCCAAAAAACAAAAAGTTTGAACCCGGGCCTTGTGGGTGCTAAGCGAGCGCTGAACCAACTGACCACGGGGTCGAAGGGGATTGCGATTTAATGCATTTAAAAACGCTACTGCAGAAATTTTCGACAAAAGTGGAGGAATTCCAAATTTTGAAAGGGACCGGGAATTTATATAAGAATTTATAAGACATCAATCAGCCCAAAAGTGATTTAGCTAAATTTGTAGCGCAGCCGGTGGATTTCAAGGGTATTTTTAAATAAATTTACCATTAACACCTCTGGAAAACGAAAGTTTAGTGTTTTAAAGGGACCGTGAAGGCAAAATCCCAGGGTACTGTAAGAACTGGAAACTTGTTAAAAAAACGAGAAACCACAAATTTTACATACAAATTTTGGCCTCAGGATCAATGCTCGAATGCCTTTCGAGCCGGAAAAGCGGGCCATAGAACGCGGCAACGGCTTTCCGGAGAAAGCCTGGAGAGCACCCACCCCAAAATTGGCAGGTCAGTGTGGCTATGGGAGGAGAAGCTGAAGAAGAAGCCCACGTGGAGAAGCCAGAAGGGGGGGCTCGAATTGGCTCAACGAACCATGAACGGAAATGCGCAGAACCGACGACATGGCGTTGAAAAAGTCAAAACATAAGTATCTGAAGAGCAAACAAAATTTCAGCGCGACGCTGTAGTTTTAGGTTCTCAGAAAAGGGTGACACCGGGGGGAAACTCGCAAAATCTGCTCGAAATGCGTTTTTTTGGGGTCTTAGAAAAGGGTTTCTTTCAAAATTTCGAAATCCATAATGTCGAAAAAACCCAAATCATATGCCAAAAACTTCGACATTGTGAATTTTAACATCATGAAATTTCGACTTTATGAAATTTCGACATTATGATACCAAATACCTCGACAAGCGTACCGGCTTAGACTCTACACTTTGGAGAGACCATAACGTCCAAAATCTAAAAAAAATAGCAGGGAATTCGATTAGATTCGAAATTTTGAAGGGGAAGCCGATATCAAAAAATTAAGAAATTCACATAATTTGTTTGCCTAACTTAGTCTAAGTCTTACTAACTTAGAGGCGCCACAGTACAGAAAAATTGAAAACCGTACCGTACAGTAGGCCTCTTCCGGGAGTACAACGCTTCATTTCTCTTTACAGCCCTCGGAAGCAAATTGCCTTTTTACATAATCGACAAAAAAGCAATTACCACAATTTTTTAGAGATTTTAAAGAGAGCGTGACAGAAAGAAAAATAGCTATTTGCATAATTTCTCAGCTTTGAGCTTTTTAAAGGCATTGCGACATTTAGAATGCAGGTAATTTGCATGGAACGCGCGTCTGGGACTCTAACGGGACTGTGACACCAAAAAGGTGCTAAATTCAGCAACATTGAGCTCTCTGTATTTCCTATATGCGTTTTATTGCTTGTCCCTCCTCCATTTCCCCGATTCAACAATAGCCAAACCGTACAATAGACCCTCCGACTACACTACATTCCTCGTTACACCCTTCCCCCGGAAAATGCACTGTTTTCCACCCCGATTCCCCATAGCTGCTGCTGCCGCTTCCCGTTTTCCGTTGCATTCCGTTTTGTTCGTGGAGATTCGTGACGAGAGCCCCCTCGATTGCCCGGGGGGACACACACGGAAAATTGCATGTTTAATGGGATGGACAGGAGGGGAAGAATGGATATATTGGGGTCGGAACGGACGGAAGCAAAACAAAGCACCAGACCCGCCAAATGCCGATTATGGCTTCTGTGTTGTCTGGAAGTCGGGCGGAAACCGTTTTAAAGGCAGCGTGACAGCTCGGAAAGGAGGATTTTCGTTAGACCAGAGGAGTCGGACAGCTGGAAACTGCGAATTTTTCCAGGGTTGGAAGAGACTTGAAGCGGATGTGGCTTTAAAGGGGGTGTGACAGCTCGGAAATGAGGATTTTTAGCAAGACAGGAACAGGATAGAAGCGAAAGTCGTTTTAAAGGGGATTGGACGGGTCGGAACGATAAATTTTTGGCACGACTGCGAGAGGCTAAAAGCGGAAGTGCTAAAATTGTCGAAACATTTCTAAGGGATATTCACAGGTCGGAATCGGCCGGGTTTTCCACCTAAAGGGATGCTGAAGGCAAATTCATAAGGAAGGGGAGGAATAAGCGAAAGGTCTGCTGGTGTTCCACGATTCGAAAATACGATAAATTATCCTGGGGGGCCCCTATATATTCGGGTAAACAAATTGAAAGGCAAATGGCCACCTGGTGGTGAAGGCAACCAGGGAAATAAATGAAGAAATGGGAAGCGCGTAGAAAAATCGGGCAATGCACGAAAGGCGCGGCATTAAATGAAAATACCTCAAAATTTGCATCTATTAGTTGTAAGAAAACAAAGGTTTGTATTAGTTAGCATAATTCAGGTCGTGCCGTTGTAAAAATTAAATTAAATTAGATCAAATGAATTCAATTCAAGTGCTAAAGAGCGGGAATTAATTTGTATTTTAAGCCTAAGCCTAAGCCTAAGCCCAAACCTTAGTCTAAGCCTAAGCCTAAGCCCAAGTCCCACTCACTTGTTGATATTCATCTTGGCCGCAAAAATCAGATGACTTTCCAGAGCCGCCGTAACAGGAACGAATAGATTTGTCAGTCCAGTGGATCTGCGCTTCTTTTCCGGTTTTTCCGGGCGTTCCGCTTTTTCCGTGATGACGACAATTTGCGGAATCTGGCCGGTGAGTGGCTCGAGGAGGAGGCCCTCTTCCACGATTTGCACCCGTCTTTCCATATTGTTTATGGGTGTGTAGTGGAATTGTGGCAGGGGGATAGTAGTGGAATGGAAAATATTTTTCTGAATTTCGTGAAAAACCGGTCTTCTCGCAGTTGGAGGTAGTGTCGAGCTCGCAAAGATTCGGGGAGGTTGTTTTTCAGAAGTGGCAACACCCGCCGGAAATCGGTGCAGACGGAGCGCGAGAATAGATTTTGAGTTTTGAATCAGACGTCGGGATTATTTGCTGTCGAAAACTGTTTGGGTTTCTGGGGTTTTCGTAGTTGTAGTATGTGGTTGTGAGCTGTAGTTTGCAGTTTTAGTTTTAGTGCAATGGAATTCAAGTCTTCTTGTTCTCGAAACCTTGCTGAATTTAAGGTTTTAGAGGGCGTAGCTTGTAGCTTACAATTGTAGTTTGTAGTTTACTGGAATTTGCGCAATAATTCGACCAAAATAAGGGCTTTGAAAAGTTGTGGTTTTTAGCCGGTGGGGGATAGGTTGTAGCCTGATGGAATCAAGCCTTTTTAACGTCGAAATCCCTGAATTCCAAGTCTTCTGAAGTTGTGGCGATCGCCTAGAGGTGTAGTTTGTAGTCTGAGGGAATTTACTACTTCAGGGGCTTCAAGATCCCTCCGGATGTAGGGTTAAAATGTAGTAGTTCGTAGTTCTAGACTATTCATAATGTCCTGACCTCAAAACCTTCGCGAATTTCCGCTTCGAAAGTTGTAGTTCGTAGCCGTAGCTTGTGGATGTAGTTCGTAATACTGTGGAAGCGCGGAATATACCTCGTCGAAATCCAGAATATTTGACCGGAACTTTGGCTGGATTCCGGAACAATACGCGGAGACGGGTAGCCGGCAAGTGGATCCGGAAATTAATTAGACTCCTCGCCAAGGGCCAGGGGATACCCCCAGTTTCTCATGAATGGGTGGGGAACCTTTGAATAGCCCAGACTCTCGGACTCAGATTGGCCACTCCAAAGTCCAAATTTTGCAGGGCGTGATTTTGGATTCCGGAAATTCACCGGGTGAAGCTTTACACTCAAGCTTACGATTTTTGATCGCAAAATCCGTAGTAGTTGTAGTTTGTAGCCTGGGCGTAGCGAATACGGTAGCCCGGAAAATACAGGATTCCAGGATGATCGATCTGGTTTTACAAAAATTCAGTCCGAATTTTAGGGCCCTCAAAAGCCAGAATACGGTAGTTCCGGATCAGGTAGAATACGGTAGCCCGGAAAAACAGAATTTCAGCGAATTGATTTATTTTTTCAAGAAGCTGCAGCTCAAATTAGGGTCTTCACAAACAGAGGCCAAAATTTGCAAGGCCCTTAGGTAGCGTCCAGGAGGCCAAAAAGAAGAGGAATTGGGGAAGTGTTCGTCTTCGAAGGCCCTTCACACACCTCGCCCTCAAATCGCCTCAAATTGAGCAGCAGTAGCAGCAGAAGGGGCAGAAGCCTCAGACTGGACCGCCCGATATTCGGTGGTCTCTCTCTGGCCTGAGCTCTGGGGGCCAGCTGGGCGGGCCCGTGGCCCTGGGCCACACCGGCAACACTGGGTCCTCCCCTTTTTTCGGGTGTTTTTGGGGCTTTTTGGGAACGTATTCGGCGTTTTTCAGGTGTTCTGTTCAGGTTTATGTTAATTTCATTCTGAGTAACGCTATAAGGTTCATTTTTGCAGAATGGCTGTCCCCGATTTTATAAAATTAAAAAACTAAAACGGTGTTTTCCTATATCCCTCGGCGCGCATCCATGGCAGGCATGGCTATCCCGGGACAAGGGGACCTAGATGGCTTCCCAATCACGATTGACGATAGCGCAGTCGGTAGTGCGGTTGTCTTTGAAACTTTTTTGAACTTCTCTGGGAGGTTCGACTCTTCCACGTGTAATTTGTTTTGCTTTTTTATGGTCACTTGCGTGTAGGGATGTGATTTTTTCGTTTTTGAGTTGGCAATTGCTTCAAAGTTGATCAAAGTGAAGTCTCCAGGCCCGAGCCTTGTCACTGTTCACCGGGATTTCACTATAGTCGAGCCTGCTCATAGACCGGATTCCATGGTAATTGAAGCCAAAAAGCCATTCCCGCTATAAAAATTCAAAAAGCAAAAGAAATTACACGTGGGAGTATCGAACCTCCCAGAGAAGTTCAAAAAAGTTTCAAAGACAACCGCACTACCGACTGCGCTATCGTCAATCGTGATTGGGGAGCCATCTAGGTCCCCTTGTCCCGGTCGATAGCCATGCCTGCCATGGATGCGCGCCGAGGGATGTAGGAAAACACCGTTTTAGTTTTTTAATTTTATAAAATCGGGGACAGCCATTCTGCAAAAACGAACCTTATAGCGTTACTCAGAATGAAATTCTCTATCGAATGCACTATCTTTGGAAATGATTTGCGTATGACTCAAAAAAAGCACTCCTTATGAGTAAATTATCGTAGTCAAAAGCTCCAAAAACGATACACGACAAATCCAAGGAGTTCGGAGTTCAGAAAAAGTGGTGAAATTTGAATTTGAAGCGATTATTTGCTGTCTATCCTATTTCGGGGTATTTTGGGCGTTTTTAGGTGTTCTAAGTAACTTCGCGTCGCGCTCCCTTGCTCTGACCAAAAAAACCAGCACCGACGATCTCAAGGAGTTCAGAGATCGGCAAGGCAAAGGAAATGTGCTCTCTCCCTCTCTCGCTCCCCCCTCTCCCTCCCTCTCTCTCCCTCTCCCTCTCTCTCTCTCTCTCTATTCCCAAGTGCAAAAGCCCAAGAATTCCGGGCCTGTCTACCCATCGGCCAGCCATATATTCCCTCCCCGTAGCTCATATTTACCTGCCAAATCCATTATTAAAGCATTCCCCTTGAGGTGGAGACGTCCACCACGTCTTCCGGGAGTGCGCACCCAGTTATTTGGGGGTAACCTGGCTGAAAATATTGAGCCCCTCTCAGGAGAATTTTTGCAGATTCACTACCGTAATCCATTGAAAATCGGCGATTGATGGAGAATGGTGCGTACTGTACTAATGTAAATTTGAAGCCTAAATAAAGCTAAGCATCAACTGAAGCTTAGCCTAAGCTTAAACCTAAACATCTTTCTTTAACGTCTTTGCGTGCCACGCGCAACAAAATCCGTAATCCTGGCTTGTCGGTCCCTTTAAAAAGCCCTCTCAAACCCGAGTTTCGCAGGCTTTCCCCAAAGTTCAAGCTCCACCACATGCTCACCCTATCGTTTGCAAAAAGTTCAAGGCACTGGCTAATGCAGGCGGGCAGCCGTCCAATTTCCTGCCCCTGGCCTGTGCCCTCGAGACACGACGGATCCGATTTCAGATGACAAGCCTTTCCTTCCCCCTTTTTTGCCGAAAGAAAACGATCGGGATCCTTGAAACAAGAAAAGCGGGAAAAATAGGCCAGATTTTAGGGGGTGGGGTAAAGCTAAGAGTCGGTTAGGAGCTGTTGACAAGTTGCAGACAACTTAGGCCTAAGCCTAAGCCCAAGCCTAAGCCTCCGTTTAAGCCTAAACCTAAGCCAAGACTCGCTTAAGCCTAAGCCTAAGCCGACCGCAACCGAGACTAAGCCAAACCGAAGTCCGCGCCTAAGCCAAGCCTAAGCATAAGTCTAAGCGATTCGGCTTCCATTCCCATTGAGATTCTTTGATTAGTCTCTTGCTCAAACCGACGCAAATCTCGTACTCCTTTGCAACACTTCGACCTCCCCTCTTCCTGACGTAGCCAAATTGGAGCCCCCATCCTTTTCTTCTAGCTGCGTCTTAGCTTTTTCTTTGGCTTTTTCGCCGCCTCTCCTAGCCGCTGATCTAATCCGGAAACTTTTAGAGCCCCCGGCCGAAGACCGAAAAGAGGTAGAGCCCCAGAAAATGCAACAACGTTACCCCCCTCATTGTCAGCCCCCAGCGATTTGTTCAGGCGCTAGACTTTTCCCCTAGTCGAAAATTCGGATGTCGGGGCCAGCCGAACAGCCCGGCATCGGTTATGCAAATTGCGCTCTCTGCTGATGTCTTGGCGTTTTATTCGAGAGAGAGAGAGAGAGAGTGAGAGAGAGAGAGGGAGAGAGGGTGCGAGAGTGAGGGAGAGAGAGAGATAGAAAGAAAAACGGAGCAAGAAAGGTTAAAAAAAAATGCAAATTCGAGCGTAAAAATCGAATTTATGGAGTTCGCTCTGGACGCAAAGCAGCATGGAATCGGAAGAATCATCCATAAAATATTTCAGGGGCTGAAAATGGTGTCAAAGGCAGCGGGGCAGAATAATTCGTAATATAATAAAATTAAGCTAAGCCAAAACCTAAGCCCATCCGTATGCCTAAGCCTATGCACAAACTGAGCCAAGCAAGCCTAAGCCTAAATCTAAGCCTAACCCAAGGCTGAGCCTCAACATAAGCCTAAGCCTAAGACCATGCCTAAGCCTAAACCTAAGCCTCTGCCTAAGCCGAAGCCTTTGACAAATTGGTTATAATAACCGGGCTCTAAAATTTTAAAAGGTGCTAGTCGAACTGAGAAAAGTACGCCAGTCGAACCTCTAGGTTCTCCTACATCTTGAAGAGTGGGATTTGTGGTGGGAATGGGTAGAAGGACCCCATCGTTCCCACCGCCTTGATGGTGGACACTAGATACTAACGAATTCAGGGCGATGCCTAAAAGAGATAGATGCCCTGGAGCTATTTTGAAAAAACATGGACTTCTTGGGGGAAGAGAAAGACCCAGAGAGAGAACGAGAGAGAGAGAGAGCGAGAGAGAGTGCGAGAGAGTGAGAGAGATCTATAGAGATCCTTGCTGCCCTGAATAACGAAATTAACAAGTGGAAGTGGAGGTATTCATTCCCCGATTTACACTTTATTTTGAGGATTTTCAATTATAATTGAATTTAAACGACAAAAAAGCAAAAAACCAGCCCATCTGGGAATCGATCCCCCGACCTTAATCCTGAGAAAATGGTGCTCTACCGACTGCGCCATACCCTCCAGGGCGAAAATTATCGCATTTATTGTAAATTCGGTTTTATGGTGTCAAATTATGAGAACGTGTATATAAGCGCATTAATGATAGCTCAAAAGTTGGCCGAATTGGCTGCAGAGTGATCGAAAAAGTGGCTGATCGTCCAAAGCATCCAATTAGCCGCTGGTTGCAGACGAATTTTGACCGGAAACGGGCGCGCCAGCTATGCAAATAAGGGCGGCGGGTCGCTGCAACTTCTGGAAAATTATTCTTACTCTTTTTTAGTGCATCAAAAACGATGAGATCGATGGTTAGAATACGAAGCCTAGGCTTAAGCCTAAGCCTAAGCCCAAGCATAAGCCTAAGCCTAGGTTTAAGCATAAGCCCGAGCCTAAACCTAATAGGCGTCTATATGCGTCTGAACCATAGAGATCCAAAAATTCAACCCAAAACTTTTCGCGAAAAGTTACAAAACAGACAGCCATGAGAAACCCTCAAAGCGCCAAAACCCAAGCGCGCCCTCCTTGGAGACGTCCTTGTCAACACGTAGACATAGCAAAAAAAAGAAAGGAAAAGGATTCCCCCTCCTTACCCGAGAAGCCGTCCCCCCTGCCTCCCTCCCCTCAACGTGTCATCGTCAATTTTTCATAAACCCTTCACTCCCATTTTCCCCGGAGCTGCGACACTGGCTACGGGCCTTTGAAGCCCTTTAACCGGGTGGAAGGAATGGGAACATGGACTTTGGAAAGGGGTTCTGGTCCCGGAAGGATAAGCCAAAGACTAAGATATAAGCCTACGCCTAAGTAAGCTAGGCCTAAGCGCAAGCTAAAGCCGAAGCCTAAGCCTAAGCCTAAGCTTAAGCCGAAGCCTAAGCACAGACCTAAGCCTAAGCCTAAGCCTAAACCTGAGCTTAAGCCCAAGCCCAAGGCTAAGCCAACCCGAAGCCTAAGCATAGACCTAAGCCTAAGCCTAAACCTAAGTCTGAGCCGAAGCCGAAGCCAAAGCCGAAGCCGAAGCCGAAGCCTAAACCTAAGCCCAAGTCTGTTCCTAAGCCTAAGCCTAAGCAGGAGTCTATGCCTGCCTTACTGCTTGTAAGACTAAACTAATTGTAAGCCCTGAACGCAATTTATAGCGTCTCAAGGCCTCAAGACACTGGCAAAATGAATTTTAAAGGGATGGTGACAGAGTAAAAAAATCATTTTAAATGGATGGTGACAACTAATACTCACCGATCGATAAATCTTAACAATATTGAGCTTTCACGCTCCCTTTAAATACCCTGAGATACGATAAAAATTACCAAAAGACGCACTAATGATGCCCAAACTTGAATCTAGCCCTAATTCAAGAACCCTGCCCCAATTTCTGGGAGATGGAAGTGAGGAGCAAATGGGGGCAGAAGGGTGAGGCCGAGAACGAGCAGAAGAAGGGTGAAAATCCAATTTCATCAGATGGCAACATTCCCTTCCTTCCTTCCGGTCGGCAACTCTCAACGGGGAAGAGGGGAGGAGAAGGAGAAGGAGCCGGAGTGGGGTTGGAAACAAATTTTTAGCTCGTTTTTGTTCGGGACGGTGGGATACGAACGGGATTGGCCTTTCAAGGGATCGGCAAGGCAAGCTACGCAGTTTACGGACTGCGGACTCGGAGCTTGTCCTTATCACTGTTTCCGGACCCTCGCCAGGCAACGCGCACACGCAGTTTACGAAATAATTATATAGACATCAGAAATCAGGAAGGGAAACACAGAAAATTTTAAGGGTACAATAAAGTCAAAATCTGAGTTGTCCGCTCCTTAAAAATTGACAAAAGTATGGTTTTCTTAAAATTGAAATTTTAAAGCTTTAGGGGGCTTAGCGGTCCACAATATTAATAAGCTAAATTCTGAGGAACCCAATCACCTCCGAACGATATTTTTAGAGACATAGGGAAGGCAGAAGAACAACTCAAAAGAAATGAAAATCGTCGAGATCCCCAGAATTTATGCCTTTTTCTGCAAAATGTTTCATTTCCGGTGGGCCCATAGAGCCGCACCAAGCTTCTGAAAATAATGACGGGGTTCGCCAGTGCATAGCGGGCCAAAAATCTGCAATTTTTGGAGCGCGAACACCCGTCAGGAGAAGAAGAAGAAGGATAAAAGGGAAAGCTGCAAGTGAAGGCTCAGGCCTCCACAAAAAAAGATATTGTGATTTTGTGGCTTTGTCGGCAACATTCTGGGCCCAGCCCAACCTTGCATGTCACTCATTTTTATGGGGAGTCGGAGTTGGGGCTCCGGGAGGATGGTGCTTGGTATAAATCATGAAAAAACTGCTAAATCCGGGCAAGCTAGCAGAGAACCCTAGGGCATTCTTACGACAAATCGGCTAGGCAAACTAGCAGAGAGTTTTTAGGAAGGGTAGCTAGCAAAGAAAAATAGAGCATTTTTTGGAAAACTGACCCAGGAAAGCTAGCACGCTTTCTTTAGAAAGAATCGAGAGCAAGCTAGCAGTGATTCTCTAGGAGGAAGAGAGGAACAGCTAGCAGCGACACCTTAGGACGATGATCGGGCAAGCCAGCAGAGATCTTTTAGGAAGAAGAAAGGGTAAGCTCATAGAGATTCCTTAAGAGAAAAAGGGCAAGCTGGCAAAGATTCTTTAGGATCAAATGGGCAAGCCAGCAGTGATTCATGAGGAGAAAGAGAGGGCGAGCTAGCAGGGCATTTTTAGGAGTAAGAGAGAGAGGCAGCTCGCGAGAATAGAATGATCAGAAGGCCACTTACTGATCCCTTTAAACTAATTAAATGCAATAAATCAGCTGAAAAAAATAGCGAAAACAATCAAGCCGCCTTCCCTGAAAATATTTGCCCACCACCGAATGGCTTGTTTTCAAAAACGCGGGACCAATTGATGGATCATCAGCGAGGTGGGGGCCACAGGTGTGCCGATGTAGCCCTGGAGGGGGCAAGAAGTGAAAAGCGATATGTTACAATGGGGGAGGAATCTGTGTTTCTCTCTCTCTCTCTCTCTCTCTCTCTCTCTCTCTATCTCTCTGTGTGTGTCTCTCTCGCTCTCTCGCTCGCTCTCTCTCTCTCTGTCTCTGTCAGACACAAAACGAAACATCATGTCCCTTGGGGACCCCCAGGGACTACACACGCGAAAAAATGACACTCAATTCCACTTGCTCCTTTCGACACCCCTTGACAGCCTAGTTGGTTGCGCTTTTTGGGAAAATTTTTAGCTTTTAAAAGACGGAAAGGCAGAGAGCGAGAGAACGACCGAGAGAGCGAGAAACAGGGCGGGAGAGAGCGAGAGTGAGAAGGATAGCGAGAGAGCGGGAACTCTGGATAAAAGTAAGCGCGATACGAAAATAGCCCGAAGCAGCTAAAAGTTTCCCAAGCCTAAGCCTAACTCCTAAGCCTATGCATAACCTAAGCCTAAAAAGGTCGCAAACAGCGACAAGGAACCTAAACCCCAAACAAATTCGCCAAAGGTTTGCCCTGGAGGTTAAATGCCGAGTGAGGATAGGAAAAGCCTAACGAAAGGCTAAAGAAAAGCAGAAGGAAAGCCATTGGATGTTGGCTAATCGAGCGAAAATCGCCTTCTCCCCTCCTTGGCCAGCCAGCTTCCTTCGAATTAGCCCGCAACGGGGGGCGCGGAAAATGGAAATGGGTAACAAAAAATGGAATGCAAGTGCCTACTCCAGGGCCCAGGGAATGTTTTTTGGCTCCGCGTGAAACCCTTAAAAGTTGGTCGATCATTGTTTCCTAGCAAAAATTTGGCATGTGCAAAATAATAACATGGTTAGCACATTTTTGGACGTTTGAATGGAATTAGCATGCTTTTCGTGAGTATCTCTCTCTCCCTCTTTCTCGCCCTCTATCGCTCTCTTTTTCTCTCTCTCTCTCGCTCTCTCTCTCTCTTTCTATGTCTCTCTCTCGCTTTCCCTCCGTCTCTCACGCCCGTTCCAAACAATGAGGCCAATTGGAGAAAATGACAGGGCAAGGCGGAAATGCCAAAAAATCCGAGGCTGCGTCACCTAGAATCTCGATAGACGAGGAGGTGGATCTTCGCTAGAAAACCCGAAAAAGAGGCGGGCCGCCAGATATTTGGAGATGCAAATTGGATCCGATGAGCCGCGGAGGAACACTTTAGGGAAAGAGGGAGAGCGAGAGAGAGAGAGAGAGGCAGAGAGAGATAGAGATTATTATGCTAATTAGGCCATCCGATCCGGCGTGCGGCTAAAAATTTGTTGCGGATCAGGATCTGGAGCTCAGATTCTGGAAGTTGCGCATGGCAAAATGGGTGAGTAAGCGAGGACAAGAGAAAATGAGCATTAACTAAACTTGTAAAAATTAAATTTATTAAACTAATTTGGATTTTTTATTTTTTTCATAATTAAACAAGATTATAGAGATAACACTTATACAACTTAATAACATTTCAATCTAACTAATTTAGGCAGATTTTCAAAAGCTAAATACGTCCAAAAATGGGTGCAACAAAAGCACGCCTTGGCCCGATTCAACAAGCTATTTTTTCCGAAACGCTACTTTTTACGGGCAAGCAGCAACATTTGTCCCATTCAGCCAAACCGAAGGCAGTAGTCCCCGACCGGAAATTGGCGTAAATGCCCCCCTAAAAACTCTCGAGGCACTTTCAGCGTTTCCCTTGACTTTTCGTTCTTCCCCCACCCAGACTATAATCGCCATTTTCTCGATTATACTTTTTCGCGGCCGGCCTTTTTGTGCTTTGGCCAGCGAGTTAATTGTTCCGGAAAGACTTCCCGGTATGGAAATAAATGGGGTGAGTTTGGACTTTCTAGCTATCTTTCGGGTACTTGAAACACGAAATAGAGATGTCTCAGTGACAAAAGCGAGTAGAAATGCCGACAGAATGAAAAACGAACGCCAGATCCTTCACCGACCAAAATGCCGACAGCCAAAAGCGACAAAATCTCGGCAGCAAAAATCCCAAATGCTAAAATCCCGAGATCGAAAGTCCCGACAGGAAAGATCTGTGCATCCAAAGTAACGACATCTATCCCAACAGGTAAAACCCCGAAAGACCGAAAACACAGCAGAGAAAATGCCGACAGTCTGGATGCCAGCAAATAAAATGTAGACATGAAAATCCCGACAACCAAAATCCAGAGAGACCAAAATACCGACAACCGCACCCTGACACACAAAATAACAGTTTAAATTAAGTGGCATTCAAACTAGTGCCAATAATTTGTCGGTATTTTGGCCGCGGGATTTCGGGTCGGAATTTTTGCTGTCGGTATTATGGCTCGAAACGGTAGGAGAGGATGCGAAAAAAACAAAAGATTTGTTAAAATTCCTAGCCTATGCAAAGCGGCCCAGATTTTCGAACCTTTCGCTTCTATCGTTCTAAAATTTCTATAAGCTTACCGCTCAATTAAAATCACTTCGGTATCCATCCGAAATTTCGAAGAATTATAGTTAATAATTGCACTATTTGGAGAGAATATGAATATTTTGAGTCGTCCAGACGGGAATCCCCCTCTTTGGAATTGGAGACCGGGAAAACATGTTTTTTGGAGGGTGACTTGAGAGCTGTCGCTCGGGGAAATTTGATTTGCATGGCTTCCTTTCCGCATAATGAGAGGATGATGTTCAAAAAATTGACGGAGGTTGAGATTTTAACTCAGAAATTAGATTTTTTACGTTTAGAGGAAGCGAGGCAGATTTTTAATGGGTTTAAAGCACCTCTTGATCATCCTACAAAGCATAAAAAATTAAATTGGAAAATTAAGAACTACAAAAGACCAACTTTTTGCTGAGCGTCTCGAGGATGAAGTCGGACAGTCGCCGTTTTTGCCCCATCGCGTCGGGGACCTAAAGGTGCAAAAAATATTCAAAATAGATACTAGGCGATAATCAATATTATTTTTTGCCATTTTTGAGCGTTAATGACTACTAACCTGCAGATACTGAGAACCACCTTCGATGAGGGACCCACGGTGAAGCGAGAGTCGAGGTGAGAGCGAGTGAAGCCATGGCCAGGAACGCTGAAAAAATGGGTAGAATCTCGTTAAGCCTTGATCTTCTTCTTCGGTGCCTTTCTCTCTCTCTCTCTCTCTCTCTCTCTCTCTCTCTCTCTCCCTTTCTCTCTCTCTCTCTGGCACTCTCTCGGGCTCTCGCTCTCTCGTGTTCTGTCGTTCTCTCCTTATTTGAAGGATCTTGATACGATCAATGTGCCAGTTCCCAAACGAACTCTGCCATCTTGGACGAAGAGAGGGAGAGCGAGAGAGAGAGAGAGAGAGAGAGAGAGAGAGAGAAAGAGAGAGAGAGCGAGCGAGAGGGCAAGAGCCACACTATTAAATACCTTAACCGACGGATCACTCGGCGTTATCGTCAGCTTGACGTGCGTAGGTGTAGAGCAGGCAGAAGCCGGGTACTGGGCCGAGCCGCGGCGCACCATGCTTTCTAGAAAAAACATAATCATACCATTCATCTATCATTAATGGTATCGATTTGAAAACTGAATCAAAATCACACCAAATTCTCATAAAATGGCAAGGAAACAGAAGGGGGTAAACTTTTTGAAAAGAAAACCAGACAAGCTAAAATAACCCCATAGCTACGTTACACGCCTAATTACGCGTAGCCAGTCGCGAACAACCCGTAAAAGCAGATGACTTCCACGGGAAATATTCATATTTTCGGCTATTTTCTCCCTGCGAATTCCAATGCATAGCCGCCGGTGGAAAACATCTAATTATTCAGGCGGGACAGCGCGTCGAAAAATTGGTAGCTTTAAATGGGGGATTTTCAGAACAGCGAGAGAGATGCTCGCACATTAATGTTTGGACCTTAAAGCTAATCGCAACCCAAGCCGAGGTCTCAATAAGCCCAAACCTAAGCCTAAGCTAAGCCTAAGCATCGGTTTAAGCTAAGGCCAAGCCTAAGCCTAAACCTAGCCTAAGATAAGCCAAAGTTAGGCCTAAGTCCCAGGCTAAGCCAGGCGAAACCAAACGAAGCCAGGCCTAGGCCTGAACCTAACCCAAAGCCTAAGCATAAGCATAAACATAAGCGAAGTCCAGGCCTCAGCTTCAACCTAGGCCTAAGTCTAACACTAAGCCTAGTCTAAGCCTAAGGTAAGCTTGAGCCAAGCCTAAGCTGAGCCGAAGCCTAAGATAAACTCTCGGACAAAGTGAAACTTGAACCAAAATGGATTTCGAAAAAATGCCGTCAGATCCACTCAGACGTGCAGCTAATTTTAGCCGAACTCCCGGTGGACGTCTACGACACGATGAGCAAATGAGCGACCAAGAAATGCGAGAAATCTCAGAGGAGACGGAGGAGGTCGGGTGGAGCTTTGGTTTTGGCGAGGATGGGATACTCTCCATCCACCCCCCGGGGGCCACTTTGGCAGCATTTCTGGGGCGTCGCATTTCAAGTTAAAAAAGGAGCCGAACAAAAAAGGGTGGACTCTCGAGACAACCCCCTTGCCCTCTGCGGCTGCACCCCTGAAAAGTGGCTAAAAATTCTGACCTCAGTGAGGGACACCCAAAACCCTCCTTGAGGAAGCGGATGGGGCTGTGAAAACGGATTGGGTTCCGACCGGGTGGATAGTTGCGAGTTTTGGAAAGTTGCCAAGCTGCCTAAGTTTACCCCAGCCTAAGCCGAAGCCTAAGCCTAAGCTAAAACTAAGTTAAGCCTCGGCTAAGCCTAAGCTAAGCGAAGCTAATCCTAACCTAACTGTAAAGTGTTTTTACTCAACTTGGAGTTTTGAATCGGGACCAAGTGCATCTTCTACAGAATTTTTCGCTGATTCCGAATATGTTTTCCAAACTTGCTAAGGACCGTTATTCTGAAAGTTCTACGGCAATTATGACCCTAGTTTTCACCAAAATGAAGGTATCGTTATAGTTTTCGATTTTCTTCATTAATTTCAACGTCAAAATTGACTAGACGTTGACTCGACAAGCATCCTACAGCTCAAAACAAGCATTTTAGATAAAATATGAGATTTTTATGCAAAAAGCAAAAGAAATGTTGCAGGGCGGGGATGGAACCGCCACCCTGCGCTTGGCAAGCGAGTACTTTGCCAATGCACCATGGTGCCAACTGGGTAGGGGGTGCTGTCAAAGGGTAATAGAATAGAACCATAGCCCCAAGCAAGGAATAGTGGGCCAGCGTCTGAATTTTTGTCATTTTTCGGCCTAATTGTTACCGAAAATGATTTTTTAAATAACAGTCCGTAGCAAATTTGGAAAACATATTCGGAATCAGCGAAAAATTCTGCACAAGATGCACTTGGTCCCGGATCGAAACTCCAAGTTGAGTAAAAACACTTTACAGTAAGCCTAAGTTAAGCCTAAGCTACGCCTGAGCTAAGCCAAGCCTAATGCTAAATAAATCCGAAGCCTGCTTAAGCTAAGCCTAACCTAAGCCAAGCCAAGCCCAAGCCTAAGTCAAGCCTAACCTAAGTCTACTTTTTTCTTGAAATATGCCAAAATAGTTCATAAAAACGTGTAATCTTTATGTTTCCATGCCCTCGGGCTCTTCACCCTGAATTAATCAGCAGCTTTAAAAAAAGCTCGGAAAACGAGGAAGTATGCGGGAAACTAGAATCATAGCTGGAATTTTTGAGAGAGAGAGAGAGAGAGAGAGAGAGAGAGAGAGAGAGAGAGAGTGAGAGAGAGAAACGGAGAGAGCGGGAGAGAGAGCGCGAGATAGTGAGAGAGAGTGAGAGAGCGGCAGAGAGCGAGAAAGAAAAAACATATTGAACGACCCAGAGAAAAAAGAAAAAAAGAGGTGAATTCTTAAGTTAATCAGAAATTTTTAAATCTGCATTTTTAAATCCTTCGGAATATTTTAATTCATTTTCTAGCCAAATTCCAGCCGTCAAAGGGAAGAAAGAAAAGCAAATTATAAAGTAAATCGTCCCGACAAGCCACCGGCCAACTCTCGCTACTCAAAAAATGAAAAATGACGCGCTGGCAAAAACAATCTCATCGCCCCGCCGCGGCCCTTCAAATCCCGGCCGCGCATCATTCCCAACATTCCACCCAAGACCCGAAAAATGCTCATTTCGGCCTTCAAATTAGCCCGGGGCCAGGGGTCCAAGTTTTGCTCATAATCTCGAGAAACTCGCCTGGAATTTGGGGTTCAATTTCAAGGTGACGAGGGTAAATATTTGAACGGAAGAACAAATCGAGTGGATTTATCGGGATTTTGGCCGAAATTGTGATTGATATTAGAAAAACCGGGGGTGCCTTAGGGTGTCGAACGGAAAGTTGCGAAAGAGCGCAAATGGGGTCTTTGGATAGAATTTTCCGGAAATTTGCATGGCTGGGCGAGGAAGAACAGCAGGGTTTGGGAAGACAAAGATCAGAAGAGAGAGAGAGAGAGAGAGAGAGAGAGAGAGAGAGAGAGAGCGAAATAGAGAAATCGAGAGGGCGTGAGAGTGCGAGAGGGAGAAAGAGAGTGAGAGAGAGAACAAGAGAGCTAGTGGGAGATTGAGTCGGAGAGAGACAGAGAGAGTCAGAGAAAGCGAGGCAGAGAGACAGAGCGAGAAAGCCGGAGCTAGAGATAGTACTATAGCGCAAAATTCAGCGTTTTTTGCATTCCCATTCACTTTAAACGTTCCAGAAATAAATTTAGATATAGCTTTACCAAAAATGCTTTGAACCAACTTGTTTTTGAACGCAAAATAGCTTCAGCAATCTTTCAACTCGGTAGAAACCGCAAAAAAGTTTCAAATCGAACAAAAACCTCCTCCTCCTCCACCAGCCGTCTGCAAGTTGATTTGGGGCAATTTCCCACCAACACGGAGTTGGCCGACCCTTTAAATGTCTTCCAAGAGAAAAAAGTGGCCCCATCTGAGGGCCGGCCCGCAGGAGGAGATGGACTTTTTGCTCAGAAATCGAGTTTCACTGTTTCTTGGGCCCTGGCCTGGGGCTGGGCCCTAAACGCTCATGTTAAGCCCTTTTTGGGGTCCAGGTTGGAGGTTGGGATTAGGTTTTGAGGTTGCGTTTTGGAGAACAAGGGGGTTGAATATATGTTTGCTTCTCATTCTCTCTCTTACTCTCTCTCTCTCTCTCTCTCTCTCTCTCTCTGTCCCTCCACGTTGAGGATGACCTTTCAAGCCCAGCTGTTATCAAAAAAACCAAAATTCCGCCCACTCAAAGTGTTTTTTCAAAATTTCCTAAAGAATCACTGCTAGCCCGCCACGTCCCAAAACCAAGGAATGAATATAAAATATTTATGCAAATAAATATACAAATTTAGGCTCGTTTCCGGATCAGAACATCGACGGAAACTGGCGAGATTGTGATCGGACCGCGGAGCTCCATTTCCTGAAAAAGCTTCTCTCTCTCTCTCGCTCTCTCTTTCTCTCCCTCTCTCTCTCGCTCTCTCTCTTTCTCTCTCATTCCCTACCTTTGGATTCGGTACCGGATGCAACTCGTATTTCCTTAGCAATTGCACTAGGGCCATCTTCTCCTCGGTGTAGGCCAGTCGGCTGCCTGTAAAAATGGATTTAAGTGTTCCTTGAGCTAGACATTCTCAAAAATTTTTTTAAATGTGTTGAGAAGGCAGATGCATTAAAAACCGGACCCTAAAATCCTTAAAAAAATCTAAAATATGGAAACTTTTACCTACACAAACGCGAGGTCCGCCTCCAAACGGGAGGTAGGCCATCTGTTGCTCCCTGGTTGGGTTCATCCACCTGAAGACAAGTGTTGGAGTTTTTCATACAAAAGCCTAAGCTTAAGCCAAAGCCTAAGCCAAAGCCTAAGCCTAAGCCTAAGCCAGGCTCGCGACTGCAGTACTCACCGATCTGGCACGAACTCCTCCGCGTCGGCGCCCCAGATTTCTTTGCTTCGCTGCAGAGTGTAGGCGTCAATCTGGACCATCGTGCCCTTGTCAATCGAAATCCCCGCGATTTCACATTCCTCTTCCGCCACTCTGGCGACAGCGCTAAAATAAAAATGTAAAACCTAAAATGATATATTCATTAAATGCCAAAATCATAACGTCGAGATTCTTACACAGTGGCCAGAGGATGGAGGCGTAGCCCTTCTTTCGTCACGCAATCCATAAACTTTAGTTCGGCTAGTTGCTCGTTGGATACTTCCTGGAAAAGATCACACTCTCTCTCTCTCTCTCTCTCTCTCTCTCTCTCTCTCTCCCTCTCTCTCTATCTCTCTCGCTTACCTCGGTGGTACAAACGTGATCGATTTCCTCGCGTAATCGATCTTGAATATCCTTATTTAACGCCAAGAAATGCGAGACGTAAGCCAGGGTGTTGGCCGTAGTGTCGAAGCCAGCGAGGAGGAAGACGAAGCATTGAGCGATTACCTGAAGATACTCTCATTACTCTCGCTTACTCGGTCACCCTCTCTCTCTCTCTCTCCCCCCTCTCTCTCTCTCTCTCTCTCTTTCTCTCACCTCTTCCGTCGTCAACTTTTTAGCTATGGTAGGATCGCGGCGATCAAAAGACCCCTCCTGCGAGTGATCAATTGTGGCTTCTGCGCTCAAAAACATATCGATAAAGTCGTCGTTGGTGATGTTGCCGGCAGCCTAAAGACGTACTTTACACCCGCATACAAACCGCGTCTTGGAATGAAGCCGAGCAAGCGCCTACCCTAGCCTTTTTCCGTTCGGCGACGGCAATTTCAATCTGCGCGTACAGCCTGCCGATCGGGAGCTTCAGGATTGTGGCGAGGCGCAAGAAAATGGGTTGCAGGATCTGGAAGTGGTTTAGGCTTAGGCGTGAATTTGGGCGTAGGCTTTGACTTAAACTTAGCTCACGCTTCTGGTTTAGGCTTCGACTTAGACGTAGGCTTAGGCTTGGGCTGAACCTTGGCTTGGCTCCAACTCATGCCTTGCCGAGGCTCAAGCTCAAACATACCGGTTTCAAGAACGGAGCCACGGTCAGCATCAGGTAGAACGGCTCTTTCATGTTGCGGTCGAACAACTAAATTGTACAGTACAGCGTGTCCCAAAAAAAAACCCTCCCTACCTAGCGGTCCGCAGTCGATTCCGATTTTTACGATTTAGGTATCTATCGAAAGCTCTCGGAAAGGCGAGAAAACAAGGAGGGTTGAATTTCTTCATTAAGCCTTTTTATTTGCTAATTTTATGTCCAAAAACCATGAAAACTGCTGATTTATGCGAGATCTGCATGCTAATTGCGAAATTCCTGATGAAAAATTCCCGGTTTTTTAGGAAAAACTGAAATATCGCTAGAATCAGATTAAATCTTAGAAAACGAAACCCGCTTGTTTTCTCGCCTTTTCGAGAGCTTTCGATTGGTAGTTAAATCATAAAAATCGGACTTGACCGCGGACCGCTAGGTAGGGGGGGGTTTTTTTTTGGGACACCCTGTATAAGATAGGATCTATAGGCTGATAGCGTGACAGTTGATATAATTGGCCATAGAACACCGCCTTTAATGGGTCTTAAACAGAGCGTCACACCCCATCAACCTACCCCTCTCAATATCTCGGGATATTGACTGTTCCACTGCTGGCTGCCCTTCACGCCCATGGCGATTCTGGCGATCACGTCCATGGTGTATTCTTGGTAGTACCTAAAATGTGACCTCGCTACCGTAATTCGCTAGGTACTAACAAGTGAATGTTGATAGGGTCCTTATCAACGTGTTTTCCGATGTGTGCAACGAGGTGTCGAGCGGAATCGTTGACGATCGGGGAGATCTGCAAGAGAGAGGAAAGTGAAGCCGGCAGAGAGAGAAAGAAAGAGAGAGAGAGAGAGAGAGAGAAGAGAGATAGAGAGAGAGAAAGAGAGAGAAAGCCAGAGCGAGCGAGAGAGAGAGAAGGAGAGAGATACTAAATAAAAATTATTTTACCCGTTTCAGAGAGTTGTTCGAAAATTGCGGCATAACGATCGAGCGCAGCCGCTTCCACCTCAAAAAAGTATAAGGAAAACTTTCATAGTCATACCGCTGGCCCCAAGCATCTGCCAAATGAACTCGATCGTCCTTTGGATCGCGCTGGATTAGGTGATCGCCCTAAAATATTGAAAGTCTCTCTTTCTCTTTATCTCTAGCTCTCTCGCTCTCTCTAACCCACCTTCCTCTGCGGAAATTCCTCAAATCGTTTGTGCAATATTTCATTTGCAGTCTCGAGATCAGCAACGACCAAAACGTTATGAACACCTTCTTGGTACCCCCAGAATTTGCCGAATTTCTAATAATAACACATTTTTGCAAAATATATCTTTGGGAGTACCTTTGTATATTTCGCCAGCTCCAGATACCATGGCTTTTCCTTGTCGACAACCTGGAAGATGTGGCCGAAGGGGAAGATGCCTGAAAATGTAATTACTTTTGTGTGTCACTCTCTCTCACGCTCTCTCTCTCTCTCTCTCGTCTCTCTCTCTCTCTTTCTCTCTCCCTCGCTTACCTGGTGGACTTTGGAGATTCCGCTCCTTCCAGTAGTAACTGCGCTTGAAGGCCCATCTGAAATACACTTGTAACCTCTTAATCGCCAAGAAATCTAAATTATCAACTTGATTAAAACAAAAGTCTACAGTAAATTACAGTATATTGAAGGGCTAGGATACGGTTGACTACGCAACAGTACGGTATAGTACGCAAAGGTGTACGTAAAAGTGCTGCGTAGTTCGCAACACTATGATACAGTACGGTGCGTGCCTCTAGAATTCGCTGCATAATACGCAATAGTACGTCATGATACGCTTCCGTACCCGCACCCGCACCGCAAATGCATAAACTTATATAAAACGTACAATAAATATCCGGTGAGAGTTGCCGAGGCGACAGCGAAGAGCACTTGGAGGATCATCTTTCCTAAAATGTCTTCAAATTTTATGGCAGATAATTAAATAACGTCTTGGAATCAAACTACGGTAATGAAGGTCAAAAACCGCTGTGTCATGGGAAACTGTGTTCAAGCAATTGAGCCGCAAAATTGGAGACAGGCCTTGGGTGTGTGCAACTGGCGTTTCTCCGCCCCGCTCCCGCCTATTTTATCCCCCCGAAATGTCGTGTGGGTATGATTTCTAGCCGGTTTTTGGAAAAAGTACGGATAACTACTATGGTGTAGCGATGGGGGGTTGTGCTTTGGAGATTTTAAGCATTCTTTTTCTATGGTATTGAACTAATCACCACTACCATCAAGCGAAAGAGAACGAGAGAGAGAGAGGGGCAGAGAGCGAGAGAGAAAGAGAGGGAGAGAGAAAGAGAGCGAGGGATCAAGAAACCGAGTAAAAGAGAGTCAGAAGGGACACAGAGAGAGTGAGGCACAGACTGTGAAACAGTGAGTGAGAATGAGAACCAAGGTTCAGAGAGAGAGAGAGAGAGAGAGAGAGAGAGAGAGAGAGAGAGCATTTGAGAGAGATTGAGAGAGAGATAAAAAGCAGAAATATACCTAACTAAAGGCGATAAATATTGAATCCCCTGCCAAATTGTACAGCTCTGTCCCTTTTCGTGCTGATTACCCCAAAATCTGCACAAAATCGCACAAAATGTGGTTATTTTCCGGGATGATACGGGGAGACTGTCTCCCGCCTCGGTCAGTCAGCAGTCAGCAACCCCACGAGGAGATTGGCCGAAACATGACCTGATCGCCGGGGAGCGATCCATCAAGTGGGGTAGAACGGAAATAATTTTTTGGAAAGACGGAGCCGTGATTTTACGGCTGGAAATTTTAGGTCGTCTTCAAACTTCAGGTCGTCGTCTCCGCTTACTAGTTAGCCCTCGCCGTCCAACTTCGTTCGGATGATGTAGCTTCAACGTCTTCGAACTGTGCATAGGTAGACTAACAAAAAAAAAGCGCGATCCTATGTAGCAATTACTGAGCCTCAAAAATCAAAATTCGGAGTTTTGACTCCTTGTGGTATCCCCCCCCCCAAACCCACGTTGAGCACTCGGCTTTTCGGTCCTTTATAGAAGCCGAAAATAACATCAGTTTCTTTAAAATTCCCAGCGCTTATGCTACTCGATGAGTTTTATCGGTTACCTTAAAGTGATGCGGCGGCGAGAGAGGGCGCCCAGGGGAGAGGCGCAGAGACATTTTCTTTCCCGGGCGTAATCGATTGCCCTATGCCGCTCCTGTCCCTTTAACCAGCTTTAAAATTTTGCGTCCGGTTCTCGAGTTATAGTCATTTGAACATGCAGCAGGTACCGCCAGGTGGTACCACGTTTCATTCTCATCCTCCTCCTATACATTCTGATGTCCCATGACAAACTATACAGTAATACCTTCCAGACTTGCCACGCTCTGGTTTCCTATTCAAATTTTAATTTGGCGCCCGCACACGGATTACCGTAGCCCGGCCGGGATTTTTGGATGATATTCCGGCGAATATTAGGGTAGTACTTGGTATGAACTGGGGATTTAGGGCTGATTGCGCTTCGGAGCTCGTTCTTCGATGACAAATATTCGAAAATTGCGCGATTACCACGCGTTTTTGAGCTGAGCAAGACTTTCATAGCACGGCCTGCCAGTGGAGCAAAATATGCATGTGGGAATTACATGGTTATTCCGGTTTCTAAATTTTCAGATTTCTGTGGCTTCCTTGTTTTATTGTCGTTCGGTCTCTATCTATACATCTCTCTCTCCCTCTCTCTCTCTCTCTCTCTCTCTCTCTTTTTCTCTCTCTCCTTCTATCCCTTTCTCCCTCTCTATCTTTCTCTCTCCCTCTCTCTTTCTCTCTCTCCACCTCTCTCTTCCCTCTCTCTCTCTCTCTCTCTCTCTCTCTCTCTCTCTCTCTCTCTCTGTTTCTCGTTCCCTGTATAGTAAGTAGTCAGTAACTCTCATGGTCCGTCAATTTGACATGCTCCGTACTTCCGTACGTGACTGTCCAAAATACACAACAAAATACTCGAGAGGGAAAAGCCCTGGGATCGGATATCCGGTGCTCCTCGTCGTGTCCAGGGCCTATTTTTGCATCCATCCGCCCAATACCTGCAGACCGGGCGCTTTTCCCTGAATAATTGAGTGGTGAGGTGGTTCTGTGGGAATCGTGGTGTAAATAGAATATTCCTTACATTTTTCGGGGTCGACAACAATACATATGGCAGGCTGCAAGCTCGATCAATGGATTGGTATTTGCAACATGCTAATTTAGCAATTTTTGTCGGTTTTCTGGTTCTTAAAGGGGTTAGCAAGTATCGACCATCTTGTGTTGGGCGATAGATACCACGTGATTTAAAAGCGCCGTGGGGGCTTACGTTTATGGAGCTATCAAAGCAGGAAAAACGCTCAAATCCCGACGGGCAAAATCCTGAAACCCGGAAATCCCGACAGCAAAACATACAAAATAACTGCTTAAATGTGGCGTACAAACGATCGTGATTTCGGGATTTCGGCTGTCGGTATCTTGTTTGTCCGGCTGACGACTGTCCGGATTATGGCTGTCGGGTTTTGTCCTGTCGGGATTATGGTTGTCGGACTTATGTTTGTCGGGATTTGCGCTGTCGGGATTATGCCGGTCGGTATTTTTGAATGCCAGAATTCCGTCGGGATTGCGCTGTCGGGATTTTATCTAGCGGGATCTTGCCTATCGGAATTATGGTTGTCGAAGAGTTTTCGTTTTTTGAAAAGAGGATCACGGCAATTCCGTCCTTTCAACAGTTTCGTCCTCTTTTTAATCCAACTCAAACTTCCCGGTCCCTTGAAAAACACTAAACCCTTGCTGGCTTCATTTTCCGCGCCGTGTTTTAGGGGGCGCCCCGTCTCATTTGCACCCGAAAATTTATGGCCCCATATTAGGGGCCATATTTCAGGCAGGGTCTTGTGGCAAGGCCAGGAGATTGGTGGCCTTATTTTTGGTTCCCACGCGTTTTTCGGTGGATTTTTTGGCTATGTTAATACCCTGGGCCACTGTAGGGGAGGGCCAACAAAAATGCAGGCATTCTACTCGCACCAAAACATTATTAAAAGGCCCGGGAAGGGAATATTCCGGTTTTGGATCTCAAGCGTTTTTCGGTATCGTTCAATTAAATTCTCTCTTTCTCATTCTCGCTCACTCTCTCACTCTCTCTCGCTCTTCCTCTCTCTATCTCGCTCGCTCTCTCTCGCTATATCTCTCCCCTTCTCGCCATCTCTCTCTCGCTCTCTCTCTCTCTCTCTCTCTCTCTCTCTCTCTATTTCCCTCTCTTTCTTCTTATTTGGTTTCTGGCACCCCGCTATGTACAGGGTGGGCCAGAAAAAAAGGCCCTAATTTGCACTGAAATAACTCACGAAAGGAAACGAATTGGACCATGGTTACCTTGCCAGAATGCTTAAATATGCTGGGTATGAAGAATAAACACAAGTTGTTTTTTAGGATTTTTGACGACCCCCTACTCGTTAAAAATTTTTGAACATTTTTGAAAAAGTAGAAAACTTTGAAGAGGAAATTAATGGAACTTGTAATGGACTAGCGGGCTATGAAGGGTATCAAAATGAAGCTCTTGGAATGCGCTACTAAAATAGTGGTAAAGATTGTCATTCGGATTAACTAGCCGTCTATAGGAGCATTCAGAATATCCGGACTTTTCCAGAAGGAGCGATTCCGAGTTAACCAAAGAAAGCACATGGCCGCCGTCACTTTTTGTATTTGTTAGATGTAATCCTGTTTGCCAAAGATAACCATGTTATAAATTTAACTATGAGAGCCTAGAACTTACAAATTCCGCCGACTTGGCAAAGTGCCAAAAACTTTTTTGATCGGGATTTTGAAAATCTTAATGCCAAAAGTTAGTAGTTAACTATCTCATCGTAAATGCAAAATATCAGAAAGATCGAATGGTAAAAAAATTATATCTGGAATTATTTCTGCAAAAAGTGCCGATTTTCCGAACGTTCCTTTTTACAGCTAGTTAAACCGTTCTATATTCTTTACCACTATTTTAATAGCGCATTCCAAGAGCTTCATTTTGATACCCTTCATAGCCCGCTAATTCATTAAAAGTTCCATTAATTTCCTCTTCAAAGTTTTCTACTTTTTCAAAAATGTTCAAAAATTCTTAACGAGTAGGGGGTCGTCAAAAATCCTAAAAAACAACTTGTCTTTATTCTTCATACCCAGCATATTTAAGCATTCTGGCAAGGTAACCATGGTCCAATTCGTTTCCTTTCGTGAGTTATTTCAGTGCAAATTAGGGGCTTTTTTTCTGGCCCACCCTGTAGCGACAATTCCATAACGAACGAATTTCCGCTAAATCTGTACTTCCCGAAATACACGATGAAGCCCAATTTCCACCTCCCATCACGCGGAAGCCCCGAAATAACGGTCTTTCCTAGAATTCCAGGGGCTCCGACTACGCAATCGTCCTTTTTACCTTCCAGCTTGCCATTGAAAACGTTGCGGAACTTTCCGGAGGGACCCTCATTTTTAGAGGGGTCACCGGATTCAAAAGACCCCGGTCATTTTGAAGGCATTTTTGGCAGTTGCGACGTTCCTTTCAGGCACTCTTCTATTCGGAACGCCGTCAATTATTCGCTCGGCTTTGCAGTTTCCTCTAAACAATTCTGCGTTTTTTTCCGATGGTTCCGGGGTTTAAAAGCAGTACATAACCTGAAAGTTAAAGCATAAGAGTAAGCCTAAGCCTAAGCCTAAGCCTAAACTGAACCTAAGCCTAAGCCCAAGTCTAAGTCTAAGCCTAAGCCTAAGCCTAAGCGTAACCCTAAGCTTCAGCCCAATATACACAAATTTTTATACAGTAAACCTTCTATTGCTCATCATGTTATTTTTCCCTCCGTTCCACACCTCTTTACGCTGGCGGCCCGGGACGAAAATTGTAGCCATTTTCTTGTAGCTTTCGATTAGTGCTAAAAGTAGGTGTCACATTACGAAAATATGCTATACGAAAACAGTATTTAGTAAGATTTTAAGTTTCAAAAGTTAGAAGCATTGTTACTGAAATTTTAGGGCAAATTATGTTAATTTTAAATAACCGGGGCTTCAGTTTTTAGACTATGACTTTTTAATGTACCGAAATTTAATCAGCTAATTGATTTCCGGGTTGACGTCAAAAGCCGGTCTTTTACGAGCTTTTTAAAGGAAACTAGAAGCGAATTTTGATGAATTGGTCGGGGCGGGAGGTGCGCAACTCTTTTTTTGCGGTGGCCCGTAGAATATTTAACGAAACCCGAGGCGTATTCTATTCACAACGAATTTTCGGCCGGGTCCGTTTCGGGTTTCCGGTTGTGTTTCAGTAATTTTGCAAAATTTCAAAGAGCTTTTAGGGCAGGTTTAAATTAAAGGCGTGGGATTGACAGGATGTATTAAGTCGGATTACTGTGTGGTGAATGTACCGGTAGAAATGAAGTTCCCATAAAGGGAGCGAGAGAGAGGGATGGAGAGAGAGCGAGTGCGAGAGAGATGGGGCTGCAGTTTTGTTGAATTTTGTTCGTTTGCACTCTCCCTCTCCCGCTCTCTCTCTCTCTCTCTCTCTCTCTCTCACTCTCTCTTACTCGCTCTCTCTCTCACTCTCTCGCTCTCTCTCTCGCTCTCTCTTACTCGCTCTCTCTCTCTCTCACTCTCTCGCTCTCTCTCGCTCTCTCTTACTCGCTCTCTCTCTCTCTCTCTCTCTCTCTCTCTCTCTCTCTCTCTCTCTCTCTTTCTTTCTCACTTCATAATCAAAATTCCGGACTATATTTTTGAATCAGCCCCTCCTACCTTTCACCGATTGTTATCTTACTTTATTTCGGAGCTTTTCCCACTTCCATAAAAAGCGCAGACAGCTAAGCCGGGATTTGCTTGCAAAAGCTAAAGCCGTACCAGATCTTATCCGAAGTACTGCGGGAATACCTTCCCTATTTTCGTGATAGTCTGGTTTGGGGGCCACTTGACTCATCGCGCAGCTTTTGCTGAATCTGGGCGGATATCCGCATCCCGTCATGACGATTAGCAAAAAAGCCAAAATAGGAAAATAGCTCGGGTGCCGAGGGTAAGATTAGGCCTATCTCCAGGGGCTTTTAAGGCTTAGATTTTTTCCAGATTTTTTTCAGACTTTAAAGGGTTTTTGAAGACACATCTCACTGATAAAATCAGAAGCCAGAAAGCCAAAAGGCCCAGCTGCTAACCGCGACGGACCGCCTGCACGCTGCGCGTCGCGGTGCGGCCAACCGTAGTTTCCTTGCCGTGTTTTGCCTTGCCGATCCCTTTAAATCGATCCCTTCGAGCTTAAAGATCCAAAATCGCTATCTACCAGGTTCCTTTAAAACTAAAAATATATACCCACTGACGCGTCAGTCCAAGCTACACACCCCTTAAAATAGAAACCGCCCCGCAATAGGCTTATTGGCGTGCATATGTTATATGGTTCCCTAAACGACACCATGGACTCCCCGGGGTGGTCCCATGGACGCTCCCGAGGTGATGAAATTGCCATATTTTGGTCCCGTCTCAGATTATATAAAAGCTACACCAAGGCCGGGATCCCGCAAATATTGCTCTACTTGTTTCTTTGAGCTCGAACGAGACCCAGATTTCAGTCTGAGCTATGAGCTCGATGTTCGGGCTCAACTGGTCCCTTGAGCGCGTTGAAAAGTGCAGATTTTTCCTAGCACCCAATTTTTGTTTGGCGCATTAAGCGAAGCTCTTCGAGTAGATGCTTCACCACTCCGTCACCATACTATACTTTGCGAATTCGAGTCTGCAACTCGTCGTCAATTAAAACCAGCAAAACATCATTACAATAAACAAATTAGCGTGAGCCCCGGGCCATGTGGCCCGTGGGAACGCGCCTGACTTTTGGCGATACTCGCAATTTCCATGGGAGCCCGGAAAGGCAGGTAGGGCCATGAGGGTCAGGCCTGACTTGTCATTTGGTGTGTGTTCTCGGCTGAGAATACCATGGTCTATTAATGCTTAAGGTATCTTAAATTTTGAATTAGAAGTCGGCGGGAGGTTTTCGGGTATCCCGTCTCCAAAAATCGGGTAGCTCCGGAAAAATATAAATTTTCTCAAGTTTTTTTCGCATTTTTATTGATGTTCTGGATGTTCCCATACAGGAAACGTCTAAAAATGTGATAAAGAGCATTGTAAAGTTAATGTGAAATTTTGGCTTTTGTATAGACAAAGTCGGCTTTCACCGAGCTCATTAGCCAAAATAGGGTTAACCCCTCCGGATTTTTTAAAACTTTGAACTTTTTAATTTTTAACTTTTTAACTTTATCCCGGAGGCTATTTTGCCATCTTTGTCGAAAATTCCCGATTAAAAGACCCGTTCCCGGGGCAGGAAGATGCTAGACGGGCCAACGATTCCGTATTCCGTCATAATACGCACCCAACGGACTGTTGTCATGAGTATTTTATTATTTTTACGATTCCCCGAAATTTTTGGAGCCCACGATCGTGGCGGGCTAATGGGTTTGGTGGGAAAGTGGTGGGCGAGTGGCGGATCTATGCGCTAGAGAATAGTATGCTTTTTTGGGTACTCCGGATGCGGTTTAACAGGATTAGAAATGGGGTGTGACATGTCTTTTGATTTCAATACAGTAAAAAAAGGTTCCGTACCCCGCATAAGCCTAAACCGATACCTAAGCGTTAGCCTAAGCCGACTAAGCCTAAGCCCAAGCCTAGCCTAAGCCGAAGCCTAAGCCTAAGCCTAAGCCTAACCCCTCCAATTGAATAATTCTTAATCTTCTCCATGCCCCCACAATTTCCCTTCGCTTTCGCAAATTACAGCCGTTTTTCAACCCATCCCAGTGTCCACCACCCCAAATTTTCCCATGTTCCAAATTTGATCCCAAAAAACCCACCCAGACGCTTCCCAAAACCACAAACAAATCTTTGACCATCGCTAAGGGCAACTTTTCGACATCCATCCCCCTTCAAAAAGGAGAATAACATGACTAATTTCGGCTTCAGAATTTAGGGGGAGGGGGCACTGAGTCGGGCTCCCCTCTTCTTCTTCTCCTTCTTCTTCTGCAACATGTTTTTGACACAATGACGACAATTTTCGCACCCGCCGGGCCATCCCCGGAATTCAACTCAGCCACAATGCCCATTCTTTGGCTCTGATTCCGCTATTAAACTAATTCTGACCACCTGACAACGTTGTCCTGAGTTTTTGTTACATTTTTCCAAGTCCATGTGATTGTGGCAAATCGCAGGTCTTGGTTACTCCGATTTTCGGGATTGCCCATTTTTCCAAAAGTTGCGAGGCGCGCCCAGGTTCGAGATGCAATTTAACGTTTTTTTAGTAAATTGCAGGGTTTCCTGGTTTACTGTAGTGGACTTAAAGTTTGAATTAACAGAATTTTCTTGATAAGTCAAACGGTTCATGATGTAATTTTGCAAAATAAGCAGCCATTCTTCTTTCACAAGCGCTTTGATAGTTATCAGGACAGAAAATTTGATTTTTTTTAATCAGTTAGTAGAGATCTTTGCTAGTATTTTGTTTTCTCTATCTCTCTTTCTCCCTCTCTCCGTTTCTCTTTTAACGGAATCATCAGAAACCTTAAAATATACCGTGTCTTGTACTATTTCGAGTTTCTGTCTTACGCAACCAAACTTACAGTCACGGGGCAACATCCCTGTCCATCTCACTCTCACTCTCACGTACTCTCTCTCTCTCTCTCTCTCTCTCTTTCCCTCTCTCTCGGCCGGCCGGCAGCTAGTCCATTTCGGGGAACATTATGGCTTCTCCTTAAAGGGGATGGCCAACACGCCCCTTTAATCCACACCCCCACCCCTCTCCCTGAAAATATTAATTGGATGGCCTTTCCCACACCCAGGATCCCTCTCTCCTGATTTTTACTTATTTTTGAAATTTCTAATCAGAAACCATTTTGAATATCTCGAGGGTACCAGGGGAATCACTGTACTCAGGTCCTTGACTAGACAGGAATTTCTTAGCTTTTAGAGTCCAAGGCTAGTTTAAGCGCAAGCCTAAGCCTAAGCCTAAGCCTAAGCCTAAGCCTATGTCTAAGCGTACGCAAGCCCAAGCCTGAGCCTAAATTTTAAAAACACTTCTGGCAATTTTAGCCACTTAGATGACCGTCATTTTCTGCATAAATATACTTTCCCCTCTCCCCCCTTCAGTAATTCCAGGGTCCACGCAATTTTTGGGAATTTTTCGGCGGCTCAGGGACATTCGCAGGCGACGACGAAGCATTCGAATGTGCCAATTTTCGAGACCCCGTTTCCGCCGAATTCTTGTTTTCTCAATTCCTCAATTCCTCCCATCATTTCCTCGGGTTGGGCGGTATTTTGCACTTGAAAAAAGCTGTACTCCTCGTGTTCTCCGGCAGATTATTTTTTTCATCCCCGGGCAATTTTCCAGTTAATCTTCCACAAACTGTTGAGATATCAGATCCGCCCGGCCCGGTGGGGAGATTAGCGTGAAATATATGAAAAATTTTGGTGCTAAATTTTGTGGGTCTGCAGATCTGGGTATTATATTATTGAGGGGGATTAATTTTTTGAAGTCCTTGATCTTGTGGAAGATAGTGGAAGCTGTTGCGATATTTTGGTATTTTCCCCTCTTTTGCTTCGAAAACAAGCGTGACTTTTTCCATGTGTACTATTCTTTTTTTATATGCAATTTGCGTTCTTGACGTCTAGGTTGTTGCTTGTTATATCTTAAAGATTCCAAAAATCTCTAAGCTTAGCCAAAAAGCTTCCAATAAGCTTTTTCAGCCTGAAAAAAAGCCAATTTTTCAGTAGATCAAGAACTTCCACTTACTTGGATCCATCGTTCCAACTTTTGCTTCTTCCTATGCAAATTTCTAGGCAATTTACGAGCCAATACCGATTTTCAGCCTCTCCAGCCGACAGCCGGGTAACAAAAAACGTACGCTCCGTACTAAAAAATGCGCTGCTCTACCGTAATTCTGGTCGCGTGCCTGTGCCTGCTCGCTATTGTCGCCGAAGCCCAGCCACGGCTGCCTCTCCTCGAGACGCGTATGCGGAAAAAGTACGGTAGTTTTCGGCGAATTTTAGAAAGCAGATGAAGTTTTTGTGATATATTTTAAAACTATTATTTCCAGCTCAGAACCCTTCATGCTGAACGGGCGACTGCGTGAGTATGGAGACTTGTAAGTTTTTAAACATTTTAGGTATTAGAATTAAGGTTAAATAATCGTGCGCGTAGAGCACGGGCATAGCCAATACAAAGCCTAAGCCTAAGCCTAAGCCTGCGCCTAAGCCTAACCCGCTTACTTTCTAATTATGCCAAATTTCCTTTCTTTTCCAGCAGTCCCTCCTTCCGGCCATCCGCCGAATTTGTCGGCCGTGCCCCGATGGTGGTGATCGACGGCCGCGTGTTCACGTTGAGAGATTGAATTTTTTCCTCCCTTTCCAGCCCCCTTTAAATTATCCACATTCCCCATATCTACCCTCTATAAATAATGCCCTAGCCCCGTTAAGTCGTATATTTGCCATTTGAATTATGCCCTGTCGCTGGTCGGATAAACGTTGTTGTAGTTTGTATCATGACATGGCATACCTAAACGTATCAAAATAAAGCAATGGGCAGAAATTGTGTGACAGTTGAATGTATGGGTATCGGTGCAAACAAAGCGTGCCAAAATAGCTTCAAGTGGCACAATTAAGCCTAAGCCTAAGCCTAAGCCTAAACCTAAGTCTAAGCGTAAGCCTAAGCGTAAGCCTAAGCGTAAGCCTAAGCGCAAGCCTAAGTTTAAGCGAAATCCTAATCTAAGCCCAGGCCTAAGCTAAGGAAATTCCGGCTGCACCGAAAATCCCATGGAAACTCCGCTACCTCGTAAAAATGCACATTACAAAAGCCATAAATATCGGAGAAGAGTGGACCGGGTCTCCACGTTTAAAACTAGAGCGGAAATGGATGAAATATTATGAGTTATCGGCTCGATTTAATAGTTACCGAGAAAACTCCTCTCCCTGAACTTTTTATGATTTTTTTATGATAATTTAGGGGTGTTTGTCGGGGTTTTGGCCTTTTAGGATTTTGGTTGTTCAGATGCTTGATCTCGGGATTATGGCTGTCTGTCGGGATTTTGCCATTTTTCCCTAACCACCGAACAAAGCCAACCATTCGATCTTCCACATCGTCGCTAGGACACCCCCGCAGATGGGGGAAAACGGCCCGGGTTTTACGAGCGGCTTATTTTGCCACGCCAGCCGACCCCGCGAAGCTATTACGCGCGCCCTGGAGTCGAAAATTGTTCGTTCGTTTTTGGTGGTGTTTTACTATCGAACCAGTCTGGAAATTTCTATCTTTTTTTTCAGGCTTTAAATTCTCTGGGCGCAAAAAATCCTTTAAAACCGCGACAGAAAAACCGCTTGGCGACTTTTGAATTTCAAGTACTTTTTCTAGAACCCATGACTGACCCAACCCATTACGCAAATCCGGTTGACCAAAAACTATCCACACAAAAACGCTGAATTTAATGTAAAAAACAGTGGCTCTTGAAAATTGTTGGTGCTTAGCCATCCGTCAGCCATTACGCACCTAATGAGGTATCATACCAACCTTAAAATGTTTGCCTATTCCTGGACCGTTAGGACGGAAGTTGGATGTTCCCGTATTTGCTAACGAACCAACTACCGCGTATCAGCTTATCGTAAAACGGCCGTGTCTATGTCTCCCAAATCGATTTTTCCACATTTCCGATTTATGCTAGCCAGCCGCCGGACAGACTGCCCAGAATAAACGACATTTTTAAGACGTTTTCTTGTCCGAATCTTTGAGGGGGGTTGGTAGGCTGGGAAAAGCCGTGAATCATTTTGCTTGCTCTGAAACGCATTTATGAGGCAAAATAAATACGTTTTCTCGGCCCACCAGCTGAACGTTTAGATGGATTTGGCGAATCTAAAATTTTGCATCGTCCTTTTTATATCCATTACTTTTAGCTCTATACGTATTTCAAATCACAAAAAAACTGCCCAGAACCTGCTTAAAAGTTCTTGAGTCTATTCAGTGCCTTCCAAACATGAGCAAGCTCTGCGGCGTCCAAAATAAACAAACATTTCGCGGCGGGAGAGCCTGTTTCGCGCCCAAAATACTTGAAAAACGTCTGTGCTCTGATATCTTTTTCGATTTTCCGGTATTTGGATTTGTATCAATTCCAGCGGCTCCAATTTATGCATGAAAGGGCCGATCCTGATCCTGTGCTTTTGCTCGGTCGTGTTTTTACTGCTCTACGGGAAATTCGGTGATTTGGCAAGGTACGTTGGCCATAAAGTGTGGAAATACACTTTATAGGCATTCTTAATATCTGTAAAAATGGTTAATAAATTTTATGCCCCAAAACAACATCTAACTCGATTTTCAGTCAATCCCAATACGAAACTCTGCTCGGGCGGATCAGTTGGCCGGATCTTGGGGCAAATATCGATACCCCAAGCTTTCACACGACAAGAAAACCACGCCGAAATCGAAAACTTATCGTACCCCCCGATTCCGATAACGACTACACCGAGCTTGATGTATTCCCGTTTGACAGGACACCGATCGGGCGGTAGGTATCGAAACTCAACAAAAACACCCAGGTTTAGACCTAAAATCATCTTCTGGGGCTCGCGTGTTTTCTCCGAGAAAATGCCTGTAAATTTTCAACAGAGCTGCCCGGAAATGAAGGTCTGTAAGTGACTATTAGCTGTGAAAAGAGCAAATTTACGCTAATTAATGATACCATTTAAAGTATCGCTGTATCTTTCACTCTGACCAATCGCTTATCGCAGATGCTGATGCGGTGATATTTCACGAGGCTGATACACCTTTGCAAAAGTGTGTGGTATAAAAAAAATAAAGATAGCTTTTTAGAGCTAAACTCCTGCAAATACCCCGAAAACCTCACCAACGCTTTATTTGGTATACGCTCGAGTCGCCGGCGAATACCCATAGACCGCTGGATAATTATCCGGGTATAGAAATCTAAAAATAAAATTAAACGTCGTGTTAAATATACGATCAAAAATATGCGAAGTTTCAGCCCACTTTTTCAATTGGACAATGACCTATCTGCCCGAGGCCGATGTCTATTACCCCTATGATGCTGCCTGGATCACGAAAAAGGTTGCTGAACGGAAAAGTATGATTTTTTGGGGATTATAGAGCTTCGGGCTTTTATTTTAATGGTAACATCAATTTAGACGTACCCTTCAACCCACCGGTCATTCCTGATAAGGAAATATCTAAAAATCGAAGCTTACAAATCATCGGCATGATCTCGAACAATGTGCATATGAGGCTCAAATTTATCACCGATCTGCACAAGTCAGAAAGTTTTTAATATAGATTGTAAATTATTTTTAAAGGAAAGTTAATGTTGCCTTGCTTGGTGCGGCGGCATTCGAAGAAAAATGGAGAAATATTTGCCCAAGATCGGAGGGGAGTGAGTTAAAAAGGCATCTAACTTTTGAAAAAATTTTTCAGATGCTTGTATCAAGAAGCTAGTCGAGGATAGCTACTTTTTCATAGCTTTGGAGAATTCTATTTGTACTTGGTGCGTCGGGATTTTTAGCCTTAAAGTAATGACTTCTAGGTACACTACGGAGAAGTACTTTGGGCGCGCCGCGTGGAACAGCGTGCCGATAGTTTGGGCAAGAGAGTCGGGCGGGAATAAGTAAGTTAAGCTGTTTTCTCTTTTATTGTATGCTTTAGGTTTTTTGCTTTTTTTATTTATGTCCCCTTTATTGTTTTCGTTTTAGAATCTTCCCCAAAATCCGTTATCTTTGTCGAGGACTACCAATCTTACGAAGAAATGGCAAACCACCTAAAATATTTGATGCGCAACGCAACGGCTTATGCGGAATATTTTGAGTGGAGGTTGTTTATCTATTGTTATGAAAATGTATATTTAGAAAAACCCACACGATGGGTAATCGGGGGAAGACCCAGGAATGCGCGTTGTGCAAAAGATTACTAGCTGATGATGGGGCCTTCAAAACGGTAAGGCTGCCCTTGCTCTCAAGCTCTACTTTGCTTTAGTACGAATCTCCGATCTCGTGGTACTCCGAGCATTCTGCTTGCTCTTCCGAAGTGCCGGACCGCTTTTTACAAAATTAATAAGCTGGAAGCAGTTTTTCAAGACGATTCGGGTTTTTCATTGTGATTATAATACCGTTACGGGCTACGCTTACATTTCACTTTTCTTGATTGTTCACGGGTGTGAGGTGTTTTCTGGCACAAGACTTCTCTGGTTTGTGGTTTTATAGTAGGGCTAATAATAAATTGGTTATCTATATATGGTTTTCTAACAGGAATAAAAGTAAATTTATGTATCAACAGTGTAGGTAAAATGGTGAAGTAGCATAAAGTCTAGTAAATTCTCTCCCGACAACCTTCAAGTTTTTTGTATCTTGGTCTTTATTACGTTTTTAAAGGGCTAGACAATAATCGATGCCGCGAAAACAAAACTCCTAGAGAATATTGTCTCCATATCTGACGTCACAACTTCGACAGGTTTTCCAGAAAGCGTTAGCAGCGCATCATATTTTCTCTGCATTTTCTAGTCTTTGGCGGTTGGCACTGATAAGACCGAACATATAGGGGATGTCAGATCAGTTTGGGCACCTTTTTGCTCTTTGGATCTTTGCCAGATGCTTAGAATATTGTTTTCGGTCCTCGGAATCTTTTCCTATTCCGCGCTTGCCGTTCACGGACGTGGATGCGAAGATGGCGCCTACGATTGGTCAGACAAAAACGAGTGTATTCAAGCGTTTGGTGCTGGTGCGTTTCGCGGTTCCTTGGCATGCTATAAAACTACGAGAATATACAACCCATTTAAGTAATTCTATTACAATTTTAGTAGTGGACCAAAACGCAGCGCGTCAATCCTGTATCCACCTCGACTATTTTCAGGTTTGGCAAGTTTTGCATTGTCTGTACTTCTAGTTCCAGGGCCAGCTCGTCCAGCCACATTCGCTTTTCGAAAATACCCAAGTGGCGACACTCGTAAAAGGTTTGGTGGCAAAAATCCATCAAATCTTTTTTAGGTCTCGGCCAAAATTCGTTTATCGGCGTGGAAAAGTCGAATAACGTCAGTTGGACGTATGTTGATGGGACCGAATTAGTGTACCGGAATTGGGCGGGTAGGTTAGCGCTATGTAGCTGTTAGTGGAAATTCCCCGGCTTCTTTACACAGTTTGACGATCCGCGCGCTATACATTTTCAAATTATGCTAGTTATAAGTATCTAATCATTTTCTAGCCGGTGAGCCCAACCCAAACCACGCCTGCGCCGCCATGCAAATCGACGGGCAGTGGCGATCGGTGGACTGTGATACGGCGATGTCTTTCGTGTGTTCGTATCCAGATAATAAATAAATGCCTTGACTAGACAAAGTTTTATGGTCTCACAACTTTGATGTCGGAGAGCGTTGCGATTCCAAAGCTTTTCCCACAAGTTCCACCCCGTCTATGGCACATCCTTGGAAGAGAGTTACACCGGAACCGCCGTGACCGTAGTTGTGGATTACTGGGGTCTAGAAAAGCTAAAGTTTAATAAAGTATACTAGTCGATGCCTAAAGGTATATTTTCGAGCTCTGAAAGTATTACCATTTTCCCGGCGACCATTCTGTTCTCAAGCTCTACCCTCGGTGAATGTCTACCAGGCCTCAGCCCAACACGATGGGACACGATTTCGGCTTCCTAAAACAATACGAATTCTATTTTTCCAAGGTTTAAGTAAACCCTCAACGCCGGCATCCGCTTGGCATTCTCCTCGAAAATCCATTTTGCGGTCGCTGGGCGTACCGACAAGTCCCAGTCATCTTTTTCGGCTGTTCCTCCGAGGACGGTCGTTTCGGAGCTAAAATTTCAAGCTTTAACGTTTTTGAAGATCGTGAAAGGCTACAACTATCTGCTTGGGTACCTACTTTGGCAAAATGTACATCTCGTCGTCGAGGTAAAAGTGCTTGATGGTTGGGCATTTGACTCGGATCACCTGGCCTCTAAAGGATGATTTTCTACCCTGAAAACTCTTAAAACCTGATCGGGTGCACCGTCTTATCGCCCACTAACTTTATGGCCCCCAGGCCCGAGCAGTTCACGATGGCGTCGTACTAAAAAAATGAAAAGTTTATTTAAACCTAAAAATAATTACTTTGTTGCCCAGGTCGTCTAGCGATTCTAGAATCCGCTTCTGAATGATTCCGCCGTTTTGCCGGAATCTAGAAATGTTTTTGAGTTGAGTAGGTTGTTACGTTTTTAATACTGAAGCTTATAAACAGGGAAGTTTCTGAAAAAAAAACGAATAGAGAAATATAGACCAACTTTTTCAACAAATAACGCATATGAAGTCCGGTTTCCAGGAAGACTGTAGTGTAGAACCAACCTTGCCTAAAAACATTCTTTGAACGCTGTATCTTTCGCGTTTTCGGTCCCTTGAGGCTCAAACACATTTTTCTAAATGGCTCTCAGCTTTGAAAACATACTCCGCGGGATACGCTTTCGTGCCTCGTACTGCCAAGATCTCATCTGCGGGCAGCTCGCGGAATTGCAGGAAGAAATCAGCAAATTCGGGTCTTGGGACGGCTTTGCGCAGGAATTCGTATCTTAAAAATTTCAGTCGGTAAGTAAGTACAAGAAAATCTTCTGCATGAAGAAAAAAAATGTTTACCCGCTAATAATCATCGCGCCATGGGTGGGATGTGACCGGGCGTAGCCGAGAATATAGGAAAACGTCGCGCCCAGCCAACGTCTGAAAAATATATCCTAGAAATACGATACCTTGCACCTACTAAGTAGTAAGTTATTATTTACTTAAGGGTTTCTGGTGGTATACTCTCGCCAAGAAGGTATGGATGCCAAAATCCGGCCGCAATGTCGGACGTCAAGTCTGGGGAAAATTCCCCGGCAACGATGGTAATCTTGAAAGCTATGATTTTTAACTATTGATTTTTTTAATCTACTGGCTCCTGACGAGGACCCTCATTAAATCTTACTTACCTCAGCATCCGGAAATTTTTTCTGAAGCTCGCAAGCTTGGCTGAGCCCGATGATCCCCGCACCAACGACCGCGATGCGCTTCGGCATTCGTGTGAAGCGTGTTTTAAGACCAGAAAACCACAGGAAAAATGGAGTGGCACTCGGATGCACCCCGGATTGTGGGTTCTCGTTTCGCTTATCAGTCATCGTCCGAAAATTATTACCCGGCCAGCCCCCCGGTACAGCCATACGGAATGACCGCCAGCACGTGTCTCCATGAGAGTCTCTGAGCGAGGGAATTGGTGGGGTGATCGAGTGCTAAACAGCTGTAAAAATACCATATTCCAGCCATCGAAAAGTTAAAAAAACTGATTCGTAACCTTTCGGAAACTAGTTTAAAAGCGGAGAGAAGCGGTATACCTGCAGCTAACGTTTTTTGAAAAGCAATCTGCAAGCTTTTCCTATGACCGTTGCATTAACTATATATCTCATTTAAGCGTTTTAATTGTGGTAAATACCGTATTTCAGAGTTTTAAAAGTCCACGGCGTGCAAATTTTTGACTTCCCAAACCCTTTAACCGGTAAAAGTCGTACTCTTGCGCCCAAAACCAGCCAAAAGGAATTGTTTCCCGTTTGGAACCACCCCTCTTTCGGATCAAGGCTTGGACTATGATAGGGAACTCTATCTTTCTCCCTTTTCTGCCCCCATACCGGTCTGCGGTAAGCGGGCATTTTCTGGGAGGCACGGCTGGGGGTCGAACCCGGGTCGCGCGGGTGGGGGTCATTCCCTGGCACCACTAGGCCATGGGCACCGGCGATCGAGGCTGCCCTGTCGGCGCCTAAAAACGCTTTCTCCGCCTTTCCAAATCTGTAAGTTGCGATTTTTCGCTTTTATCGCATCCTAAATTCGATCCAACTGATGTATTCTAGTAGTTGCTTAGGTTTTACTAATTTTATACTTATTTTGAGGTAGATTCTAAGCACTAGGAATGCCTCATTTTAGCCTTTTATGCGATTTCCGGTTTCTTTCGTTCAGCTCTCGTTTTATCCCTATTTTTCTTTATGTTTCGTATTACTTAAAATCCGAAAAAATTATTCTATACCGTAAACGATTCTCGCTACTTTTTTCAGGTAACTTGATGTAATTTTTGGACTCCAATGCTTGAAAAACGGCATTTCTTCGCCTATAGATTTTTTAGCAATTTATGCTCATCTACGAAGCGCTTCAGGAAAACCTGTCGGTTGTAAATGTTTTGTATGGGTGTTATATTTTATTTTTAACAAAGGTATTGATATTTCTCCGTCTCTGGCTCTTTAGCGTTAATTTCCGCATAGCCCCAGGGCCACCTTTCCAGCGCAGGGTTCCGAAAATTTGAATGGCACGCCTCAGGCGGGTGTGTTGATTTATGATGGGCATGAGGTGAGAGAGAGAGAAAGCGAGAGTGAGGGAGAGAGAGAGAGAGCGAGAGAGCGAGAGAGAGAGAGAGAGAGAAAGAGAGAGAGAAAGAGAGAGCGAGAGAGAGAGAGAGAGAGAGAGAGAGAGAGAGAGAGAGAGAGACTTTGACAGCAAACCTATTGCGACGACCAACCATCAGCTAGAGAGCATGCAAATCGAGAGGGTCTCGAGAAATTACTCTAGTGTGTGCGTATTGCGGTATCTGGCAATCGGTTCATCTGCTGGGGGCTATATCTGCCCCACCTCACAGCCCCAGGTCACATCTCCCGCCAATAGTCCTCTACCGTCAAATGCCGAAAATGCCCGGCGGGGTCGACTCCACCCCTTTTGAAGGGGAGGATGCAACGTTGGGCAGTATATAAGCCCTGGTCAACGGCCAGAGTTTGCTTATATTTTTTGCTGGCTGGCCTAATCAACTCCGACCTCCCTGGACTACTGTAGAGTCGATAATCGGTTGTTAGCAACTGTATTTCGCAACTATTTCGGAATCTAGACCCTTTTTAAACCCAGAGTTTGTATGCGATCTATAAATCATATGGGTAATGAAAATAATTTTTTAAATAGTTATAAGCATTAATGCCAGTAATGGTAGTTTAAGTAGCTATCCCTAGTATGATGTTTAGGTTTTCTATTAAAATATTATAACTAGTTTTACTCACAAATTTAGCCCAATACAGGCTCTATTCGGCATAAAACGAGGTTCATAGTTTTACTTTTTTTTGACGTTTACAAAACATTAATGGGTCATTTTAAGGCCTGAACAATGCAATAGTATCGTCTTAACTTCGTCTGTTTCTTACAAAATAATTAACTGATCTTCGTAATTACTAAGTTTTTGCTTTAACTGGGTGCTATACAAAAAACTGCAGTAAGAATTTTTCAATAAGTTGCGTAATTAATTCTTGTATTTTTGACGACTAGATTCCAGCTCGGGTAACAAATTTGATGCCAGAAAACCTACATACACGCTGGAATATAATGAGCCGCCTAGCGTGGCCAGAGGATCGACTCGGAATCGAACGCTACACGAAATGTCTTACAGTAAATTTTGGAAAAGCTCCAAGCAATAAAATTCTTCACCCCGCCCAACCCCTCAACCCCAAGCAGACCAAGTCTACGCCCGTTTCCGAAGCCTTCTTTTGGGTCTTCACCGGGAGTTGACTCGGTCTTCTCGGCGATGGAGATTTTGAATGGCCTTTTCAGATGTTTTCTAAGATTTAAACCCGGTTTTGAAGGCTAGATCAGCCGGATAAATTCTCAAAACGGTAAAAAAGTGAACAAGAGATTGTATAACGTAATTTCTGTCGAAAATATAGCGGAATTTGCATAAATCGTGACATTCCTTCACGCTCCTTCATCCCTATCCCCACAAACCCGTCCCCGGGACACCTAGTCGCTTCCCTGGTCCGAAACGTTCATCGCGATTTCACCGGGAGTTGACTCGGTCTTCTGGGAGATGAGAAAACCTGGAAAAATATCTGAAAATGAAACGCAAATTTTCTTCCCTTGGTTTTAGAGTAAAAAAAAATAGATTTTGTTTCAGCTAAAAATTTTTCTAGCCGAAGTCTAACAAGGAGTCGTTTTTAGGTGAGATTGGAGTTTTTGAGCGAGACCTAGCTAGTTCGATAGAGAAAAAAATTCTGAGCAAGATGTCGTTTTCCAAATCTGCTAACCGTGTATTGTATTCGATAGAAATAATTTGAAAATCATTAATTTCGCCATCATTTTTCACCTAATCCGCAGTTTTCGCGCTGTTGGTGCGCGTGAACATAGCCCCCTTCAGACCCTTGAACCACCACGATCGCGTGGCCTATTGGTAGTGCACTTGCCTCACAAGTTTTTTCTTTTTTTTGCCTTCGGGTTCGACTCCTAGCTAGTGAAACTCTTTTGCTTTTTGCTCTGTGATGCCAAATATGACCTCAATTGCGTTTAAAACCAAAAAGCAAAACAGCTAATCAAAAAAAGTTCCGAACTCCGAGCATAAACTTGCAAAAGTTTGGTAGGCGCCTGCACTAACCACTACGCCACTATCTCATGCGGATGCTGGTTCGCATTGCGGCCTATGTCCCGGGCCTGATCCAAGCGTGGCAGCGTGGCGCCACGGAATTTTTTCATTAAAATTCATTTTTATCGAATACAATACACGGTTAGCAGATTTGGAAAACAACATCTTGCTCAGAATTTTTTTCTCTATCGAACTAGCTAGGTCTCGCTCAAAAACTCCAATATCACCCAAAAACGACTCCTTGTAAGCCGATACCTAGGCCCAGGCCTACGCCTAAGCCTGAGCCTGCGCCTGAGCAACAGCTTGAGCCTAAGCCTACGCTTTGGATAGGCCTAAGTCCCAGACTAAGCCTACGCTTTAGCCTATACCTAAACCAATATCTAAGCCTCCGTCTAAGCCCAATCACAAGCCTAAGCTCAAGCCTCAGCGTGGGTCCCTTACCAGTGATTGGCTGCTTCTCCAGTTGACGGCCCCTTTAAACCGTCGAACCCCTCTGAAACCACCCATAATTTGACAATTTCCCCCAGGGGACCCAAAGTAAGTAGCCGCCCCCCCCCCATCTCTTCTGAAGTGGGTTGGTGTTGAAGGGTCTGAGTGGTGGGTTGGCTGGGCCTTCGTTCCCTCCATCTGTCCAGAGTATCCGTTCGTAGTGTATTCGTAGTGGTGGGCTCTCCGGACGGCCTATTGATCTCTGTCTCTCTGTCTTTCTCTCTCTCTCTCTCTCTCTCTCTCTCTCTCTCTCTCGCTCTCTCTCTCTTCAGACCCCCAGAACCAAGGGCACCAGAGGACCCTGGCCGGGCCCCTAGGAGGAGAATGAAATGAGAAAGGCCCCATAGGGGAATGGCCATTCCTTTTTGGGGCCGCCGTACCCTGGGCCCTAGTCTGGGCCCTAGCGGGTCTTATGCTCGGCCCTAGCGACTAGCCGCAGGATTAGCATTTCCTGGCGAGGGTTTTAGCAATGCTTGGCATCCTCTTGAACCTACGGAAGTAAGAATTTTTCATTTTTTTGGATACAATACGTAATTTTTAGACGACTGATTACATTTAAAGGTATCTGGAGGTGAGACCAGGCTTTTAAATACTTCATCAAATTGTTTGTGGGCTTAAATTTTTTTGTGAAAGTTACCTACTAGATATCTTTGCTTTTGCCTATTAAACACTTTCCCCACACTTAAGCCTAAGCCTAAACTAAGCCTAAGCTAAGCCTAAGCAAAACCAAACCTAAGCCTATGCAAAGCCTAAGCTAAACTTAAGCTATGCTAAGACTTGTAGAACCCGCAAAATTGCGTAGTACTTGCCTAAATGGCGATATTTCGAAATCCATTCCATCGTGAATTGATGTCCCGCAAGACCTACCATTAATGCGACATTCTAATCATGACAAAGCATAGAAAACCTTCAACAATTTCCACAGCTACAATAAACACCTCTTGCCCCTATAGGAAATGCCGTTCATTTCGTACGAGAGCCTGACCGCAACCTCACGGCACGTAATGTCCCTTGGGGGTTGATGGGTCCGTTTCTACCCCCTCCTTGCGTGAGGCCACTGCGGCTCCTGGGGCCCCAGCCTTTTCGTACAATTACTCATGAATAATTGGGAAGTCAGGGAAGGTCGGTCCCTAGCTCTCGGTCAACAAATGAAAATGTATAGTCAGTCACCTTTGCTAATGGCACGGCGTTACTGTAACGGAGTCGAAAGTGCTGGAAGCTGGCTTAAGTTGATGTTCCTTAAAAACAGTATTGTGCCACTTCCTTTAAAATAAACAGGCTAGATTTTGGCAGCGTCAGAAGAGGAAAGACTTTTCGTCTCCTTCTCTAGTACGCCTTAATGCAGGCTAATCAAGGGTACTTAGTGACCTCTCTCTCTCACTATCTCCTCTCTCTCGCTTTTGCCCCCTCTCTCCCGCTGTATCTCTTCTCTCTCTCTTTCACTATCTCTCCTCCCTCTTGCTTTTGGGCCTCCCTATCTCTCAGGCTCTCGCTCTCTCTCTCTCTCTCTCTCTCTCTCTCTCTCTCTCTCTCTCTCTATCTCTCTCTCTCTCGCTCTCTCTCTCTCTCAATTCAGAAACGTCTCCTCTACACGGTACTTCATCAGAATGTTTTGAAAAAACCTGAAAGCCCTTTCTCGACTTGCGTTCTCGATTTTGAATTAATTCCGTCTGGCTCCTGTGTACTCCATACCCAACTTTCAGAGTTTTGGCAAGAGCTCTCTTTTATCGAATGTTATGGTACGCTTGAACTTCTAACATACGATAATTTAAACCGTATTAATTCATAGCGTTAGTTGTGCACTTATAAAGTTTAATGTTTACAATCCAGCTGGTCGATTTCTTTGTACTTTATGTTGCTTCATAAAGTGCTTTTGTCTTATTTGTCCATGTTTGGGTTTATAATGGATAAAACGCATCTAATACCCTAAAATTCATATTTGTCTACATGGTTTGCCAACTTATCCAGCTATTCAGGTATTTTTAATATTTTTTTTATTCTATGGAATATGGGAATTCTAGCTTCAAAAACATTGTCGATATTTTTAAAGTTTAAGCTTCAAAGAAAAAAGATTTTTTTGTGTATGATTTTTAATGTTGTGTAACCAATGAAATTTGGTAGCTTAGTTTTAAAAATGTTAGGTAATTTTTAAAGCCTTTTAAAAATCGAAAATTCCTGAAGCTGGGGAAAATCGCCAAAAAAGATTAAGCTGAATTCGGCAATTTTTCCAAACGCTTTAACGCCACGAAATGATAGACCTTGAAAAGTAAATGTTTTTATGGCTTTAAAATGTCAAAATCCACAAAGTTTTGACAGAGTTATAGACCCTTGAAGTTTCGCTAGTTCCTGGATACCTTGACCATGCAGCGTCTCTTTTTCTAGCATTACGTGAACGCCTGTTTTGCAAGCCCCTAAAAAGTGTTCCTCCCCCTTAAAAAAGCTCCCGCCAAAAACAATAAAGATCACGGCCATTATTCGGGGGCGCTGCACGCGGGCGCGTATGCACTCAACGATCACATACAGACCCCCGGCCGCCCGGCGCGAACCCCCTGTGCATCGACTTCCGGTAGCGCAAAACTTGGCCCCAGCGCGCGGCCAGGCGCGCGTGTCCGGATGCGGCGACATTTACATTTCGGATCAACCCATCCGCACTTCGCAAATCCCCGCGCTACCCGGGCGCCGCCTGGGCGTCGCGCGTGTAGCCCCGGACGCGTTTGTTTCTCTCTCTTTTTTGCTTCTACTTGGGGGCTACGTCATTTGGCTCGGAATTTAGTGGCTCTTACGCAAGAATCTTTGCTAGATAGCCTTATAGCTTTATTTTCCTGAGGAATCTGTGCTAGTTTATCATCTGGGTAAATTTTTCCGCCTACTCTGTTTATCCTTGATTTGTTGTTATTTTTCTGAATTCTCTCTTTTTCTTTCTTTCTCTCTCAGTCTTCTATCAATTGCATTTTCCTAAAAAATCTCCGCCGGTCTGCCCCTGGCACTTGACTCGTTTCCAATTCTGGCGTTTCTTTCCCTTTCCGAGGGGATACTCAAGGATGCGGATCTGCCCGGCCGACCGGGTCCCAATCGGGCCCTCAATTAAGGGCCCACCGCTGGCCACTGGCCGTTCCACATCCGCTTATTGATTTGAGGGTCTTTTCCGGATCGAAGAAAAATCGGAAGCGGTTTACAAGCCATTTGTGCCGACCTCCGGTTCAAAAGTAAAAAAAATTGCGAAAATCTTGAATTTTTGGCGATTTTTGTTTTTAAATTTTTAATCGATTATTCGAATTTTTTGTAAAAATGTTTTTAGTCAAAATTGCTGCCATTTTTATAAGTTGAAGCTGTTCTCCTCTGAGTCAATTGTAGAATTTTTCGAAAGCGACCGGAGCTCAAAAAGCATCAAAAAAATCGCAAAATATGCATTTTTCCTTAATTTAAAAAGCTTCTACAGATTTTTGGCAGGAAATTCTTAGAAGCAACCTTCCCTTCCTCTTCTACCCCACCCGAAAAACGTTTGAAACCGGAAACTCGTTTGTCTTCGCCGGCCCATTCCACGGGCGGGGGGCATCCAATTATGCAAATTTGATGGTTGGTACGAAAATGCGAGGTTTCGGTGTGCGGAAAGAGCGTCTTTGCGCAACATTTAGGAAAGTGATTCCAGCATTTAGTTTCTGGATTTGGTTAGCTAAGCCTAAGCCTAAGCCTAGGCTTAAGCCGAAGCCGAAGCCGAAGCTCATATCGAAACCTCTGCCCAGTTAACTATTATATTGGAAAACCTCCGCTCCACTGATTTCCACCTTCCCAACACCTCAAGTACCGTATCACACCGTTTTTTACGATTTCCAGGGTCCACAAGGGCCGATTGAATTGACCGAGGGTCAAACGGGGCCGCCGCGCGATAATCCGAGGCTTAAACATTTGCCTACCACGCTGTTTCTCAGCCCCATTTTTCATGGGGGCTCTTCAGACCCAAAAATGGGCCGCTTGAGTCTCTCTCTCCCTCTCTCTCTCTCTCTCTCTCTCTCTCTCTCTCTCTCTCTTTCATTCTCACCCGCTTCTCTCATGCTCGATTTCTGTACAATGTACACAATACGGATTGCATCGGAATGCATTGAAGGGTGAGGGATTTTGGGATCGAGAGCTTGACTGTTAGCGCGGTGGAAAGCGCTCCTCAAAGGTCTCTGCAAGTTTGCCGATTCCTTTAAGTTTCTATCCACAATGGTGACTGCTATGCTGAAAGCCCAAAAGCTATTTCCTTAAGGAACCTTGCTAGATTGCCCGTTTTTCTTTTTTAAAGTTCTCCTCAAAGATATCTGCTAGTTCTCGCCGGAATTTCCGTGGGAATCTCTGCTAGCTTGCCTTCTTAAGATTTCCTCAAGGATCTCGGCTAGGTTCTAGAATCAGGTGCGTTCTTCAAAGGCCTCTGCTAAATCACCCACTATTTTTGGAGTTTTTCCCAGGACCTCTGCTGGCATTCCCACTTTCAAGGCTTCCCTAAGGATCTCTGCTAGCTCGCCCATTTTTTTGAAACATTCATTGAGAATTGTTGCCAGCGGGTCGATTAAGGTTTTCTCTTCAAACTAACTCTGCTAGCATGCCCAGTTCCTTAAGGTTCGCTCCAAGATCTCTGCTAGCCTACCATCAATGTAACTTTCCATTCCAACAATTTCCGCAACATTTATGCCCTGCCAGTTGACAGGATCGCTAGATGCCACTGTGGGGTAGCAGGGAAACAAGTTGCCTTCCGGGCTTCATCCCCCTCCTATCGCTACCCGTTCTGCGGTGTATCTCGTCTTTTACCACCCATCCCCACCCTTCCCCGTCCAACTGACTGTCCCATTGTTGTGTTGACGGCCGGATTAGCCAACACAACACACCATCAGCGCCGTCCGTGTCCGCCGCATTCAAATCACCTTTCACCCCGGGGAAGCTCTCGCTTCTCACCCTATTTGGAGACCATGAAAACCCCTAGAAGCTGCTCATCGATTTTGGATTAGCTTTTAGCGTAGTTCTCCCTCGCTTGCTCTCTCTTTCTCTCTCTCTCTCTCTCTCTCTCTCTCTCTCTCTCTTCTCTCTCTCTCTCTCTCTCTCTCGCTTTCTCTCTCTCTCTCTCTCTCTCTCTGTCTCATTAACTATCTCTTCACGCACTCGATTGCTCGCTCCATCTCGTTTTCGCTTTTTTCACGAGGCCTATCTCGTTGTCTCGGTCTCTCGCTCTCTTGCCCCAACTTTCTCAAAAACATGAACCTATTTAATTCATACCTTAAGCTAATATTGGCTACAAATTACATCGCGTAAATTCTGCAAAAACGAGCCTAAAAATGCTGGTTCCAAGCCTAGGTTTACAGCCCCCATGCGCGACGATCCGGCTGATTCATACAAATCAGCCGAATTGCTGCGAGAGAAATGAAGACAGAGAGAGAAAGAAAGAAAGTGAGAGAGAGAGCGAGAGAGAGAATGGGAGGTAGAGAGAGAAAGAGATCGAGTGAGAGGCACGCACGAACCGTTCTCTTTTTTTCATGTTTTTTTCGAGGGGGGGGGGGGGCTGGTGGTTAGTTGTGGGTGGTAGTGATGGTGGCCGATTTTTCCTTCTCTCCTGATAGTTATAGTGGGGGACAAATTGCAGATAGGCGATCGCGCGTCCTCGAGGGCTTTCATTCCTTACCCTATCCATCGACTCTAATCACATCGTTCTCACCAGTTAAGCCCAGGGGAGGAATTGATGATCAGCACCTTCTCGTCCTCTTTTAATGTGCCGCTGATTCTCGAGTCGGGTTTTATGGCGCGCACGCGACATTTTCAAGAGGTTCGGCTTAGGTTTAGTTTAGGCTTTGGCTTAGGCTCAGGTTTAGGCTCAGGCTACAGTTGAGCTTAAGCTCAAGGTAGCTTTTTCGTTACTCCAGTTTATACAAATTTATATGAGCTTTCCCGGAACGCATTGGTTAGATTTAATTATTTTTTGAATTTTGGCATATTATTTATTGAATTTTCGATATTTTTTACTATAGTTTTCGATTCCCAGGATCCATCCCCTTTTCAGAATGCCCAATGGGGCCGACCAGGACCCAGTGCCCCGGTCGCGGGTCCGTGATCTGGCCCGAAGGTATCTTTTCATTAAACTACATCTAAATTAACCCAATTTAGGTTCGAAGAAATCAGCACGGCACCTTTTCCGACTCCGGCCAAGCCGGCGAAGCGCATTGGGAAATTCCGAATACAGGCGCCAAGGTATGAATTTTTCTAGTCAAGCGAACATCCCTACTCCCTACGTTTCTTCCGAGCTTTAATATGACCATTTATAAAATGCTTGAAACTTAAAATTTTGTGTGTATTAAAATCTATTAAAAAATAACTAGCTTTTCTTACTTCGTTTAATGTGTTTAGAGCATAAAAATGCGAATTCCATGCATATTTGGTTTTTTATCACATCCTAAACATCATTAAAGTATTTACAGCCGAGAGAGAGAGAGAGAGAGAGAGAGAGAGAGAGCGAGAGAGAAATACTGTCCCTATGCTAATTTCTCGTCAATATGCAAATTATAGCGATGCGGCCAGGGGGGCTGGCGGGTCCCGGCTGGCGCAATAATTATGAGAGTGAGTGTGTGCGGGTGTATGAAGGGATTAGGGTGCGAACGGGGGTCCTGCGTTGATTAGGGTCCTTTCTAGGGGCCCAGGGCCCACCCCAGAATTTATTGATTATACCCGGACACCATTCTTGGGCCTCATGGGTCTGGGGTGTGGAAGGGGCAGGTGGCCGCTCCGGAAATTGGCTTTGCCAAGCGTTTCGTACGATTTTTGGCCCAGTCTTTGGCCCTTATGCTAAAATGTGAATTTTTTTGCATGTTTTTAATCCAAAAATTTTTCGAAAATTCTATCGAAATTCGGGGCAAATATGCTAATTTTGAACCTTTTACGGAAACATCAAATTAGAAAGCTAATCTCATTAAGAAAAATTAAAAATACAAATTTACGACCATTTTTTTCTCTTTCTTTTGCTCTTTTTCAGTGCTTGCTGCGTTTCCTATCAGCGCTTGGCTTACAAAATATTTGGCATCAGCCAATCCGATGATTGCCGCAGGAAAACCGCCACTTGACCCACTGTTCTCCTCCTCCTCCTTCTCCTCGTTCTCCTCCTCCCCTCCGGCTCCCCAGGACAAAGCCCACAATAAGGGGTGTCGTGCTCCTCTATTTCGTGCTCCACTCGTTTCCCGTTTTCTGCACCTCTTGCTCTCCTGGATGTCTGAATAACGAATAACGGACACGCTTTCTTTAGGCTTTTTCTATTCGGTTGTCGGTGATTAGTGGGTGTTTTCTCTCTCTCTCTCTCTCTCTCTCTCTCTCTCTCTCTCTCGCTTTTCTATCATTTTATCCTTCAGGCACCTCCACAAAACATCGGTGAGTTCGTGTTCATTCCGAGATGATGTGCCCGGTGCTCAATGCCTTTAACTAAACCGCCAAAGAAACTAAAAAGATTCCTTGACTTCCCAATCCCTTTAAAATATCTAACCCCCCACCGAACACTTGGCACCCGATCAAAATGTAATTAATCCCAGCGCCCAGGGGTATCTCTTTTGGTTGTAAAGGGCGGTTGGACCAGGCTAGGCTAGTTCGTGCTCCCGTGCTAAGGAGTCGGACTCTCCCCCGTTCGTGGCCCATACTATGGGGCCTTGGTGGAATTATTACAACCTCGTAGTCATGGTCTCGTGGGGGTGTTGGAATTTGCTGGATATCTCTTTTGAAATCACTATGTCTCTGTTTCTCTCTCGTTCTTTCTCTCTGTCTCGCTCTATCTCTCTCTCTCTCTCTCTCTCTCTCTCTCTCTCCATCTCTCTCTCTCTCTCTTTCGCTATGTCTCTCTCCCTCTGCTATAGCTTTTCGTTCCGATCCATCATCGCCTTGGCTCAAAATCGTAGCTCGGTTTAGACTTAGGCTTAGGCTTAAATTTAGGCTCAGGCTTAGGCTTAGGCTCAGGCTTAGCATTCAGCTAAAATAATTTTTACAAATAGATATATATATTCAATTTTATTATCGAATTATCATTTTCAGCGAACCCGTAAAAGTGGGCCTGGCCCGGAAACGAAGCTCCCTCAAGAAGAAGTCGCTCAGCTCGTACGAAATCTTCCAAGGCAGTGGGTTCTAGTGATTTTAAAGGGGTTTCAAGGCAAAAATCGCAAGACTGCTATGGATTTTGCCTTCAATGTCCCTTCAATGACCGTCTTCTGGCGGGACAATCGATAAAACGGGAACAAAACGGAATTTTCAGGGAACTCGACGCGAAGAAAGTCTCAATCACTATCCCGGGCGGCTAGCAGAGAATCTTTAGGTACAGAATTTTAAAAAAAAATACAGGATGATTTTTATCATCAAATTTTAAATTAATTGATTTATCTCCATAGACGTTTAATTTTAATTCAGCTGAGACAAGGAAGTCAAATGTTTTAAGGAAAAAAATCTGGCTCCCAGAAGCGGCTATCCATCGCCAAGGATTTAGAAGTTCCGGAAGCGGAGGATCAGGTGAAAAAGTGAGTTTTTCTACAGCTTCCGCTTCATCATTTCGTGTAGTTATTTAGTTATTTTTCTTTCTCTTATTTTCAATCTGGGTAACCCAAAAGTCCACTTTTTCCTATTGACGCCAACTTTCCAACCCCGCGTCCAATCGTCATCGCGTGCCCATTTATTCGCACTTTAATCCGCGCGGCTGAAACTTTAGAGTCCCCCCCCGGCCCCATGCCCAACCAGGTCGATTTGCAGCTTTTGCGGCTGTAAACGAGCCATCCCGCCCAATTTTTGCCCAATTTTTTGAGGGTTCTAGTCTAAAAATTGCACGTTTCGGGTCGGGAATCCCTTGCTACCGTAATCCGTGAGTTTTTAAAAACAACAATAAGTAATAAAATGCAAAAGAAATTGCAGAACGACGTTATTAATTGAAAAATCTCGATTTTCAGCAATTTTATGGCAATTTCGATTGCGTTTGCGCTTTTTAATTAGTTTTTGGCGCTAAATTCATCGAAAAACTTTGAAATACCTTTAGCACTAAAAAAATTAATGCTTTCGCAACTTTGGAAAATACTAATTTGTATTTTTCTATTTATTTAGCTTATTTTATTTTTTTATGTTTTTTATGCAAATTAGGAGTCTTCAGTATTTTGGTATTTAAAATACTACCGAAAAGCACATGAAATTTTTGGCATGCCAAAACTAGCGTAATTATCGTCCTCCAAACGCAAAATTTACCATTTCTCATATGCAAATCTACCATCCACATAAATGGCTATGTTTAGCATTCACCCCGGCCATCAGCAAGCCTAAAAAACGCTAAAAAGCGACCGGTTCTCCCCCCTCGGGCTTGCGCCGCGTCCATAAATGGCCCTTTTTTTGTTTTGCCATGTCTTCCTGTCGGCCAGCCGTCGCCCCGTATCGTCGCGTACTATCATCAACATGCAAATATTTACAGATGGATGCGGGGTTTTAGTGGATATTTCATGATTTTCCTCGTTTTCTGCTCAAAACAAAAGTGACGGCCCTCGAGAAAATAGGACAAAGGGACAGCCATTTAGAATTCTGTCGATCATAAATTGTCGAGTGGGGCTTTGAGGTTTCCAGATTTGGCCTTAAAGCTTTTTAGATCTTTTGAGCATAAACTTGAGCTTAAGCTTAGGCTTACAGAAGGCTTCGGCTTAGATACAGCTTAACTTTTAGGCTTGGCTAGCTTGGCTCGCGCTTCGGCTCATCTGCTTTAGCAAACTTACTCCAGGCTTAAGCCGAGGCTTGGGTTTAACCGGGCCAGCTTAGCCTCAGCGCAGGCTTAGCTTAGAAAGCTTTGTTTCGGCTTCGAAATTTTTAGACTTGGGCCAAGCTGGTGCTTGTTAGTTTAGGGGTGAGCTGGTGTTTAGCCCTAGCTTAGACTTAGCTTGGGCTTAGCTTGGGCTTAGCTTAGGCTTAGACTTGGCTTAGCCTAGACTTAGCTTCGGCGTACCTTAGGCCTAGCTTAGGCTTGGTCGTAAGCCCGATCCCTTTAACATGTTCCCCATTGTTTTGAGCCAATCCCCGAATATGGTTGCCGCTTACAAGTCTGACCCAGTTCCACTTTCTGGCTAGCCACCGGCTGTGCATGTGGAACGACATTTAGCGGATTGTCCACCCCCTCCAAGCGATTCGGACTGACATTTTCACGCGTTTTTCAGACCACTCGGGGCTTATTTTTCGAAGCGCACCATTCTCTCTCTCTCTCTCTCTCTCTCTTCCCTACCTCAAAATTTCTTATTTTCAGACTAGCACCACCAATGTCGCCCCGCGGCGCGAAGCCCGAAATTCCTGTCAAACCGCAACGCCTGAAGCTCGAGCAAAAGGTTGGTCACACAACGCGGCCGCGACGCCTCTACGCAGCAACTGCAACTTTAACCTAAGCCTAAGTTTAGCCTGAGTTTAAGTCTAAGCATCCAATACCGTAAAATAGCTCATCGCTGTCTATTTCCTGCCAAAAAGTCCCAAAATTAACCTATTTACCACCACTTTTGGTTCGACCCCGCTCTGCAGGGCGATTATAAATGGCAACACCCGCAGGCAAATATCCATTTCTCCTCGTTATGCTGATTGTTTTCCAGGTGGAGCCGACGAATCCGGTGGCCTCCCGCACGGATTCATACCGAATGGCCACCCAGCAACTGTCCGTTTCCGCTTCCACCTCGGCCGAGAATCCCGACGAGGTCGTCGAGCTGTCATTTGAAGAGAAGGCCTCGGTGTCGCTGACTGTCAAGTGGGTTTTTGCGGAAATATTGGAAACATTTAAAACTCCAAATTTTTGTAATTTATTTTTGGCTAGTCCTTAAATTACGTTTTTTAATTTTGTACGATAGAAGCGTATAAATTGCATAATCTCGGATCCGAAATCTTGTTAATTTTATTCTTTTTAAACGTATGGATAGTTTTTTATTTTTTGTATAAGTATTTGTATGAGTGGAATGTTTATAAAATCTGCATAATGCCGGGTCGTTTTTCAAGAACTTTCATATACAAAAAATATATAAAGCCTCGAAACAATGTTCAATCTATCGAATTGCCCTTTGTCCACCCGTGTTCTCGACCCTTGTGCCCGAGCCGGGGCAATTTTCGGCTTTAGCACGGCTTGAAAACGCTATGGTGTCCCGGTGAACCTTTGCCCTGAACATTGAATACTAGACCAGACGCGAAATTACTTTTAACGTTTTTCTCACGACTTTCTTAGATTTTTGGAAGGGGTCGAAGAGGCGCTAAAACGTGTCTTTATCTTGCTTTTTCGCTTTTCTCTCTTCTATCTTTCCCTTACTCCCTCCCTCTCTCTCTGACTCTCTCTCTCTCGCTCTCTCTCCCTTTTCGTTAGTCCCTCTTGTTCTTTCTCTTCCCTTTCTCTGTATGTAAATCCCAGGAGACTATGCAAAAACCTTTACCACGCTTAGCCACTCCATCATTATCCTGCCATTTCTCGGACAATTCTGCCACTAGACCCAGGTAAATTGGCATCCACCTGCGACTATTGGTAAGATTCTAAAAAGCGGGGGTAATCCAGTCTCTCTCTCTCTCTCTCTCTCTCTCTCTCTCTCTGTTCCTCTGACCACCAGCCCACACAGAACACCCCCAAAAAACGGAAAAGGAAAGGCGGAAATCGTCGTGCGTGAAGCTCAATGGTGTGGAATGACTTTCCCCCTGTCCACCATCCAGATAGCCGCCCACCTGTCGACCATCCTGACTGTCTGGACAGGCGCTTGTACATCTATTTAGTACGTTCAACGTAGCTTAAACTATTTCATTCTTTTTTTGAAGTCGGGATACGGCCCAAAAATTGAAAACCTTGATGCGGCTCTGCCAGTTCTAGCTTTTTTTATAGGAAGATTTAGGGCTTTACGCTCTTATCGTCCGACCTATATGAGGCTTCGAAATCTTTGCACCACGAAAACCCTCCTCTTCCTTCCTTCGTTCCCACCATTAACGGGCGGGCGGGGGTCGAGACCGCTAGACCTAGAAGTTTGATGGGCAACCCCTGGGTTTTCTGGTGTGACTCGCTCTGTCATTCCCTTGAGATACCGGATCTGGCCGTTGAAATGACCGCCACGATCTAGTAAATTTTAAAGATATTTCTATACGCTTTGTTTCAACTTTTTTTTTCTAAAAACCTCATCCGATTCTAGGAGTAGATTTTGTCAAATTAAATCAGAGTAGAATAGCGATCTTCGATAGTTTTTTTAGTCGCGATGTCCATATTTTTTTATTTCTAGTTCTTGATGCTAATTTAAACCATTGAAGACGCCGGGAGATGGCGAAATATGTTTCTTCCAGACCGAGCCCTCGACCTCAGAACGCGCCTCCGCCAGCTCCGCCTTCAAAACCACCATCCAAGGAACGGATATTGAGAAGAAACACTGGAAGGTAAGCTTTCTCTCTCTCTCTCTCTCTCTCTCTCTCTCTATCTATCTCTCTGTCGCTCTCTCTCTCTCTCTCTCTCTCTCTCTCTTTCTCTCTTTCTCTCTCTCTCTCTCTCTCTCTCTCTCTTTCTCTCTCATTCTATCTCTCTGTCTATCTCTCACTCTCTCTTTCTTCCTCTTACTCTTTCTATCTCTCTATCTTATGGCTGTATGTCTCTCTCTCAGCTTCTCTCACCATTTCTCTTCTCTCTGTCTCTCTGTTTCCTTCCAATACCAACAAATTTCCTTCAGACTGCGCCGCGGCGATTCTGTCTCCTCCGATACCATCTACCAAGTCATCGACGACAACTACGAAGCCATGCCCACGTTTTTAAGGGACATCGAATTTGTTCCCAGGTAAAACCAATCCTCTCACTGCTTTTTTTTTGCATTCCCCGGCTTTAAATCCTGCCTTGGCTTCACGATCCCTTTAAAACGCTTCGAATTCCAGACTCCCCGACCTTCCACCACCACCCCTACCATCAGCCGCTCGCCTCTCTACAATATCCCTTCAAACAACCTCCACAACACCCCTACTGACACCCTCACCTGTGCGCCCGTTACCTGAACTACCCAGCGATACTGGGGACGAAGGGAAAAAGGCGGAAACGGAGGCTACGAAGCACTACGGTACCGCGACGCTCGGTCGGAGGTCTAGACTGGAAGGGTGGGTTTTGAGTGGATATTTGTACTTTTATCCCTGGCTACGGTGACCTACAGTAATCCGAACTCTCCCAAATTGGCTTTTTGAGATACCTACAGTACCATAATAGCCCTAGGAGCTATTTTCAAATATCCGCAAGGTTGCTCAGCTACCGTAACCTACCTAACTAGGGAATGGTCTCCACTCGACATCGAATTTCTTGTTGCAAGTTAGCTCATTTTGTAGATCTCGACGAGACGAATCGATTGATGTAACTTTTAGCTGCGGATACCTTATTTTCACAAAGTTACAGCCCTTTAAAGTTTTTGACCTACCTTCATAAGCCCTCCCCGCATCCCCTCCACCGTGGCCTGGTGGCCTAGTGGCGTAGTAGTCGGCTTCTGGGGAATCTGCTCGAATCTGCTTTTTGAGCTTATTACCGTAATCTACAGTAACTCTAACCCGAAAAATTATAAGCAACCAATTTCAATAATTTTTCAGCGATCTACGTCCAAAAATTCGGCCCCCATCGCCGCCGGTCGCCCAGAAAACGGAAACGCAAAACGATTCTGAAGCGGAAGTGACCCAGAAGCTGGCAGAAACCTACCTGAACGACGACACCGACATGTACGAGGAGATTGGAATGAATTTGGTATTTCTAACGTGTATTTCGGAGTTTTCTATACCTTTAGCCAAGCTCATCAACCTCCGGAACGAGTAGCCATTCGGAATATGTGACGTCGATTTACTCTGCTGGAGAGACGGAGACGTGGTGGGGAATTTTACAGCGTAATCGAAAGGAGGTCATTAAAGCATTGCTTTTAGCGGTATTTGATACTTCCATGACACTCCTCTTTACGGGTCTAGAAATTTGATTTTCAGGACGTAATCCTTAAATTCCGCTAATACTGCTTAAGCTGAAAGCTGAAACAGTTACGCTACGCCCCCTAAATTTCGAAATCCCTCCAGGAAAAGCCGGATGTGCTGACGAATTCCCCTCATGAATCGTCATTTCCCAAAAAGGCTTCATCCCCTGGAAAATCAATGTCAAACAAATCCATGCTTTTCTATCTTCCCTCTCTCAGCACGATGTCCACGCATTGCCGGTGTACGAATTGCCAGACAAGGAGAAGCCTCCTCACCACATCACAGCACGAGCTCAACGTTATTGAAAAGGTGGGTATAACGACGATTCTGGAGATTCTGGAGCTATCTCTCTATCCCTCTCGCTCTCTCGCCCTCTTGCTGTCTCCCACTCTCTTCCTCCCTCCCTCTCTCTCTCTCACTTTCTCTCTCTCTCTCGCTCTCTCTCACTCTATCGCTCGCTCTCTCAAGCTCGCTCTCTCGCTCTCTCTCTCTCTCTCTCTCTCTCTCTCTCTCGCTCTCTCTCTATGTCTCTCCCCCTCTCCAATTACCTCCTTTTAGCCGCGAATCCAAAACGGCAGCTCGACACTCGGCAGATCATTGGGTCGAAAAATCCGCCCGGTCAGCACCATCGAATTCGACAAGCTGATCAAGTTCAAGAGCGACTTCCATTTGAACCTGTCGAAAAAGGTGCGGTATCCGTTTGGATGTCTCTTCTTAAGAGTCCAAAGATCGGCTCTATTTTGCTTTTAGATGGAGCGCCTCCGGAAGCGAGTAATGGCCGAGAAGAGCCGTCGTTCCGTATCGAAATGTACGCTCAACGCACGGCAACTGGACACGGATCACTATGGGCATATTGAGGACGATCGGTAGGTTATGCTTCCGGGGCAGCGGTACGCGACGTGTGTAGCAATTTGCGTAACCGGTATGGCTTCGGGAGGTTAAGCCGGGGCTGGGTTACTGTCTTCATCAGCCCAAGTCTAGCCTAAGCCTAAGCCTAAGCCTAATCCCAAGCCTAAGCCTAAGCCTAAGCCCAAGCCTAAGTCTAAGCCTCCGCCTTTAAAGCTATGAATTCATACTTTACAGATATATCTACGGTGATGACTGGTCGACGGATGGTGAGGTGGAGATCCGATCACCAGGTAGAGGCGACTTTAGGGTATTCCCAAATTTTGTCAACCCTCCTCAACCTTGTAAAATTTTGATTATGTGGTGTAGCAACAAAAGTGTGCAAAACGGCAACTAATGGCACGAGAACACTCACGATTTGGGCCCACCCCACCGGGGAGACGATGATTGCCGATGAGCAATCCGTTTTCTACGCCCCCCTTTCGTGCTTCTGCTTCCTCGGGCGACTCAACACGGGGCCCCCACTATATACAACGTTCAAATGGCTACTAGAAAAGCTATTTTTAGCGAATGGTATATTAAAAATTAGGCTCGCCCTTTCTCTGTCTCGCTTCCTCTGGCTCTCTCTCTCTCTCTCTCTCTCTATCTTGCTCTCTCTAGCTTGCTCACTCTCGCTCTTTCATTCTTTCGCATTCTCGTTCTCTGACTCCCTTTCTCTCTCGCTCTCTCTCTCTCTCTCTCTCGTTGTCTCTCTCTTTTTCTTTAGATCACTCTCCCCTTTCAAAAATCAACCCTGTAATCCGCCTTCCGCGTTCCTTTGAAAGAATAAACTGATTTTTCAGAGCTCGACCCGCTGAATCCGCCATCTTTGCATGAAGTGATGGAACCACATCTCCGGGAAGCTTTTCCGTCGGCAGAGCCAGGTGAGCAGCAGGATTCTCTCTCTCTCTCTCTCTCTCTCTCTCTCTCTCTCTCTCTCCTCTCCCATTCTCCCCCTTTTCTCTCTCTCTCTCTCTCTCTCTCTCTCTCTCTCACAACCACTTCTCCCTTTTTCAGTGCCATCACCCACCACTCCCTAAATAACGGGTGTGTACATGCACCTCATGCGTTTCCGTGTGTCTCCTTTTACACACAACCCCCATACGAGTACCTCCTCCACACACGCGTGTAAAATTTCCATATAGGTAGTGTGGACGGAATGTCGTGATTGTCGGTTGTATCGCTACGTACCCCCCTCAGTTCTGCACGATCGCTAGCGTCATTAGGGATATATACCGGAAAATTACGGTTGTTTTCAGCTTGCTCCAGTTCCGCTACATTTTGCCCGGAGACTGAGGGTCTTTGTTTTTCGCCTGAAGTCCAGGAATTGACCGTCGGGCTGGATGGGCTGAGCGTTAAGGAGGTAGGGGAGATTCGAGAACTTAGGTCATATCAAGCCTAAGCCAATGCCTAAGCCTAAGCTTAAGCTAAACCTAAGCCCAAGCCTAAGCCTAAGCCTAAGCTCAAGCCTATGCCTAAGCCTAACTCTAAGCCTATGCTTAAGCCTGAGCCTAAGCTCAAGCCTAAGCCTAAGCCTAAGCTGAACCTTTTAGGATGAGCCCGAATCCAAGTCATTCTCCTCCCGACTCCACAACACTCAACCTCTATATCAATTGTACATGCTCGCCGAGCAGGAGAAGATCCTTGAGTCCCAAATCAACGAGCCGGCGCAGATGATTATTCAGAAAACAATGGTTTGTCAATTCCATCAGCGAAGTCACTTGATGGTACCTTTAGAACTTACGAAGGGAGTCGTCCTCGTCGTCATCGGATTCTGGGCTTCGAGCTGATTGTTCGCACTCCACGACGCATAGCTCGTCAGCCTTGACGTCGAGTACATCTTTGAGGTAGGTAAAGTACAGTGCACTACGATAGGAAAAGTACAGTTCACCGCGATGCGTCAGATAAGGATTACTCTATGCTACGCGGCGATACATGTTTAAGCTTTGTTAGCAACGATACGTATCTAACAAGCGCTACGCGATGATACGTACTTACACTAAGCTGCGGGACAATCCGTACAGATATACGCATGAAGTGGCGCGCAGAGTGCGTATTAGTCGTTGAGACGTATTAGTAATAAGAATTGGACGCTAAACTATACCTATACAAATCTACTTTAAGCTACGATTCATACTTGCCTGAACTACGCCCCCTTTTGCAGACGTGACCGACTCGAAAGCGTGCGCTACGGCAGCCAACGTAGTCTATGGTGTGAACTCCCAGAAGTGAAAGATGCTGGCCTACTCGACCAACTTGACGACGAGACCAAGCAGCTCCAGGAAGCGTATTTTGAGGTTGGCCCCAAAAATATGCCAAACCTTATGTTTTAGGTCATCACCAGCGAAGCCAGCTACTTGCGGTCGTTGAACATCCTCATCACGCACTTCATGGCCGACAAGGCGATGTTAGGTATAGAAAAATTTAAGGCGTCTTTAAATTAATGTATTGAAGAATTTCAAGTAGATAAAAATACCACATTCAGGCTCAAAAAGCTCGGACTCTGTAATAGCCAACGACGATCGGAAGCACTTGTTCAGCAACATTTTCGCTGTCCGGGATTGTAGTGAAAGGTGAGCGTCTCTTGCGCGCGCTCTCTCTCTCATTCTCTATCTACCTCTCTCTCTCTCTCGCTCTGTCACTTTCCCAGCCCCTTTAAACAGGAATTTCTAAGGCTTCTCGTCGATCTCGAGACCCGTCTGGAAGAGTCGCTAGTCCTCGACTGCCTCTCCGACATCCTCATCCACCACTTTGAGACCAACTTCGAGGCGTACATCAAGTATTGCAGCAATCAGGTGAGTAGGCCTAAGCCAAAACGAAGCCTAAGCTAAGCCTACTGTAAACTATAAGTCCATTTCAGGTGTACCAAGATCGAACACTTCGCCGGCTGAAGACGGAGAATTCCAGTTTTCTATCGGCTGTAGGGAGGTTGGAGTCGGACAAGCAGGTAAATCTCTATCAATCTCTCTCTCTCTCTCTCTCTCTCTCTCCTCTCTATCTCTCTCGCTCTCTCTGGGTTTACCTCACCAACAGTGTGAACCTCGAAAAACTCATTTTCAAGTGCCAAGGCCTCGACATGCGATCATTTCTGATGTTGCCAATGCAACGAATCACCAGGTGGGTCTCGAATCTCCCATTAATGCGTCGTGAATTTTTTAGATATCCACTGCTGATCTACGCGATTCTGGAGCGTCAGCCGATCGGCTCCGAGAAGCACAGGAACGCGGCGAAAGCGTTGGCGCTGGCTAATCAGGTTTGACTTGGGCTTCGGCTCACCTTAATTCTTGACTTGAGCTCATGCTCGGACTAACGAACTCAACTGCCTTGATATAATGTCGTAATCTATAAAACCCAACACTTTAGGTCGTGTCGAGCTGTAATGAGGGCGCGAGAAGAATGGAGCGAACCGAACAACTTCTTGAGGTCGATCGCCGGCTGGTTTACAAGGACTCAGAGTTGAAGTGGGTTTTAGTATCGATACCTTTTTCTCTCTCTGTCTCTCGCTCTCTCTCTCGCTTTCTCTCCCCCATATTATATTTTCCCATTCCAGAAGAGTAGCCCTCGTCTCGGCCCATCGGCACCTCGTCAAACGGGGTTGCCTCTACGAGATCTCAGAGCGAGGCCCAAAATCGTTGCTTCATGTAAGTGATATCTAGATATACCGTAGGCGGATAAACAAATACACCCTTTTTGTTACTATTTTTAATTTTTAGAGCCGTCCAAAAGCGCGTCATGTGTACCTCTTCCTCTTCAGCGACCTGTTGATCATCACCAAGCAGAAAATGTAAGCTTTATGAACAACTTTTGTCTCTGTCTGTCTCTCTCTCACTCTCTCGCGCTCTCTCTCGTTTTTTTTTGCGCAATCAGATAATTTAAAAATTCCAGGAACGGCACCTACGTCTGCCAAGACTACGCGGAGCGCCGTTTCGTTGACACCTCACCGTTGGAGCCAGAAAATCCAAAGGTTAGCAGATGCTCTCAATTCTAAATATATTTTTTAAGATATCCTCCGGGCTACTTCATCAACTCCCCAATCGACCTCATCTCTTCCTCTGCGTATTGATGCGGAATGCAAGGGGGAAACAGTCAGGTAATACTTAACTCGCTCTCGCTCTCGTTTCCTCTCGCTCTCTCTCTCACTCTGTCTCTTTTTTCTTAAAACAACTAAATTTTTAGAATACCTCTTCTCGGCCGATAACGAAAGTGACCGCGAGCGCTGGCTGAGCGCGATGCGGCCCCCGCAAAGCGCAAACCCGGACGAGAGGGTGTACGCCGAGTGGGACTGTCCACAGGCTGTGGCCGTACACTCATATGGACGCGCACAGGATGACGAGCTGGACCTGGCCGTTGGGGATCACGTCAATATTTTAAGAAAGATGCCTGATGGTGAGTTTAACGATGATCTATTTCCTCTCTCTCTCCCTCTCTCTCTCTCTCTCTCTCTCTCTCTCTCTCTCTCTCTCTCTCTCTCTTTCTCTCTCTCTCTCTCTCTCTCGCTCTCCCGTTAGATCTTAATTTTCAGGTTGGTTCTACGGAGAGCGATCCCGAGATGGTACTGGAGGATGGTTCCCCTCGAGCTACGTTCAGCAACTTGTGAACGATCACACCAGGGCCAAGAATTATCGACAACGGCTCAGGATGATGCAGGTGAGGAGAGAAATAGAGCGAGAGAGAGAGAGAGTTAGAGAGAGCTAGAGAGAGCGAGATAGAGCGAGAGAGAGAAAGGGAGAGAAAGCTAGATAACGCGCGAAAGAAACAGAGAGGTAGAGAAAGCGGGAGAGCGAGAGCGAACGAGAGAGAGAGAGAGAGCTACAGAACGAGCGATAGAGAGAGGGGAGAGAGGGTGAGTTCCAGAGAGAGAAAAATCCCACGAAATCCAATTTTTTTCAGGCAGCTTCCGACCTCAGAAGCGATCTGCCCCCTCACATGAGCCGCCATGCCAAGCCCCCAGCCCTCATCCAAAAGCTCCGGCGCATGAGCAACCCGCGACAGCTTTTCCTACCAAATTAACATATTTGGAAAACATTCCGGCTTTTTATGATTCAAAACCTACGAACGAACGAAACCCTCAATCTCCCACCCGATTCCTGGTATTTAAAGATGTGATTTAATGACTTTTTAATGAGTTTTGATGAGTTTAATGCATATCTTAGATAGATTTTCTAAATTCTATGTTTGTGATTTTATATCTGTCATGCATGCTTGAAATTTCGCACAATGAATATTGCTCTCAATTGCCCGGCTCAGTGTCTCTCCCCCCGGAAATGTCCATGTCAGTTTTTCGACCCTGTATTTTGATGCCCGGTACCGTCTGTGTTATACTGTCCTTATCGTGTTTTGCTATATTTTGCGTTTTTGAGATGTTTGATAAAAATTTCGGAGAATTTGTGCCTAGATAGTCCTTGGTAAGCGAGCAGAAATTCTTTCAGAAAAGGTAAACTATCCGAGGTTCTTTTAAGCGAAGCCAGGTAGCAGAGGTTCTTTGAGGAGCTGCAAGCCAGCAAGGATCATTTCGGCTGAGCGTTAGGCTATAAAAGGTAGTTTGACGCATTAATGGAAAGCGTCCGGGGCAAGATAGCAGGAATTCTTTGGGAAGAGGCAACCTAGCAAAGATTATTTGAGAAAAGGGATGCTAGCAGAAGTAGAAAAGGCAAGCTAGCAGAGACCCTTTGGGGCGAGACAGGCTAGCAGAGTTTCTTTCTGGGAAAGCATGCAAGCAGTGATCTTTTGAAAATAGACCGCTAGCTGAGGATCTTTGATAAACGGCCAGCTAGCAGAGATTTTTTGAGAAGGGGCCGGGTATCAGAGATTCTTTGAGAAGAGGCGAGCTATCAGAGATTATTTGATGGCCGGGAAGCTAGCAGCGGTTCTTTGAGAAGAGAGAAGCTAGCAGAGATTACTTGATGGCCGGGAAGCTGGCAGCGGTTCTTTGAGAAGAGAGAAGCTAGCAGAGATTATTTGATGGCCGGGAAGCTGGCAGCGGTCCTTTGGAAAGACTTTTTATACTATTTTCATGGACTACAAAGCTAACCCGAGATTCCCACCTCCTTTAAAGATGTTATACCCTAGATTGTGGTCTATTTCAGGCTAGCCGTCCCATTCAGGGAAAACGTGCGAAAACTAGCGCCGCACAGTGCATTGAGAGGAATGGTGCGGCCTTTTCGGGCCTGGAAACGCGTGTTCCCACGGGGTGTGGCTGTCTCTCTCTCACTCTCACTCTCTCTCTCTCTATTTGGCAAAAGAAGCGGGAAGGACTGATGGGAGGGACCGAATGTTGCAATGTCCGAAAGGATGGGCCGCAACACCACAAAAGCCTCTTGCACGGCAAAAACACGCTGGCCAGGAAATACCCGGGGCGGGGGGCTACAAGCCACTTCGGGCCTCCCGCTCTGCGCAAACAATGCCAACCCAACGAATGGCGGCCCGGTGAGGACAAAGTCCAAATTTGTAACGGAATGGAGCAGATATGCAACGATGTCTTTTCCGGGGTAGGGGGCGGTGCAATGAAAAGATAAAGTTTTTCATAGACAAATTTTGTAAGCTAAGACTGCGATTTTGGTCGCCTTTTTACCAGTATTAGGTGCTGCAGTCTGTAAACATCCTAAAGCCGTAGTTTTTGAGAGTTTATGGGTATATACTTATACCCTGGCCGTACGCCTTAAAGCATTTTTTTCCGTGTTAAGTTGCTTTTATTATTTCTAAAATTTTATTCCTAAAACTGGCAAAAAAGCCAACCTGATCACGCTAAGCCTAAGCCTAAGTCCAGGCCTAAACCTAGGCCCAAGCCCAAGCCTAAGTCGAAGCATAAGCCTAAGCTTGCAAGAGGAAACGCCAAAAAAATCCCGACGGCCGAAACCCCGACATGCAAAATAGCTGTTGAAGAGGATGGAAAGAAAAAGAAAAGTCAAGAAAAGTCAGGATTTTGACCTGTCGGGATTTTGCCGTTCGGGTTCCGGCTGCCGACATTTTGACTGGAACTTGCGCTGGCTGCACTGCTCGCTCTAAAAATCAAAAATTCCGATTTCCTCATTTGCATCTCTTAAATTCTGGTGCACTAGCACCCCGATACCACGACAAACATGTCGCTAGCGTGCTCCCGCCAAGTGGGTCCATTCGGACCAAAATGTGCCCGCTGGCAACGCGCCACCCACTTCATCCTGCCACTGTTCCGACGCCCGGGCACACTGATAGTGAGCGCTGTAGAGCGCCAAAATACGGAACTTGGCGCGCCCCGAGGGCCTCGTATGGCCCCCAGACTACGCGCGCAGACCCCGGAAATCTGCATGTGAATGTGTGAGAGCAAACATGGGGCACGCGGAAAAATAAGACTCGCCTGGGGGGCGCACCCTGGTCCCGCGGGGAGATCGGAGTGGTCATCGTTTTGGGGTAGGATGTTGTTGACCAAGAATGGCATCAGGGAAAATCAGATGGCTTCGATGACTTAGGTCGCAAAATTTTTCGTGGATGGAAAAGAGAGACAGGCTTCTGGAGAAAGAGAGAGAGAGAGAGAGAGAGAGAGAGAGAGAGAGAGAGAGAGTGAGAGAGAGCGAGAGAAAGAGCGAGAGACAGGTAAGAAAAACAGAGATGGAGAGAGAAAGAGAGAGCAAGAGTGAGAGCGGAAGAGACGGAGAGAGAGAGAGAGCCCGTTTCTTTAGATCGTTGAGGTGATTCTAGATCGATTTGTTAGAAAATCGTTTCAAGTCACTACAGGGTGAGGCATATATATGGCAACACCCACAAACCATACTAATTTGCCTGCTAGCGGAAAGCTAATCATTTTTTCGGAGGATTGGATGTTTCCTACAAAAGAACTAGTGTTTCTTTATGCAGGAGACAAATGAAAACGGTTGCAAAATTTTTGTTTTTTGATTTATAGGAACGGGAAGTTTAGCGATTTTGGCGAAAAAGCGGGGTGTCGGCACGCTGCTCCTAGAACCCCGGATATTGGTAGCTCTGCTCCAAGGTTTTGCATTGAAGTTCAGTTTGATCTTATTTACTTTTACCAAAAATCTTTTAGTCAGAAACTAGCGAGGGAATTTTTCTATATTCAAAAACGCGCGCTTACCCCACCCCTGACCACCCTTATGTTGACCACTTAAAATTAATTATAAAATGCCTGCCAATTGTATTGTGTTATTTAAGAAGTTTTTTACATTTTAGGCATTGGATTGAACCAATTTCGGGCGTTGAAACCAAGCAATTCAACGCGTAAAGATCGAAAAAAGGGAATTTCACTTTTTTACTATGATTCTTGGGACCAGCCCAGAACAATTCTAAAATTTCTGCCTACTTAAAGGAAATAAATTGTTTTCATTACTTTTATCTGTCACTACTAGGTAGTACACATGTTTTTAGGGGTCATTCGTACCCAAAACGATGTTTCCGAACCATGCTGAAATTGGCTTCCAAGGGGTTCCGTGCCAGCGCCACCCTTACCACACCCAATTTTTGCTTCAGAACAAAAGTTTATAGGGTTGCTGCGTTCCAATATTTTAAGAGTGGTTACGGGACCTCTGTGGCCATATTTCGGCAAATTATTGAAATCCAGCCAGCTTTCTTGATCTTTTTAGAGACTCGGGAAAGTGTTGCCATATATATGCCTCACCCTGTAGGTCAGCAGAGCACCAAATTCCATGCGATCCCTCTCTCTCCCTCTCTCTCTCTGTCTTGCTCGCTCCTTCCCTCTCGCTCTCTCGCTCACTAGCTCTCTCTAGCTCTCTCTCGCCTCTCTGCACTTTTCGCTCTCCAAAATCAGCAGCTGTCCCTTGCTACTTATTGTGTTACGTAGCGCGGCGGCGCAAGTCCATGTTGATCCATAGGAATGACCCTCCATACCAAGCCTTGCAGGTTCCTTTAAACATTCAATTTCGAAATCGATTACAAACAAATCCGAGAATAGAGAGGAGTGACGCGTGGCGTACCGCTGACGAATCGATTTCTTAGCGAAAACGCCATAAGTGAAAGAATCCCTGAAAAACGTGGATTTTCAAAAACCCTGAATCCGTTCTTTCCTCTCCCTTCATTCCAACCATGGCCATCGGCTAGGTGTGAGAGCGTGCGCGTGGAGTGTCCCGTAGCGATGGCCGGACCGCAGGGGCGGATGTTTGCCATTTGGACCATTTTGGAGAAGAGACGATTCCCCTGAGGGAAGGGTGGGGCCCGAGAGAGCGAGAGAGTGAGAGAGACAGTGAGGGGCGAGGGAAGCAGAGTGGTGGGAGGGCCCTTGGGCCCCGCTTCGCCGTTTATAAGCCGCCGAAGACGTGAGGCCGGAGCCACGGACGCGCGCTTCCGCTATCACTTCCAGGCTCTTCACGCGGTTGGGATTTTTGGCTGAATTTACGATGGTTGTTGGCTCTTTTAAAAGATTCTGCTTTAGATACGGTATCCGGATCCTGATATAGGCCCTACTTTTGGAAAATGCTTTTCGAAAAAAACTTACTCTGTTGGAACGCTGATATCAACACTTCATAAAATATTTTACTCGTTTTTTATCGATTTTTGCTTATTTTTAGCCTATTTTTTGACTTCTAGATTTGCTTTAAAAAGCCCGAAAAGCCTTTTTTAAGAAATTTAAGATTTTTTCGTTGATCACGATTTTCACAGACTTAAAATTCAAACAACCATTCAAAAAAATGTCTGTGTTTTTCTATACTTTTTGAAGCGATTTCTTAATGTATTTCTTTTTGGAATTTTTGCTTTTTAGCTTTAGCTTATTTTCATTTTCAGTTCATTTTCGTAAATCGCTCTGTGTCGCCTAGTGCTTACTCTCCCCTATTCTCGTGCTCACTCACAGTCGCTCTCTCTCGCTCTCTCACTTTCTGTCTCTCGATATCTCTCTCTCTCTCTCTCTCTTGTTCTCTGTCTCTCTCTCTCACTGACTCTGCCTCTTATACGCTTTTCAAATCAGCTGTCACAATGGTCATCCGGGTTGCCGTCATCTCCCTCTGCTTCCTAAACGTTGCCACAGCCCAATGGTGGGCCGAGGCCAAGCACTTTGAGACGACCACGTTGCCAGTGAGTTCATCCCAGAATTTTTCTTAATCATCTAAGGAGCTCGGCCCGATCTCCACGACCCCGGAGAGCAGCACAAAATTGGAAAAGATTTTGGCGACACAGCGGCCTGTGGAGGAGAAGACGGATAAGGTAAGCTTACGCTTAGACTTAGGCATAGGCTTAGGCATAGACTTAGGATTAGACCTAGGCTTAGGCTTAGGCTTACGCTTTTGCTTGACCCTCGCAATAAGCGGCTTTAAACGCTCAAATCTCGGCTTTCAGGCAACTGAAGCTTCTTCTTCATCTTCTTCCTCATCTTCTTCTTCCACCACCGAAGGTTCAACAACTGAGAAAGTGGAGGAGAAGCCTACTGAAGCAGTCGTGGTTGCTGAGAGCACCACTGAAGCCAAACCGGTGGGTACTGAAGCTTTTCTAGCTCTCTCTCTCTCTCTCTCTCTCTCTCTCTCTCTCTCTCTCTCTCTCTCTCTCCCTCCCTCCCTCTAAACTTTCATTTCAGGAGCCAATCACGTTGAAGCCCATCATCAAGGCCGAGATCCGCGCCGTTGAAAAGAAGACTACCGTTGTGGTTGTTGTACGTTTTCCATACCAGAACCGATTACGCAACTGAATTTTAGCCCGAAACCACGGAAGCTGCTACCGACGCGAGCACGACGTTGAAGCCGACTACGATGGTTGCTGTTACGGAGGTGAAGATCGAGGAGACGACGCAGAAGGAGACTGAGGTAAGAAAGGGAGAGAGAGAGAGAGAGTGCGAGAGAGAGGTCGAGAGCGAGAGAGCGCGAGAGAAATGTTCGATTTCTAGGCCACCACCGAAGCCGTGACTGAGGCTTCAACCACCGAGAAGGAAAAGCTCAGACTTGGTCCCGCCACGCTCGCCACCCTCATTCCTGAAGTTCCCTCCACTGAGGCACCGGAAGCGAGCACGACCGTTGAGGTGAGCCTATGGAAGAGAGAGAGAGAGAGAGAGAGAGAGAGAGCGAGAGGGAGAGAGGCAGACAGCGAGAGAAAAGTTATCACGAGAAAACATTTCAATCCACCCCTTTCAGGTCTTCTCCAAGATGCTCAAGCCCGACCTCGCCACCATCTACCGCCGTCTCTTCAACCTGAAGCCGTTCAGGAACCCGGCCGCCGGCTTCCAGTAGAAGTGACTTCCGGAAGTTACCGTGTACCCTCAATGAGGCGTCGAATTCTCAAGCCCCCAAAAACTCATTGTTGTCTCCAATGATTCCGTGTGGAGTTCAAAATTCCAGTCGCATCGATGATCGTCAGACTATTTGTGCCTTATCATTTGTTTTTCATGCCGCCAGAAGATGGTTGGGAATAAAATTGCATATCTTAACTTTGCGATTTTGGATAGAGAGAGAGAGTGAGAGAGAGAGAAAGAGAGAAAGAGAAAGATAGCGAGAGATAGCGAGAGATAGATAGAGATGGAGAGAGAAACACACAGGGAGGGAGGGAGCGAGAGAGAGAGAGAGAGATACAGAGAGAGAGAGAGAGAGAGAGAGAGAGAGAGAGAGAGAGAGAGAGGGATCGAGAGAGAGAGAGAGAGAGAGAGAGAGAGAGAGAGGGAGAAAGAAGCAGAGAGAGGTTGTGAGCGTTAGAGAGATAAAAAGCTGTCCCAGCCCCTTTAAACCTCACTTTTTTCCTATCTTCCGTATTTTCCAGCTATAAAAACTCCCACTTCCCCCAGCGTTGTGAGTTGCGTAGCGGAGCGAGGCTTTCCAGTCGAGTTGTTGGCATTCCACTTGGGCAGCCCATTAGAAGGGAAGGGAGAAGAGAAGTGGAAGGGCCTTTTCGGGCCCTGAAGGGAGGGAAGAAAGGGGTCTTCTATCCCCTTCTATTCCCCTTCGACATTCCTCCTAATTAAGCCCGCACCCCACACACATGCACATACACCACATCCACCCATCACATACAGATAGAAGAGGAGAGAGAGGGAGAGAGAGAGCGAGAGAGAGCGAGAGAGGCGTCGAGACGTATAGAATTTTCTACACAGCTCCATTTTGAGCTGATTTTCGGCTTTGTTAAAGGTACCTAGAATAATATTAAAAAAGATTTTGCCGATATTTCAACAAATGGCTAATAAGTATTTTAATAGTTTGCTTCATGAGTTTAACTATATTTTAAGGGAAAAAACATTGAAAAACTTAGAAACTGGAAAATTTTGGCAGGAAACGGCGCTTTATGTAAAAAATCGACATTGTTGCAATTTTAATAAAAAATTTTGCAGTTTACGTTTAGAAACTGTTTAAAAATGAAAAAAACTGAATATTATGGAAAAATTTTCGTACCCCTGATGTCAATCTTAAATTTTTGTCAAAATTCTCAAGAGTTGATGCTGTCGACGTTCTTTCCCCGAAATTTGCGTACGTAAATTTCGTATTCTGTACTTTCGCAATCCTGAATTTTCTAGGTTGTAAGGTTTCGAGATTATGAATTTTCGACAGCTTCAATATCGGTACTAAACTTCCCAAATCCGAATTTCGGCAACGTGAATATCGAGAACAATTTCGAGATCGAGACTTCTGAAAGTACCCCGTTTTCGATATAGCATGCAAAGTATAGATCAGGCCAGAGTTGGAAAGCCGCGAAGCGGTGTATTTTATGTATCACACCCCGGATCCAATCTGAATTCCGTGAATTCCCGTCGTCGCCCGCGGCTTCTGCCATATCGAGGGTGAATGGTGGGAAATGGATGAATGGATGGGAGATTCGAGATGGATGGGAGAGAGAGAGAGAGGGAGAGAGAGAGAGCAAGAGTGTGTGTGGTGAAAGAAGAAGGACGTGCGGCGTGTATTCTATCGATTCTGGCCCACCCCGTCCCTTTCCACTGCCGAAAATGGATGGCAACCAACGGGGGGTGAGGGCAGACAGCAGAAGCTGCTTTCGTTTCCCTGAAGCTACGACAACCAGTTGAAATATTTGTTATTTGGCGGGCTGCGTTATTTTAAGAGGGTTGATGAGGATAAGAGGATTCGGCTATCTACTGGATTGCCAGAGTTTTCTGCTGTACTCTGCTATTCTTTTGGGGTTGAAAGCGTCAGAATTTCTCTTTTTAGAGCTATTCGGCTAAAAGATACTATTCTACCAATTTGCATAAAAATTTTTCAGCTTTAGAACATTAGATCCTTGGTTCGTTAAGCTTACAAATACCTCAAAACCGTTTAAAAACCCGTAATAAACGGGCAAAGTCAAGTTCCAAGCCTCGGGCCGGGAATTAAACAATATACCACCCCATATTTGTATACCTTAAGCTTTAAATCGTTTGTTTTCTTGATCTCTAGAGGTAGGCGATTATTTCGATGTAATAGAAAGGATTAATGGACATCACGCACGCACTAATACATAGACGAACCGCTTGCCTGTAGGCTCCGCGCTTCCGGGACTAAGCTCTTATCTTTATTTTTCTTTTCTTCATTTTTTTGGGGTTTGCGTTTAAGGATAAATATTGTTCACAAAAATGGCTTCCTTTCGATACCAGTTAGAAAACGTGACTAAAAATAAGAAAAATAGGCTTAGGTTTAGCCTGAGCTAAACCTAAGCTTAAGCCTAAACCTAAGCCTAAGCCTAAGCCTAAGCCTCAGCCTAAGCATAGCCCAAGACAACGCACATTTTAAAACCGTTTTGCGTTAAGGGCACCTTACCTAGCGTTCCGATTTGGTTTTCCCAAATTGCACCTGTCTGACCTATTTTCAGGTCCCGCTCCCTAACCACCTGCCCCAACCGCAACTTTTCGTCTGAACTGAGTCCCCAAATCTTTCTCGGGATTCCCGATTGGGACAGGGCTTCAAGGGTTCGGTTTGAAGCCCCGGCGGGGGATAAACGAATTCGGGACGGCTACGAGTTGGCAATTAGGCGGTGGTATTCGATTTTTGAGGGGGAACGCGGGCTTTGTCTGGGGATTGGGGAGGCGGTTTATGGCTTGAATTTGAGGTTCAGCTACTCAGCAAATAGTTCTTTGGCTCTAGGATGTTCGCGCTCTCTCATTCTCTCTCTCGCACTCTCTTTATAGGTCTCTCTTCCTTCCACACTCCCTTAATTTCCCTAAAATCAGCCAAGTTTTTCCTGAACCTCCACTTCCAGGAGCCAAGGTTTTTCCTCCGTCGAAGTGTGAATAATAATTCGGGAAGGGGCTTGGCGAGGTAGAGAGAGAGAGAGAGAGAGAGAGAGAGAGAGAGAGCAGTGAGGCATGCACATGAATAAGCAATCGCACACCACATTCCGAACCTCCCCACCAGCCAACGCAGCAGCACAACTCTCCCCAACTAGTCGGAAGTTTCGAATTCGGTGGCTTGGGAGATAAATTTGTATCATTTAGTTGCTTTTATCACTCTTCTATAATTACTGCATTTTTTTAATAAGGAACAGGATCTAAAAAAATTTCGGTGGAACGGCCGAAAAAATTACCTAGATCTGTCTTATATCTAACTTGCCCTGTCTGTCTGTCTCTCTCACCTTCTCTCTCTCTCTCTCACTCTTTTTCACTCTACCTTCCGGGCCTAAATTACTCATATTAGTCAAAAGCAGCATCTCCGCCACAATAACAGTCAGCCGCGAAGCAGGTGTGGACGACATTTTGCAGCTTAACCCCGTAGCCATCCTTATGTCTCTCTATCTCTCTCTCTCTCTCTCTCTCTGTCTCATTCTCTCTCGCTCTCTCTCTCTCTCCCATCAGCCGCCCATAATGCCTGAGAGCTATTTTGTAGGGGAGCTAGAGGGGGATATGGGATGGAAGGGGGCCCTAGGCGGATGTGTGTGCGCCCATAATCTGCCTCCCATCGCAAATGGGAATCTTTTCAAGGGGGGTGGTCTCTCTGTTCCTCTCTATGTCTCTATTGCTCTCTCGCTACGCACCAACCTAATAACATCATTTGCTGGCTGAAAAATAGCTGGGAAAGGCCAATACAAGGCGTGAGATTCAGGTAAGAATCTCTACACTTCACTTGTTTTAGATCAAGTCGATTTCTCTCGTACTCTCGCTCTCTTGCTCGCTCTCTCTTTCTCTCTTGCTCTCTCTCTCTCGCAGCAACAACCTTTCTCTCATCGCCGCTCTCCATCGCTTTCCGTCTCCGTCTTATCTTGTCGCTTGCGTGTTTTCCAGCTCTTTCTCTCTCTCTCTCTCTCTCTCTCTCTCTCTCTCTCTCTCTCTCGCTTTTCCGCCTATTAACAAATCGAACCAATTAAGCTGTAAGAAGATGTCCTAAAGCGATGAGGTCGAGGGGGTTATTAAGATCGCGAGAGAGCGCAAGGTAGAGCGAAAGATAGAGAGAGAGAGAGAGAGAGAGAGAGAGAGAGCGAGAGACAGAGTGAGAAAGAGTGAGGAAGATCGAAAGCGAGAGCGAAAGAGACAGATACACTCCCACTCCCTCTGATCAATCACTATTATTCACCCCCTAAATGTTAATCCCAAATCCCCATCACCCTCTCTCCCCTCTTGGTTTCCATAGCGTCGGGTGTTTGCCAGCCTCGGGCCGTTGTTGCCGAAGATGCTTTTTTCGTTTTCTTTGCATTCCTTTTTCGGGTGTCCCGCCAGATCCTCCCCTCCCTCCAGCCATTCGCCTTAATTTTGCGCCCAGGATTAGTGTGGGGCGGATCAAAAGGGGGGTGGCCCGGGGCCTGGAAGGACCGGATGTGCCGTTTTACGAGCCATTCCTAATTCCGAGGTGAAATTTTGGGTCAGACAGAGATTTTCTGATCCTTATTTTTTAAATTTTAAGATCCAGAATTTGAAATTTGCAATACTGCCGTTTCGGTTCGTTCCCAAGCCATTTAATGGTATGCAGTAGACAGTGGCCAATCGGGGCAACCAGCCAGCCGGTCGATCCGAAACGGCCATCTGGCCCCTATTTATTGGCCTCTCGCCGAGACGTTTAAGGGGTGATGGAAAGGGGAGGGGTAATTCGAGACGAAGATGAAGCTCGAGTTTGCTTGGTTTAGGCTTAGCTTAGGCTCTTTAGGCTTAGCTTAGGCTTAGCTCAGGCTCGGCTCAGGCTTAGTCTGAGGTTTTGGCTCACTCCGGCCTGCCAGGCTCAACTCCTCCTAGGCTTAAACTTCTTAAGCTTTTCCTCAGACCCAGATCCGACGTAGACCTAGCTCAAGCTCAGGCCCATGCTCCTCGCCGCCTCCTGCTCCTATGTCACATGTCAGACACCCCTCCCTCACCCTTCTCATATCGCGGGAGCGACTAGCCGATGCGAAAATGGCTTCTCATCTACTAGTCTTTCGCCTATTTGTATGTTCCCCCTGACGAAGAAGTGGCACGCCATGTCGGCCCGGGAGTTGAGGCTCAAATTTCGCTGCCGCCCGGATGCACCCTCGCAGGGGCGGAATTCGCAAAAAATGGCAGAAAGTGGCTTGATATAGTTGGCGTTAAAGTTTTTGAAGCTAGTTGGCAGGGTGAATGATAGATAGCGAGAGTGAGATCGAGATAGGGAGAAAGAGAAAGAGAGAGCGGGTGAGAGAGCGAGTGAGAGGGATACAAAAATAGTGCGCTTTCAATAAACTGACTCATATCTTCTATGGCCTCAAATACCTCAATTCCCTCGATTCAAGGTTTTGAATCCTTTCCCATGAGTGTTTCGGCGCAGAGCGGAAAGAAACGGAATGTGATTGGGCATTCATTTTGACGCGCCAAACCATGGCAGCAATGTTTTGAAAGGAGCCTTAGGATGGGACTTTTTGCTTTTTCTCGGTAAACAAAATTTTTACAACGTTAATTGATCTTCTTAGCATTTTTTGCTATTGTTTGATGGTTTTTCTCATGCGTTTTCTCTCCTACTTCTTTTCTTTGCCATCTCTTCGTATTTTCTCTTTCATACGCTATTTTTTTCCGCTATTTTCCATTAGACGATCTGTCCCCTCAGCTTCCCAAGCAGTCAATCTACCCCTCCACTCCTTCGCGGTAATTGAGTAATGGGCGGGCGCGGCAGCGGGAGGTGTCTCCGCGCCTCGCTAAAAACGGCTATGTAGCCCGGAAAATAATCCAGATTTTTGGGGTATTTTTGGAGTTAATGGCTTGAAGCTTAAGCCAAGCCTAAGCGAAGCTTAAGCTAAGCCTAAGCCAAGCCTAAGTTAAGCCTAAGCTAAGCCTAAGCTAAGCCTAAGCTAAGCCTAAGCTAAGCCTAAGCTAAGCCAAAGCTAAGCCTAAGCTAAGCCTAAGTTAAGCATAGGCTACCTAAGCTATGCCAAAGCTATGCCTGCGCTAAGTCTAAGCCAAGGCCAAGCTATTATTGTGCTTACCCTCAATTTTTAAAACGTCCTTATCCGACATTCCAGCTGTCACGATCTCTTTAAACCCCAAAACCCCCAAACCATTAGTCTTCAAAGAGTAAGTCCCACTCCCCTTCCCGCCTCTCCATTAAGTTCCGGGACAAGAAGCGATGACGACGGGCTGTTTTCCGTTTTGCTCGCTTTCTCTCGGCCCTCTCAAACTGTCGTGCTCTCTCGCCGCCGTCCTCTCTAATTTCCCCATTCGAATCGAGTCGTGGGTCTCTGAGGGCCCTGACAAGACCCACACAGCAGAAAATGGAGCCCCACCAAAGGCCCCCCGGAAAGCCATAAGGACCCCCAAAGGGGCAAGTCGAGGCTTTTCATAGCGTTGTTGTGTTAGGAGTTTTTGGCAGTTTTGGGGGAGTTGTTCATGGGTTTCTGGCTTTTCGGGTTTTTGCTGCTTCTCTCTCACTCTCTGTCTCGTTCTACCTCCCCTCTCTCTGTTTCTCTTTCTCTCTTTCTTCTCTCTTTCTCTCTTTCTCTCTCTCTCTCTCTCTCTCTCTCTCTCTCTCTCTCCCTCTTGCGCATCTGTGTATCTCTCTCTCGCCCCCTGGCATGCTAACAAAAATCCTTTCGGCAGGCTAGGCAAGCTAGCCGATACTCCTTAAAATCTGCCCATTTCTCGTCCTTAAGCTCTCTGCTTTCCATTTTTTTTCCTCAATCCGCTGGGATCCTTGAGGTCTCCCCTCCCTTTCGCTAATCCCGATTTCGAAAAGTAAAATTTCCATCGGCATCGCGGCATTTTCGCTACAGCCCGTCAACGGGGTGGAATTCGGATTACTGCCCTGTTCCGGCACTCAAAACGAGCACATTCGGCGATTTTTTGGCTGGAGTGAGTGGCGTTTCTCTCTCTCTCACTCTCGCTCTCTCTCACGCTCTCTCTCACTCACGCTCTCTCTCTCTCTCCTTCAAACCTCTACAAAATTCGCTAAACTCCGCGCTAGACCCCTGTACGCACCTATGTAGACAGGTGCATTTCGGAACCCACGAAAAACACTCTCAAAAGCGTTCCGCATCCTTTCTGTTCATTTTTCGGTGCCTTCTAAACAACACCTGACCCTCTCGGGTTTGCGGGTGGTGTTGTTTTCCTTGTCGTTTGACATTTCGAGCATCAGTATCTCTCTCCTCTCTATATCCCGCTATCTATCGCTCCCGCTCTCTCTCTCTTTCTCTCTCTCTCTCTCTCTCTCTCTCTCTCTCTCTCTTAAGGCTAAACCTAAACCTAGACCTAAGCCTAAGCCTAAGCCTATGCCGAGGCTGAAGCCTAATAAGCGCAATCGCGTCTCTCTCCCTCCCTCACTCTCTATATCTCTCTCCTTCTCCCGCTCTCTCTCTGTCTCTCTCTCCTCTACCAAATCCAACATAAAAAAAAACATGAAGCCTTCCAGGGATCTGAAACTTCAAAGATTCCCAGAAAAATAAAGGCCAAGCGTCTATTCGTCAGTGTGTCATGGATGTGTCCCTCGAGGCCGCTACTATCTTATCTTTTCCTCGACTTTTCCGGGCCTCCCCCCATTCCTTTTTCCGCGTGTGAAGACAGCCATTCCAGGCTTCTTCTTCCCCAGAGAAGGCTTTTCACTGCCAAATGTATTCCCCCGGAAACGAGCGCGGCTCAAGTGCCTAGTTACCCTAACATCGACGGCAATAAGGTCACGCTCTAATGCGCCAGTATCTGACGACCTGATCTGATCTGATTCTTTAGTACTTGGTTTACTACTTCAGTCGCTCAAGTTTAAGTCGTTCAGGCCTAGGAATATTACGATAGAATATACCGGGCCAAACAAGCTCAATTATTACGAGGGCAAGTTCAAGACGTTCAGTCTTCAGACACACCGCCCGGCTTATTACAAAAGCCTCTGCGGAACGAAGCGACTTTGTTGGCTCATTTTCAAGAGGTTCAGACGCGGCTAGTCGTTTCAGTTTAGTTTAAATCGGAAACGACTGATCGACGTTCCCAGCTCAAACTCAAAGTTCAGGTCAAGCAGTTCAGGCTTGATGGGTTCAAAATGTCAATTTTTAGTTCTCATCGGCTTTCGGTCGATCTCATTTCACATCCCATTACCGCAAAAGGCCAACTATAGAGCGCCTTCCCATTTTGGGGCCGCCATCAAAAAGCCCGGACCGGGGCGAAAGGGCGTAAAAGCGGAAAATGGGGCTTTTGGCTGGATAGGGCTGGTCGGAAAATGAGCAGCGGCGACGCATTCGTCAGCGCCAGAATTTCGGGCCCCTCACAACATTTTGGATGCCAGGGGTACACGGGGGAAATTAAAATAGTCCATTAATGTGCTGCCATTTCGTATAACCTTCAAAAAATTTTCTATCATTTTGTATCCTCCATTGACACGAAAGTGTGGATTTTTCTACGCATTTTCTGGTCTCTCTCTCCCCCGATTTTCCCCGCTCCCGCTCTCTCGCTTTCTCTCGTTCCCGCTCTCTCGCTTTCTCTCGTTCCCGCTCTCTCGCTTTCTCTCGTTCCCGCTCTCTCGCTCTCTCGCACTCACGCTCTCGCTCTCTCTGTCTGTCTCTCTCTCTCTCTCTCTCTCTCTCTCTCTCTCGTCATATCCTATTAATGCGCCAATTTAGAACCACCACCCACCCCCCGTCCGCGCAGAATGCTCTGATCCTGGCCCATTTTCCCGGCGGCCCAGGATGGACGGTGTGGCCCAGATGGCCCACCAAAAGGGCCCAGCCTCCAACCACTCAGCCATCTCATACCATTCAGGTAAGCATTGGTCCTTAATGCGTACATACTCGGGGTATTTTGCCCTCTTTTTTCCAGTGAAATCTAGGAAATTGCTTCTTGGAAGTTCTCTCTATTTTTTGTACTTACCGGATCCGCAAAAACGCTTCTCATTTCTTTATTTTAGGCCACTAGCAAGCATGCTCAAATTGGGATTCTACCGCACCGCAAACAGACCCACGGAAAATTTGAATTCGGTACCTGTCAGGGCTGGTTTTCCCACGCTTAGGGCATAAAGTGGTCTTTGAAGCTGCCGATCGGTTCAAAAACGTTAAATATAGCCCCGGCAATTTGCATAAGAAATCTTTCACAGCAGCTTAACGCTAAAAAGTTGATTTGCATAAAAGCGCTTCGAATTAACAGAGTTTTATGAATTTGTTGGCACCTAGATAAAAACCTTACACTAAGCCTAAGCCGAAGCCGGGGCCTAGGTATAAACCCAAGTCTCCCTCTCTCTCTCTCCCCTCGCTCTCGCTCTCTGTTTCTCTATCTCTCGCCCTCCATTTGGCAAGAGCTGTTCCTCAAATTCTCGAGATCGGCTTCTCAAGCTCAACTTTTTCCAGTGGCTCCAGCCATCTCTTTTTTTCTGAGTCCCATGTGGACGGGGTGTAGGAGGGGGGAGCAGTGATTCCTTCGGGTTCGACTAGGGGGTGGAAGGAGAATGAGAAGGGAGAGGGGGAATCAAATTCGAGCGCTTCCCTCTAGCCAGCTGCCATTTCTCCTTGAAGCTGTCGGGAAGAAAGACAAGAAAAGAAAGGAGGAGGAGGAGAAGGAGATGGACTCTAAATCAACCTACGCGTCCTCCGACTTTTTCTTTTTATTCTGATTTTCCTGATTATATTAGCCATCGAACTTAAATCATCGAGTGAGCGAGAGAGAGAGAGAGAGAGAGAGAAAGTCAGCGAAAATTCCTAAATTTTTAATTGCAGAAGAAAACAGCCCCTTCTCAAGCTATGACGCAACAATCCCGGTGATGGAGACGAGCGGGCAGGACGTGCTCGAGCTGGAGATGAACCACGACGGCGGTAGGGTCACTTGGAACCACTAAACCTACATGAATTTAGAATACCTAGACACCCGGGAATTCGGGCGTGCGGATTACCAAGGTCCCACGGCCGGGTATAGCGATCAGTTCACAGGTGGGAGGGAGAGTAAGAAAGAGAGAGAGAGAGAGAGAGAGAGAGAGAGAGAGAGAGAGAGAGAAAAAGAGAGAGAGCTAAAAAAACGTGGCGTTCCAGAATCACCATACGATCAAATGGAATCAGGCCCATCCTATGAAAATAATGCCAACTTCGACCCAGCACCGGAACAACAACAACAACAGGAAAAAGTAAGAATGATTTTCAAATTCGGACGTTGCAGAAAGTTTTCGATTTTTGCGTCGAATTTGCGTTTTAAAGCTTATAAAACGATTTTTAGGCTCCACCTCAGCCTCCAGCAGAAACTCCTCAAATATCCATTCAAGTTGGAGAGACTCCAATTGATCACAAATCGTATTCACAGCCGCCGTCTGTGGAATTACGGTTGGTTTTTAGGGTTTAAAGCTCTCTCTCTCTCACTCTCGCTCTCTCTCTGTCTTTCTCTCTCCCTTTCCTTGTCGCTCTCACGTGCTTTCTCACTCTCTCGCTCTCTCTCGCTCTCTCTCGCTCTCTCTCTCTATCACTCAGATCCTCAATGTTACTCTTTCAGACTCGTCGCGTCCCCTGGCCATCCGATGCCCACGGTTACTGTAGGTGCACCACCACGACCGGTACGTAGCAATTTACCTTACAAAAAGCTTTCTATTTGTCATCGTCGCAACACTAATTTCTTGTTTTTAGCCCACCATGTACGCCGTCAAGACGATACCTACCGAAAAGGTTTACACGTAAGCTTTAAGGTTTTCGGTTTTAGGTTTTTTTTGCAAATTTTCAGCTTTTCGGAGCGTATCAAAACGTACTGATACCAAAATTTACAGTTCCAGCCGGTTTCAAAGCTCATTTATCCAAGAAAAAGAAAGAAAAATAAACCCGAAACCCGGTTTTTCAGCTTTTCTCGAAACATGGGAGGGAGCCGGAGATCGGGGAGCCGCAACCATGCGAAGAAGGAACCCCTGGATCCGAATATGGTTGAGGAAGAGGTTGCGAGGTTGGTTTTTATGTTTTTTTTTTTGCGCGTCTCTAATTCACATTGAATTCATTTTACTTCCGGCTGCTATCTGCTATTCTTTCGGCTTTCCGGACGCTTATTTCTGGTTTTCCAATCCGAAATATCGGAAAATCGACTTTTTCTTATTTTTCGATGATTTTATGAATTTTCCGGGCTGCAATTTTTTAAATTAAGTTGTGAAACTTTTTTATCTTTTTACATGGCGTAAACGGTTTCTCAAAACGAAATTTTTTCATGTAACCTATATTTAGCGTCAATTTTTCAAGAACAGTTTTTTGGTTTTTATTTTTACATTGCGTAACCGGTTACATTACATTACATTATTCATACATCATTCATACATCATCATTTATACATTCACATTACATTTTTACATAATTTAATTTTTTCAAAATTTCACCATTTAAGCTTTGTAACCGATTACGCTATTTAAATATTCATTTCTAATATTTAGGTGTTAATTATATAACAGTAATTTGTTAGTGTTCTACCGTTTCAAGCTCAAGTATTTTCATGCTCCCTTTCATAGATTTTCCGCTTCCCGCCCAAATGCCAAGTTCATCGTATCCCCCACCGGAATCTTTTGGGGGGTGCGGTCCTGCTATTGCTGAGTGGGGAGCTGTTTTGGGGGTGCTTTTGAGCGAATAGAAGAAGCTTGAATTTTCAGGTCTCGCACCGAGCGATTGCCCGCCTTGATTTTTCGATTCAAAACCGGACCATCCACCCGGTCCCGGGGGGGGGGCCGGGGGTGGAATCGGATCGTCTTCATCAGGTGCCGCCCATTTTTTCCTCAAAAAAAACCCGGAAAGCTCTTGATTTGGCATAACGTTTTGGTGAATGGCAGATTAAAGGGACCAGGAAGTAGCGTCTTTAGGAGGTTGCCGTACTTGAAAGGCACTTGCAAGTCAAACTTTTGCGGTGGTTGCTGTACGCTAAACGTCTTCATCAGGTCCCGCCCCCACTGCCGCCCGGTTTTCGCCTGTCGTTTTGACGGATGGCAATTTTAAAGGGACTGGGAACTGTGATTTTTGTGGGTTTTCCGGACTGATATAGTGGGTATTACGACAATGCTAATTAGGCGCTACTAGACCGGTTTAAAGACGCCTGCAAGCAAAATTTCCGCTGATTAGGGTGCTTTAAAGGCACCTGTGAGCCAAGCTTTCCAGGGCTTCCCGCACTTGAATCGTCTTTATCGGATCGGGCACATTTCGCGGCAAAAAAGTCCTGAAATCTCTTGTTTTGGCATGGAATTTTCAATAGAGGGACATTTTAAAGGGGTTAGGAAGCGTGAGTTTCGACGATTTTCTTCCGAATCCACGATCTGATGCTTCGAATGCTACTTGCTTGGAAGTTACCGTGGTTCAAGGGGTCCGAGGAATTTGAATTTATGAATTTGTGTGATTACTGTATCTCAAAGCAACCTACAAAGGAGCCCGACTCCGACGATTTTTAAGCTCCTTGATAAGTGATGCCAGAAATTTTTTAATTTTGCGTGATTTAATCTCGAATTCACAAAAATCGAGAAAACCCCCCCACAAAAATCCAGTCTCTTCGCCCCGGAGATCCACAACACACAATAGCCAATAAAATCGACTGAGACGCGGGAGAGGCTGTGAGCATTTTGCGCTTTCTCGTTTTTCCACCTCCCCACACTCTGCATCTTGCCGTCGAAGAGAGAAAGATTTTTCATGCAGATTAAACAAGAAAATAGCGCTGCTTTTCTGGCTGCGATGAAAAGGGCTATATTGAAAAGATTTTGCTTTTATTTTTAAAGCTTATTTAAATCAGCCTAAGCAAAAGCAAAGCAAGCTAAGCCTAAACCGAAGCTAAGCCTAAGCTAAGCCTAAGCTAAGCCTAGGCTAAGCCTTGGCTAGGCCCAAACTAAGCCCAAGCTAAGACTAAGGCTAAGGCTAAGCCTAAGCTAAGCCTAAGCTAAGCCTAAGCTAAGCCAATGCTAGATTTAAACTTTGATCTCCCGGAAACTCTTCCGGGTTGTTTTTCTCGAGCTCGGCTAGTGGGGCTTTTTGACCTTGACCAGCCACTCAAACCTTTCGGATGTTCCTACCCGATTTCTAGCCCTGGATCGGGGAAATTTTCGATGAATCTCTAGGAAAAACCATTCTAACTGCTTGTTTTGCGAAAACTAAGCTAAGCTTTTCTCTCTGTCACTCCCTCTCTCTCACAATCTCACTCTCTCACCCTCGCTCTCGCTCTCTCTCACTCTCTCACTCTCTCGCCCTCGCTCTCGCTCTCTCTCACTCTCGCACGCGCTCTCTCTCTCTGACTAACAAATACTTTCTCTTGTACTTTCTTCTCCTTCGTTCCCTACCAAATAGGACAAACACAAAATGATTTGTCGGTGATTTGTCGCACCGGCTGATGATTTGGATGCATTTTTCTCGCCGAGCTGCTGCTCCTCTCCCAGCCCTGTTTTTGTGTGGAGAAGTATAAGAAATGGGAAAAATTGGATCGAGCTTTTGTGGTAGAGAGAGGCGAGAGAGAGAGAGACAGAGAGGGAGAGAGAGCGAGAGAGAGAGAGAGAGGGAGAGAGCAATTAGGGGCTCTAAAACGAAACACTTTTCATCTTCCGCCTTCCGGCTGGGCACTTGATAATCGATTTCGGGCTTCTCCCTGGCAAATGGGCAAACAGATCTTGCGGATCTATCGGATTAAGCTGCTTGCAGTTGGTACTTTATGGAATCTGCTTAGGTTTTGTTATGTTGTTCACTCTCTCTCTCTCTCTCTCTCTCTCTCGTTTCTATACCTTAAAAACCAAACATTTGCTATTCCCGGCCCCATTTCATTTTTCCACTCGACTACAACAAACGCTGCTGGGGGACCCGTTTGACATTTTTATGGGTGAGCCGATATCGGGGGGAGGCAACATTCCCGCTCGGGGTTTTGCTGAATTTATCGACATGTTTGTGTTGGATTTAGCGATGGGGATTCTTGATTTTTGGTGTTTTGGGCTTGGGCTTAGGCTTAGGTTTGACTTAGGTCTAAGCTTCGGCTTAGACTTTTGGCTTAGGCCTCGGCTTAGGCGTCTACTTTGCTTTGGCTTAGGTCTTGGCTTTGGCTTACGCTTAGGCTTAGGCTCAGGCCTACCTAATTCGCAGCTTCCCTAGATTCCATAAATTTTGTTAGCTCTTTTTTGGATCCACAAGCAGATGTGCTGAGTTGGGTGCGAGAGAGAGAGAGAGAGAGAGAGAGAGAGAGAGGGAGAGTCATCAATCTCACTCCAAACTTTCCAAACTGACATACACACAAACACACAAACAAGAGAGAAACAGAGACACGCATACACACTCATCCCCCCATTCCCTACCCTTCTCATTCCTTCCTCTTTCTTTCAAATATATGAGGATGGAGAAAGAGAGAGAGAGAGAGAGAGAGAGAGAGAGAGAGAGACGGACATAGAAAGAGAGGGAGAGAGAGAGCGCAGGAAAGATTTCTCCCTCTCTCTTTTCCGAAACATCCGAGTGCTTGCTGTAACCGGCACTCAGCCCGGCTTGGAAATTTGACCACTGGCCGCAGAGGAGTTGAAATTTACAGCTTTAACTTTTTAATTTTAGCTCCGAAGTTTTACAATTTTATTCCTTACATTCACTGAAATTCAAATCCATCGTAAAAGTTGTTTTCAACCGCAAATTTCAAAAACCCTGGTCGAAATATGGCTGTATCATTAATGCACTGATTCTTCTTCCTGTTTTCATGGTGACAGGAATTCTTTAAATTTTTATAATGCGCTCTTTGATGCTTGGCTACTCGACTAATGGGGCTGTGTCTAAAATTTTGCAGATTTTTTTTCCGCCCCACACCCTCCACTCCCGGCAAAAACCAGAAAAACACACAGATTTTGCGGGTTTGAATGGGTGAGAGAGCGGGCGAGAGAGAGAGTGAGAGAGGGCGATGGAAAGTATAAGCATACGAATCGGCTTCTCTTTATATGTTTGTTCAGCCGATTGTAGGGCTTTCCCCCCGCTATTCAGCGCTGCCCTGAGTCAGCCTGCAAAAAAATCGGCATTGTCAAATTTTTGTGGGGTTTATTTGGGTGATTGCATATATTGATGGAGCCGGGCAAATTTACATAATTGATCACTTTCTATCGCTCTCTTCTCTCTCTCTCTCTCTCTCTCTCTCTCTCTCTCTGTTTCTCTCGCCTAAAAGCCATGCGATAAAATTTAAGCCTAAGCGTAAGTCTAAGCTAAGCCTAAGCTTAAGCCGAAGCTAAGCTTCAGCCCAAGCCAAAGCCTAAGCCCACGCCTAAGATTAAGCCTAGGTTTTGTAAATTTTCCTACAAAGTACCTCAAACTGCCAGTCGTTTGATATATTTGACGACCTAGCCGCCATTCACCTGCAGTCGGGGGTGACGAAGCAAAAGAAGTGTTTGGGGGTTGGGGCGTCAAATTTCCCAAGAGGGTACACATACACATAGCACAAAGTGGCAAGACTTCACGGTCTACTTATTGCATTTTTGCTGTCCTTTCCCCTCGTAGCCGACCAAAATCCCGACGGCAAAATCCCGACAGCGAAAATTCTGATGTTATTTTGACGATGACTTGAATGCCACCTCAACTTCAATGGCTATTTTGGCGGTTTCCTTTTTACGTCGACTTTTTTCATATGTTTAAGTTTTAAACATTTCTGAACGATTTTTGATTGCGTTTACCGGTTCTCGCTAACTCCCTCTCTCTCCCATGCTCTCTCCCGTGCTCTCTCTCCCTCTCGCTCGCTCTCGGCTCTAGACCATTCCGGTTCCTGAAGAGGCCAGTCAGGGTCAAGACTAGCTTCTCCCCCTCCATTATCCTCTAAAATATCGGATTTCCACTCATCTCTCTGCATCACTCCCTCTCTATAGCTCTCTCTTGTTTTTCTCGCGCGCTCTCTCTCTCTCTCTCCGATCAGCTTTTTTCTCTTATCACCCCATTCTACTTCCCAATTCCTGAATTTTCGTGGGCTGGTGCAAGATAATTAGGTGAGGCACCAGAAAGCAAGGCATTCTGGTTGCGCAATGGTTTGGGAGACAGGTTTTTCTTCACGGGAGAGCTAGCCCGAGTCTCTGTGGTTTTTCTACTTTTTCTGGTCGTTAATTGCTGAAAAAGTACTTGGAAGCACAAGCTTTATGGAGTTTTCAGTAGCGCTTTTGGAAAGTTTTTTGCCGCATTACTCTCGCTCTCGCTTTCTCTCTCTCTCTCTCTCTCTCTCTCTCTCTCTCGCTCTCTCTCGCTATCCCTCTCTTTATCTCTCTCTCCTTCTCTCTCTCTCTTTCCTAAATTTCACTCCCTTTTTAAAGATGTTAAAAAGCTAAATGCCAAACCCCAACTACCCTCCAGTCTTTTGAAAAATTCCGGTCTCCCCCTCCCCGGGAATTCCCCGGGATGCTTTTTGGGCGGATTGCGTAAGGTCGAGGATAGTCCTACGGATAGGAGGGCGAATTCTAATCCTCCTCCACCTCGTGCTCTTCTTTTCCATCCCTCTTCCTCCTCCTCCCCTTTATTCCACTCGGATACGAGGGTGGACGGTTGGGATGATAGATCGGCGGTGCCAATCCAGATCGGCGAGTGATGGCTAAACAGGATTGCTAAACGATGGCTTCTTTTCCGAGTCGTGCTCCTCGCTTATCAATGTGGTTTTGGATGGCTGGTTTTTTTTCTTATTTCTCTGCATCTCTTGCGTTTTTGTGCTCTCGCTGTGACTTTGGTTGCCTAAGCCTCAGCCTAAACCTAAAGGATGAACTAACTAACTAAAAACTAACTAAAAACTACTAACTTTCATATTTTTCGCCCCCACCAAGAAATTTGATGATGGATTCCATTTGTAAAATGATCCGTTACGGTTAATTAAAAAACTAAAGCATTATTCTTTTAATTTGTCCGATTCTTCCATTAATGTCCGAAAAATTCATTGCTGACCCCCCAGGGCAGTTCCCAAGTCCGAACAGATGTTGAAAAATCCTGGCCAGAAAAATCCTGGCCATAATCTCTGCGCCCAAACCTAAACCTTGGCCTAAGCCTAAGCCGAAGCGTAAGCCGAGGCCTAAGCCGAAGCCTAACCCAAGCTTAAGCCATGCCGTAGCCTAAGCCAAAACCTATAAACGACCAATTAGCATGTCGGTCATTTAGCTACCGAATTTTTCCCCTCGAGACTTGTGTCTTTTCCCCTCAAACCTATAATTCTGTAGTTTGTATTTTCATGCCACAAGTACTCGGAGTTTGCGAGGACATACAGTAATCCTGGGGGTGGGATGACTAAACGTTCCCGGGAATCGATAATCCTAGAACCCCTGGCTTTCCGAGATAAATCCGAAAATCATCAATTTCCATCTGGCTACACGGATTATCGTGGTGGGGGCTGGATTTCATTCCTGGAACGATGCCAAAAATCGGAAATATTATGAATTATCGATTTTGTTTTGAAACTTCTGGTTCTATCGTTTTCTCTCTCTCTCGCTCTCTCTTTCTCTCTCTCGCTCTCCCTCGCCCCTCATAAATCTATCGTCGAGGATCCACATCATCAACACTTTTTTAGGGAAGGACCAAGCTGGCGAGGCTATGCTCGTGTCTTGGCCCATGCCTAAGCCTAAGCCTACTCCAAAGCCTAAGCCCAAGCCTAAGCCCAAGCCTATTCCGAGACCTAAGCCTACGCCTAAGCCTAAGCATAACCTTAAGCCTTCCCAGCCCTCTAACCCACGCTATCACTTCCGCCTCATCACAGCTACACCAAAGATCAACTCCCACGCCCGTTGAGCCCCCAATTTTCTCTAATTCGACCCCACTCCCGGAAACACATAGCTAGCCACAAATGCTCAAAAATTCGCTGATCTTCTTCTCACATTCCCCTTCCATTTTCTCTCATCTCGATTCCTTAGCCCAGTGTCCATTTTTCTCGCTATTTTCAGCTCCCCACGCAAAACATCTCGCCTTTGACCTTGATCCTTGCTTTCACCCGAAAAATACGGATTCAGAATCGATTTTCACTAGCTATTTGCAAAGCTAATGTCTATGCTAAGGTTAAGCCTAAGCATAAGCCTAAGCCTGACCCGAACCTAAGCTTAAGCTAAGCCCAGCCCAAGCCTAAACCTAAGCTTAAGCCTTGACCTAAGCCTAAGCTAAGCCCAACCTAAGCCCAAGCTTAAGCCTAAACCGAAGATTAACTAAGTTTTCTTTTTTCTGTCTGTGCATAACTTTTCTCACACTCTCTCCCTCCCTCTCTCCCGCCCGCCAAAGGGACAGTGAACCCAATTTTATCATATTTTTCCTGTTTTTTTTCAAGGCACTTTCACAAGAACGTCTGGTCCCCCTATTTTTCACCCCCAAAAATACCGATAAAAACCCCCAAATACCGTCGCCATCTGGGGCGATAGCCTTTTTCTAGTGGCTAAATCCCGATTCCCAGCCTCGGCCCCCCGGCCCGGCTCCTCATAAAATTGGGGGCATAAAAATGTTGTGTTCGCCTCGCCTCGCACACCGATTCGATGAATTCCGGGGTTATTATTGATTGACTTGTTTTGGAATCGGGATGTTAAGTTTTCCGAATTTGCGAAATTTATCTCTATTTCTGGCAGCATTCCAATTCTGTTTTTTTTTCACAATTTTATGTCTTTCGCGGGGTGATAAGGAGCGGGCGCTCAAAATTTTCGCTGGCTGTTATCAAATTGTTCCCTTTTCGAGGTGGCTTAATATAGGACGTGTACTATTTTGACGGTATTATTGTGAACTCCTTTACCTACATTTCTCCCTCTCTCTCTCTCGCTCTCTCTCACTCTCTCGCTTGCCTTTTTTGATTTTGATGTCATTAGACCCATCTATAAAAAAGATTTCAAAACGAAGAGAGAGAGGGAACGACAGAGGGAGGAGAGAAAGAGCTAGAGCGGGATCGGACAATAAAACATATCGAATCTCGTCAGATGAACGTGTCTAATACCTTTAAAACTGAAACAGTCTAGCTTCTCTCCCTATATCTCTCTCTCTCACTCTCCCTCTCTCTCGCGCTCTCCCTCTTCTCTGGCTTTTGGACTATAGCCGACCTCTTATGCTCCCCTTTTCAATGTCACATATATGTGGGATCGGTGGTTGTAGTGGGTTCCCCTCTTCTTTTCCCTCCCATTCCCCTCCACCCCTGTTTACATAACGTGTTTTGTATGTGTGCACGCCACAGCCACACTCGCAGATTATGGCCCGGGCCCGGTGCTCGATCGAAATTTCGCCTCTTGTGCCTGCCGCGTTGGGCTTGCAAGTTTAAATGGCAATGTTCGTAGTGGGATTCAGGGACTCCCTGTCTCTCGCTCGCACTTTCTCTCTCTCTCTCTCTCTCTCTCTCTCTCTCGCGTATTTTAATGCTATCTATAGGCCGGAGGACCTAGTTGGCAGCGATGCTTTTTGTCGCACTCTCACGCTCTTGCTCGCCCACTCTCGTGCTCTGCCTCTATCAAAGCTCAAAGCTAAGCCTAAGCCTAGGTTTAAGCCTTAGTCTAAGCCTAAGCCCAAGCCAAGGCCTAAGCCTGAACTTATCTAGACTTTAATCCGGTGATTGGCGTCAATCTCGTATTTTAGGAAATGGGTACTGTATCCTGCGTACTGTATCTATTTCTGTCTCGCCCTCTCTCTCTCACTCTATCACTTTTTCTCTCCCTCTCTCTCACTCTCTCTCCCGCTAAACCAATACTGTATTCACAACTTTTTTAAACCTTTTTTACAGGAACGTCTCCCAAATCCTCTCGCTCACCAAGCAGCACCGGGCGGCCATGGAGGCCAACGCCAGGCCCGGCCCGATACATATCGTAAGTTGATTTTTAGCCATATCCTCCCTGCATAGTCCCTTTAATAATTTCATGCCCAATAAAATTCCAAAATTCCAGCTAATTATTGCTAAACCGTATCCCTGTACCGTATCCGATCCGCCGTGGGAAGAAGCTCTCTCTCTCTGCCCCACTGGTCCAGTACCACGCCCCGTGATCCGCTGCTTTTCAGTTGGAGGGGAGGTGGAACTGAACTGGAATTTGTCTGGGGTCTCTAAATCTTTGTCTCTCTCACTCCCTCTCTCCCTCTCGATCTCTCGCTCTCTATCCCTCTCTATCTCCCTCTCTCTCTCTCTCGCGCTCTCTCTTTCGTTCAAACTCTCTGTCTATTTTTTCCTTTTTGGTCTTTCAGCGTTCAATTTTGTTTTCGTTCTCGCAAGGTATTTTTGAACGGTACCTTGGGTTCTTTTTTGCTAACGCGCTCACACACTAGTTCTCACTCTCATTCCCTATCAACCTCTTTTAATCGCCGACATTCTCTCGTTCTTACCTCCTCTTTCAGCTTCTTTATATTGTTTCCACGTTCGCAATCCCTTAAAAAAAACTCATAAAATTAGAAATCTTGAAAGCCTTAGGTATTGATGCTTATAGTGTTCTCAAAGACAATTTTTGGCTTACCGGTATCTTTAAAATTGGTTAAAGTTAAGCAATAACCTCTAAGTCTATGTCTCCTAAAGCTCGAATACGATTCAACATTTTGCTATTGCTTTGCAAGCTGTTTAAGTTAAAAAATTCCATCTAAAGTATGATTGTGCGATGGTCATTGTATACCTATTGAGTCTATTAATGTCTCCACTTTAGCCCCCTCAACAGCAGCGTACCACCCCACCTCCAGTGATCAACCGGGTCGTCTACACATGCCCCGATTGCAATAAACAGGTTTGTCGATATTGGGGCAAGGAATAGCAAAAAAAAATGGAGAGAGAGAGCAAGAAAGGGAGATGGAGAGTGAGAATGAGTGATAGAGTGAAAAAGAACGAGAAAAGGGGCAAAAGCCCCAGGCTATGAATCGCTTTCCCCCTTGTCACCTACTTACACTTTCCGTATTATGATCTAAAGCATTATATGTATCATAATTTTTTCATACTTACTATAATATGATACATGATTTTACCATGTTTTTCAGGTCTCCTCCACCAGGAATTTGGCACGACATCGCCAGTCCTGTCCGGCTACTCGAAAATTTCCACTCCCGCAGCCGCTACAATTGCCCCAACAGCAGGCGCACTGTTCACAGGTGAGGTTTTGGAATTTTTCTGGTCTTTTCACGATCCGTCGAATGGATATTTTTCTACTAAAATCTCGTTCTACCTCTCCGGATTACCATATTTCCTACACAACGTTTGTCGCAATTTTTGTATTTTCGAACTCCGCAAATTTTTGGCATTCTTGCTCTACCGAAGGAGGCGAAGATTTTTGCCTACGGTACATTCCCGTAGCGCAGAGGATCAAAAAACCGAGAGGGTGAGAGAGCGGGAAAAAGAGAGAGAGAGAGAGAGAGAGAGAGAGAGAGAGAGAGGACTCTAGACTTGAAAGAACCAATGGGCAATCCACATCCGAGCCCTGCCTGCCGCTTTAAATTCCGATACAGTACCATTCTCTTGTTTCTCTATTTTTATATCCAGGCGCATTAATAACGTTTTAAATCATTGAAGGCACCCAGGCTTCTTTCGACCACTGACCCCTCTGACAAGCTTGACCAAAACACAAAGATAGTTTGAGAGGCGGCAAGAAAAGCATCTCCCCCTTGTCCCGAAACCCTATAAATATATCAGGTCTTCAATTATGTCTCTCTCTTTCTCTCTCTCTCGCTCTCTCTTTCACTCTATCTCTCGCTCTCTCGCTCTAGTCTCGCGGGAGAAACCGGTCTCGCCATCCAACCCGGGGCTGGCCCGGCAAAAAGTGGAGTTCGGCTGCTTCGGAGTGGAGGGGGCGGAGATTCGATAGATAGATTCGATCCCCCTGCCATCGATTTGCCACCCTATTTGATGGCAATTTTTTGAGGATATTGGTTTTGAACGGAATTTGGTGTGGTTCGGCATTTTGGGTTTTTCCTTCGTAATCCAAGCGAAAGCTCAGCTCCGCGTAAGCTAAGCCAGCCCAAGCCGAATTCAGCCTTTTATTTAGTTCACCTATTGACAATCCATTTTAAAAGGGTCGGGCCAGTTAATTTTATGCAAATTAGCCAAATTCCTGAAGGTTTCTTGAATTCATTGTTTTTCGACTTTCAAGGGACAGAGACACGAGGATTTTCGACAAAAAACTCGACTATTTCAGTCCTGCTCATTTTTGTGCTTTTTCCAGATTTTAAAGGAACAGTGCCGCCATGATTTTACAAGATTATCGTTTAGACTGTGTCTCTTTTTTGGCCCAAGGCATTTAATAACTTTTTTAGCCCACCACACCATCCGGGCTGATCCCCTCCTCGCCGAGTATCGCAGCGGGGGTGGTGCCAAATATGGCGGCCGTTTCATCCGTCAATCCGCAACCTGTAACGCTGTATGTGAGGAGGGTGAGTTTTAGGTTTTTGGGGCAAACTAGCAGAGATTCTTGGAGAAAAATATTCTTCTTTTGGTTGCATCAAATGCTGGCTACAGTATAGGGCGAGAGAATGAAGAAGAGAGAGAGAGAGAGAGAGAGAGAGTGAAAGAGAGAGAGGGAGCGAGAAAGAGAAACTAACATGTTATTAATGCGCCAATATTTTACCTTTTCTACAGTCCCCTTTTCAGGAAGAGCCCGGCTACCCGGAGTGGTGCTCCCCCCGATCATCATCCGTCTCGACAGCCTCCTCAATCAGGGATACGGTATCCCATCCACCGTCTAGGGATGAGGGCAGCGTGGTGAGATTGAATATCCTGATTTCATGGAGAGAATTTTCAGACGGTGGTCCACACACCAAGCCATGAATTGTCCTTTGCCGATCATCTTGAGCCTCACATGGGCCATCATCACGACATGGGATATTCGTAAGTTCTTGATAAATTAAAAGCTACACTTTATACTTTCCTGGATTACTGTAATTACCGTTATAATGGCAAAAAGCCGTTAAAGGATGCCAGCAAAAGACACGCCAACAACTGTTCGAAAAAAGCATCGCATTTTCTACCTTTTCTCGCCGGAGTTTTCACGGAATTTAACGATTTAATTTAGTTCTATTTAGCCATATAAAAGCATAACGTTTATGATGTAAAACTTAAATATTAATTGTCGGCACTTTTCAACCGAATTAAATAAAAATATATAAACTTCGAAAATCGAAGAACCAGATCTCGTAATATTTTCTGAGGTTCTCGAAAGTTAAATTTTTAATTAATGTTTGTCAAGGCACTACGAAAATTTAAACGCATATTAAATAGAGCTTAAATAAATTGCTAATTTTTCACCTTTTAAGCTATCACTCAAATGGGCTCTTGGACGATAGCCAAGGATTCCCCATGTCGATGGACGATGAAAGGCCACCTTCGGATGAGGTATTTTAAATATCTTTCTGAATTTAAAAGATTATTCATTTTTATAAGCTTATCAACTATAATAATTTTGCTGTGGTCTCCGTCCGTCTGTCCGTCTGTCTGTCCGTCTGAAGCCGAATTCAACTCGAAGGTGAAAGGAGCTAGAGCTTAGCTCTCTTCGGATTGGGATAGAGCGTGGTCAGAAACCCCCAAACTGATAAAAAAATTAAGAAAAAGTTTTTGTTTAAATTATTAAAATTAACTTTGAAAGTTTTTCCTTAGTAAAAGGGGTGGGGCCCCTCTCCCGGGAGGCCACGCCCCCTTTCCCTTCGCCCCTCTTCCCCAGGCCTCTTCCCGCGCCCAGATGGCTTTTTTAAGTTACTTTAATACTTTTTAATACTTTTAATACTTTTTAATACTTTTTAATTATGTTAATTAATTATTTAAATCATCTAAAGCCATCAGGAAGGTATTTAGGTAGTTTTTGAAGGGGATTTCAGCCATGGGGGTTATCTAAAGCCACGGGAAGGTATTTAGGTAGTTTTTGAAGGGGATTTCAGCCATGGGGTTATCTAAAGCCATCAGGAAGTTATCGATGTAGTTTTTGACGGGGATTTCAGCCATGGGGGTATCTGAAGCCATCAGGAAGGTATTTAGGTAGTTTTTGAAGGGGATTTCAGCCATGGGGTTATCTAAAGCCATCGGGAAGTTATCGATGTAGTTTTTGAAGGGGATTTCAGCCATGGGGGGTATTGATGGAGGTGGGAAAGGATGTGGTGGAGTGGGACATGTAGGGTAGCCCGAAGGCCAGATGGCTGCAGTCGCGAAGCGACTGTAACCATCTGGTTTTAGACAGTTTTCTGGCTATTCATTCAAGTGGATTTAAATTGCTAATTTTCAGATGGGCTCCGGGGACAGCGGCAGCGCCAGTCGATGCAGTGATACGAATGGCTCCATTGGACAGTTTCAGTCAGTTTTTGGCCTTTATTAAATTTATCTAATAAAGATATAACGTTGCTGCTTATCTAAAAACAGCAAGAAAGTAAAATTTATCCGAATATGTTTAAAATCAATTTTGTCAGGTGTGAGGCGTGCCAGAAAAGTGTGGCCTCCCTACGATCACTAAAACGACATCATACCACCTGCAAGCCGTTCGCCCAGCAATTTCCACATGTTTTAGAGCAGGAAAAGTGGGTTCAGGATCTTGATATGGTTTTTCATTTAAAAAATCTAAATATCTTGCATGCGGCGCTGAATATTGTAAGGCTGTTGTATTGTGGAAAAATGGGTTTCCGGCGGTTGGTTGTGAAATGGAAAATAAATCTTAGAAATTTGGATCAATTAAATCTTAGGATAAGTTCCATTTTAATTAGTTTAAAACTAAAATGTATATGCAAATTAGTTAAATTAAATTCTAGATACGCTTTAGACACTATCAATCTAGAGAAATATATGCAAATCAGGTAACTAAAATTTTTTAAGTTGCCAAAAATACATAAAAAATTGACTACTTACAAAAAGTAACTAAGGAGTTCTTATGACAATTTATGCAAATTAGGTGAGAAAATAAGGTAGGAGGGTTCGTATTTTTTAAACATGCATTTAAATTTAAGGGGCGTTTTTTTCCAATCTATTTGCGGGTATTCGAAATTACCTAAAACCCAAAAGACGGCAATTAGCATATGGTATATAAACATTAGCATAATTTACAAAATTCCTGCTTTATCAGATTTTAAGAGTTAGGTATTTATTAAAATGTAGTCTCGATATCCCATAATTACCCTAATCCCGGAATTCCGCAATTAGCATATCGCGCCTCAGAGAATTTTCATAATTAGTGGCTGGCACGAAGGGCAGGAGGGCAATCTGACGCTGCCAAGTGTAATGGCAGTCAGCCAACATGGACTACGCGGCAACACTTTGCCCTGTGAAAAATGACTCATCTCTCTCTCTCTCCTTCGCCGCGGATTGCATATTGCATACGAAAGAGCTGGTTTCATTTATGCTAATTTCGGGCCCAAATTCGTCAAACTTACACGATTACACAATTCGTGAATAGCACAGCCTGATAGAGAAAATTAGTAAATTCATGCTAATTTTTGTGTTTAAAAAGATAAAATTTTTTCGCATCGGAGAACAGCTTTTTCTCGTGAGGCTTTTGCCAAAGCTCCTGGAGATCGAATTTACATAAAAAATCGAGTCTTATGTAGCATAATATTAATTTTCTGGGTATCGTAATTAGCAATATACCGAAATTAACATTACCATGAGCAAAGTTTGACATTTTTCGATCTAAAAAATTGCATTATTGTCGTAAAAATCGTTAAAAATAGCCGAAAACCCATATATTATATGCACCCTATTAACGAAACCTTTTTTGGCAATTTCCCCGTTCTGTTGTCCCGCCATTAGGTAGTGTGGCGTTGTCATGGCAGCCACACACAATTTCTTTTCCGCCCGGCCGCTCATCGGCAAACAATCACGCGCGCGGAGTCGCTTTTTAGTCGTATTTAAAGGGCGGGGATCAATTATACTAAACCATTCACTACATTTCCATGCAGTTTTTTTCTTTTTCTTGGATTAAAGGGATTAGGAAGTCGAAAATTTGTCCGGAAATTGGCTGATCTCGTTGAACTTGTTGCGGTCCATTAATACCCTGTTTTTCCTACTTCTATTTATCACCTTTCTTGCTTCATTTAGGTATCGAAATCCTCGCTTAAAGCCTAATTTATACCCACGGAAATACCTTTAATAAAGCATATAATAATGCGCTGGTCGTTTGCCCATTTGTGCCTGAATTGAGAACGTTTATGCAAATTATCTAGCAGTGAAAATATCGTTAAAATTGGATTAGCAAACCCTTAAAAAATCCGCCTATTATGGCTCAAATTTTCCATAATTAAAACCTTGATAAAAATCATTAAAACATGAAAAATCGTATCGTATCGTAGAAAAGCAATTTTTAGGCGATTTTCCCTTGAAAAAACAAGCTACCTGTTTTTTAGACGTCATTGCCTAATTTGTCTATTTTTAAACTCTCTAACTGTCTATATTTACACATTAATATGTAGTACACTTGCAATATCGAAAAATCTAGTTGAATTTATTCAAACCGTCTAAAAAAATCACAACCAACCGCCCCTCGAATTCCCCCTCTCCTCATTTCGTGTAGTTCGTAGCCTGGTGTAGTCGTCCAAATTTCCAGGGCCGAGGCCGAGGTGCGCCGCAAAAAGTACGAGGAGCAGCGGCTGAACGCCATCGAGTCGGGCCGCAAGCGGATCCGGAAAAAGCCCGCCGAGTCGTACATGGAACATCCGGGGCCGGCGTTTCCGTTTTCGGATGAGGAATCCCCACAATATCCACCTCCCCAACCGGCTCCGGAATTTTATGACGTGCCCCCAGGGTACCGTAATCCGGCTGCCGGCTATCAGCCCCAGCTTGATCATCTACAGGGAGCGGGTGTTGACTATTGGTCCCCGTACGAAAATCGCCCGATTTATCAAAATCTCCAGCCCCGCCCACCCATCCCCTATCAACAATTCCCGTATGCAAATCAGCAGCCCCAACCGAACAATATGCCAATTAGGTCCCCAAACGGATACCACCAGATGAGACCTCAACTTCAGCAAGTCGAGCCGAGAAACGGCTTCCTCAGCCCGATTGCCGGTCCGGCGACGATGCATGCTAATGGCCACCCTATGCAAATGGTGAAGCCTGGAAATATTCATCCCGGTTTTGTGATGCAGCAGCAACAGATGGGGCAACAGATTCAAGCCGTTCAGGGGCCAAATCAAATGCAAAATCCCCAGCAAATTCAAGCTGTCCAAGCTCATCAGCAGCTGCAGAACCATCAGCATCACCAAGGAGTTCAGGCACAACACCCAATGCAGGGCCCGGCTCAAGTTCAAGCGGTTCACTCACAAAGCCAGATGCAAGCCAACCAACAAATTCAGGGGGCCCATGCGCAACGGCAGATGCAAAATTCACAGCAAGCTCAAGCCGTCCAAGTTCCGCCACAAGTTCAACCCGTTCAACCGCAGGCCCAAGGCCAAGCCCAGGCTCAAGCTCAAGTCGCTCAGGCTCCGGTTCCGATGCGAAACCAGCAACAAGTTCAAGCCGTCCAGGCTTCGGTTCAGCAGCAAACACAAGTTCAAGCAGTCCAGCCACAATTGCCACAGAATCCCGGTTCCGTTTCCGAAAACCTTGAACCGGATGTGGATGCCGACCGGACCGCCAGCCCTGACAGCTCCTCCAGGTTTGGCTTGTCGTCAGTATGTGGTACGTACGTCGTAGCGTGTCGTAATTTGGTGCATCGTGGAATGGCTGGCTTTTGCTTGAGATCGGCTTTAAATTTGGTTCCCCGTTTTTAAAATTTTTTAAAGAAATCTTGTTAAATTTCTCTAGTTCAAAAAAAAAGAAAAAACCCCGAAAATCGTTAATAGTATCGTAACAGATTTTTACACAACCTGTTCAGCTCCGGCTCGAACTTGGCGAACACGACGTGCCCCGATTGCAGTCGGCAGCTATGCTCGACGAGTAATTTGAAGCGCCATCGAGCAACTTGTAAAGCTGGCGGAAATTCGTGAGTCTTAGAGCTTTAAAATCGACAAAAGCATTAAAAATTACTACGAATACCTTGATATTTTAAAGAATCTCTGCTAGCTTGCCTTGATAATTACGCACGGAAAAATTGAATATTTGTTCAGCACCGACGACATGACGCCGACGAGTGAGGCCGGCTCGCCAGCCAAGCCGAACTTCTTGGAGTGCCCGGATCGCCGATTTGTGGTTGTTCAAGGCGGCGCGAATCCAGAGTTGGAGGGGAAATTTGTGGGTTTAATCCTAAGCCCCAGCCTAAGCCTAAGCCTAAGCCAAGCATTAGGATAAGCTTAAGCCGAAGTCTAAGCCTATGCCTAAGCCTAAGCCTAAGCATTATTTTGACGCATCTTATCGATTTATGTTTTCAGATCCAAGTAACCGTCGGGGATCACCTCAAGGCACAACAGCAAGCCGGACAGCAATTGGTAGGATTTTTCAAGGTTCACTTTTTGAAGAATTTTTCTTTTTCTAGTATTAAAAGATTCTTAAGTTAATCCAGTATTCTACAGTTTTTAAAAAATGAATAAATCGTCAAACGTATGTTTTTCAGCAGCGTTTCGAGCCGGGGATCCAGATCGTTCAGCAGGGGATGCAGCTGGGGGCCCAGCCACTCCAACAGACACCTCCCAACGGTCACCACCTGCCTAACGTCATCCCAGCCCATATCCAGCAGAACATGCAACGGAATATGAGCGAGGTAATTGATTTTTTGTTGAATACTGTATTCTTTGTATAGGGTGATCTCCCTCCCCGTTCCGCCCCACCCCACATGACGAACGGCCCGCAGTTCCCCGCCCCCATCCAACGCTCACATTCCACCAACAACTACCAGCACTACGTGCAGCCATATGTCAATGGTTTGTGCAACATCAGCAATACGTTTACAACCTTGTCCAGGCCCCGCCACCGGCCACCTGGCGATGAACGGGCACGACGTGCTGGACGTGGGCGGCGGCAAGCTCGAGGAGGAGATGTCCGATGGTCCCCATGGGCCCGACTTTGAGGTGGACGAGCACTACGGGTGCGCATTCCGGTATTTTGGTGGTGGACACACACCTATTACTTACACACACCTGTAAACCCTCCATTTCCCCGATTTTTTGCGAGAAATTTCTTACGATTCTGGTGAATTTGGGTAGTTTGAGCTTAAGCCCAAGCCTATGCCAAAGCCCAAGGCTAAGCCCAAGCCTAAGTCTAAGCCTAAGCCCAAGCCTAAGCCTAAACCTAAGCCTACGCCTAAGCTTAAACCAAGCCCAAGCCTACCCAACCCAAAATCGCCCAAATTTGGATTTGAAAACTAACTGAATGCTGATGGCACTTTCACTCAAATAATCCTACTTTTCTTGGATTTGGGAAGTAATTTTTGGTCACCGTAACCTCACCTTTACGATTTTTATAGCTATGGTTTCAATTCGGCTACGGACGTCAGTGATCTCGACGACGATCTCAAGGAGAAACGGGAGGGGTTCGTGTTTTTCTCGCTCACTTCTCTTTCTCTCCCTCACTCTCGCTGTCTTGCTCTCTCTCTCTCTCTCTCTCTCTCTCTCTCGATCGTTAGCGTGCGTACTTTAGTTTAACGTAACCTAATGATTTTCTAGTGAATTCGACCCAACCGTCAACCTTATCAACGGCCACACCTTGGTCCCCAATCTCCATCATACAACCCCTGTACAATCTGCTAACAATAATACTCCTCTCGGCCAGCAACAAAATAGTGCGCTCCGGGCAGCGCTTGACACGTGAGTGGAGAGAGAGAGCGAAAGAGAGAGAGAGAGAGCGATAGAAAAGTAATTTTAACAACCAATTTCAGCTCCTCCCCTCCACCCCGCCATACCGTCTCCTCACACCCCCTTCCGGCCACCAGCTTCCCTACCACCAGAACGTCCATGCAACCCCTCAACAGCATCATTACTACACAACCATTGCCTAGGTAAGATCAAATGGTTTGACTTGGCTTAGGCTTCGGCTTGGCTTAAGCTGAACACCTCTATGCCGTCATTTTTAGCGATCGCATCGTCTTCTCCTCCCCCCAGTCGGCTAGAAGCGAAAACACCTACTACGTCTCGCACATCGATGCACCGGAAAGACATCAGCAAACGGTAAGTATCTTCTTTCGTTCTTTCGTTCTCTCTCTATCTCTCTCGCTCTCTCTCGCTCTCTCGCTCTCCCACTCTCTCTCGCTCTCTCTCTCTCTCTCCCTAAAAACCGTCCCTTTTTAGCCCTACTCCATCCATCAGCCCACCCAGCAGTCCTCCCAGCAACATCATCAGCAAGCTCAGTTCTCCCCTCAATTCTCGCCGAATCTTCAGCACCAACTATCTCCCGGCGGTAATAGGTAGGTTTAGTACCTTTTTGAACTCTATACGAGATCAAAGGTATAAACTACGGCTTACGAATTTCTCTTTCTTTCAGGGAACTCCAAGCCGTGGCGGCAACCGCAGGCCGAGAGGTCGACCTAAGGTTCCAGTGTCCAGAGTGCTTGAAAACGTGAGTTAGGGAATATAGAGAGAGAGAGAGTGAGAGAGAGAGAGACAGCGAGCGAAAGAATCACCAAAAATTGAGTACGTTTAGCTACACGGGCGGTGAATCTTACAACGGTCCCTTACTGCAGGGACGCTATCGCGCGCCCCTGCGCCCTAACTACAGTAACCCACCCCACGGCCCCCATTACGCTAGCCTATTGCCTTCCTTTCCAAAAACCAAAACTAAGGAGAAAGAAAAAAGAAACAAAAGGAAGGAAAAAATAAGATTACGATGGAATGGCAAATAGCTAACCTTTCCATTTCAGTAATAGAAGTAGAATAAGGGGGTTGGTTTTTTATGGTCTATGTATAGTAAAGAAAGTAGTTTTAGCCCTGAAACACTTCTTTCCGGTCATTTTTTTGTCCGAAGACTACATTTTGAGCATTTCCAGATCGTTTCTGACCCGGACAACACTTTTTTAATAAGGCCATAAAAGTAAATTTTCGCAAATCGGGTGCCGTCAGCGATTAAATTGGTAGATTCCGATTCTTAAATGAGAAACCGGTTGTAACGTAGTAAATGGTTTTGTCTCATAAAAATAATTAGAGTAGAGCCGTCCATGTGAACATTCTATTTTCCTCAAAGAGCTGAAACCCTCATCCGAAGCTTCTTGTTAGCGTTGACTTCGAAGATTGTAAGAATTCTAACTAATTATTCCGCAGCTAAAATCGATCCCTATAGTTCTACGATGCTGTCGTCCAGAAAAAAAAAATAGAAAACAATAGGTTGGAGTCGTTTATAAGGATCTCGAAACGCTACAAGCAACGCGGCCCTATTTCTCAACATCTTCCGCTTGTTCTTTGGGTAAAAAAACGCTACATCCTATTAACTACCGCGCCTGAACTTCCGGGAGCGACATCGAACTGCAGACGAAGCTCCATTCAATCCTGCCTGCTTAGTGCATAAGGATGTTGAAAGCGTGATTGGTGTCGTAAGACTATTTAAAGCGCACGTTCAGGAGGGGCCGTGTACTCTTTAAGCTTTACAAAGTGCGCAATTATAGCTTTATTCCAAGTAAGCCAAATTTTCTGCTTCGATTCTATCTCTTTCTCCTTAGTTTTGGTTTTTGGAAAGGAAGGCAATAGGCTAGCGTAATGGGGGCCGTGGGGTGGGTTACTGTAGTTAGGGCGCAGGGGCGCGCGATAGCGTCCCTGCAGTAAGGGAGCGTTGTAAGATTCACCGCCCGTTTTAGCTACTCGTGTCGAAAAAACGTAAAACGACACCGAATGGCCGTGCACAAGTTGACGCCAGAGGAAATTTCACGCACGATGGGCAGCGGGAGCGTGACTACAGATTTTTCGGCTTCGAGCACGCCAAGCCTGGTAAGTGCAGCATCGTTACTTGCGTCGAAATTAAGTGTCTGGATACGCAACGCATACGCTTTTCCCTGGAGTTAAACTGATTTTACGACGCTTTTAAATGGACAGCAACACATCCAAAATTCATTCTCACAACCTCGTTCCATGCAAAAACAACTTTCCAGCAATCCCCCTCCGGCATGCTTCTCACCACGACTTCCATGATGAACTCCCCAATCCCGTCAAACTCCCAGCAGCCGTGGGGCGCACAGCTGTCACCGCAAATTGTAAGTATTCAAAACTCTGCTTGAAAATGGGCTTAGAAACGCTTCCAAGAACCCCGGATCATGACCGAGTTCGCCGAGGCCGACACGACTTTCAGCGAGGATGCCGAGGACCCGAAGGACGAGGTATTATCAACCTTCGATAGCAGTTTAAATTGCAATGTCGGTACTCAAAATGCCGACAGACAACATTTTGCTAAACTAGAGTGCCGACAGAGTCGAAATCCCGACAAGAAATAGTCTAAAATTTCGGGGAAAGCCCATTAGTTCGATATAAAGCGTTAATAAGTGCGGCCATTTTGTTGTCGGTATTTTGGTATTAAGGATTTTGGTTGTCGGCATTTTAGCTGTCGACCCTAAGTTGTCGGTATTTTGAAAGTCGCGACTTCAACTTCCCTCTCAATCTGAATTTTTTCAGCACGCCGGTCTGCTGGACATGGGGATGAGGCGGATCGATCGACGAGGTTCACAGGGTGAGTCGACTGGTTGTTAAAGACTGGACCAGCCAAGTCTTTAAACGCGATAGAGAGTGATAGAGAGAAAGAGAGAGAGAGAGAGAGAGAGAGAGAGAAAGAGAGAGAGAGAGCAAGAGCGATGACAAGAGATAGATAGAGCAAAGGTGCATTACTGATGTTTTTTCAGTCTCCCCCGGCTTTCCAAAGACCATGGGCCAGCGGGTGGAGCCGAAGAAGACAACGCACCAATGCATCCACTGTCAAAAGGTGTTGTCGTCCGACTACTCCTTGAGACGACACCGTCATACCTGCACCAAGATCCTGGAGGCACAGCGATCGATCTCGGTCGAAAGTGAGGACCCGATGATTGGGCAGGGACCACGGCTTGGGACTGATGCTTCGAGGGTGAGCTTTAAATCCTTAGAAATGGTTGTGGTCGGGTTTATTGCGGTAGTGGCGGACTTGGTGGTCAGACCAGTCCGTGCACCTTTAGATAAATGCGACCAAAAACACCCTAGATCACCACTATTTCAGCACTACTTCAAGCCCATCCGACGACCACAAAGCACCGACGGTGGTTTGATCCTCGATGAGGAGACGATTCCGGATAGCACCACCCAACGGTAGGCGTAAAGCGGAGCGTAGCGTACATCAACGAGAGCTGAACATCTCGGAATTGTCGCATTTGCTTTTGCCCTCTCTTTAAAACCCCAACCCTTCCAGCTCCTCCGGTTTCGATTCGATGGTCCACTCCCCAAGCAACATGTCGTCCCCATCGGAGAGTGGTGAGCACCACCACCACTTGCATCACCATCATCAGCCCCATCATCTTCTAGGCGTAAGTCCTCTCTAGCATACGGTAGATGACCAATTTTTAGCCTCGAAAGCGTCGCCATTCCGCGTCGGAACTCTCGGCCCCGGTGACCCGACATTTGTGCCAGGTTTGTGGGATTTTTGCTTTTGTGGAATAGTTTTTGCTTTCCGGAAAATGCTGTGGATGTGAGGCCTAAGCCTAAGCTCAAACATGAGCCTAAGCTTAAGCTTAAACCCAAGCATCCACAACATTTTCCCGTAGTTCCGCGTAGTGGTGCGTAGTTAGTTGTGCGTAGTCGTGACGTTTTTTGCATTGGGCATGGTTGCCTCGTGGAAATGGTTTATTTTGATAATAGATATCATCGCACATTTAGTTGTATTTCTCTCTCTCTCCGTCTCTCTCGCGGTCCCGCCGTTGTGGTTTGTAGTAGTGTAGTCCTTTCAGGATCCGGAAACCCTTCTTCAAGTTGTCGTGCCGCCCGGTGTAGCAGTCACCACAAACTACGATCTGCCACCGACGCACCTGGTCGATCTCGATCAGCCTTTATTTTAGTCTCGCCCCTAGCCACGCCCCCCCCCCCTATTTTGCATGTGCCGTGTTGTGGATTGTTGCGTAGTCTATATTGTTGCGTAGCTACGGCTTCTTAAAAAACTATTTGCGCTAGCTTCTAGCCATTGTAGAGACGTTTAAAAGGGACTGCCAAGCGAGAAAAGCTCAAAATTTCGATGAACCGTTGTGGTATTTGCCTTTAAGGTTCCTTTAAAGCCTCGTGGGGTTGTTTTATAGGGCGTGAAGCGTCAGAAAATGCTATGGATTTGCCTTCGTAGTCCCTTTAAAGCCGCTCGCACCCAATTTTCGTCATTACTATTTGTAGCCCTAGCCCCCGAAAAATCGATACTCATTTCCGCACGAATACCCTGCCATAATTCTTATTATTTCTTATAATAATTTTAACTAAGCCTCGACTTGAGCCTAAGCCTTAGCCTTAGCCTAAGCTTAAGCGAAGACTAAGCCCAAGCCCAAGCCCCTGCTTCGTCTTCATCTTCCGGTGTACCTCTCCCCATCCAATCTGTGATTCGAACCCCCCACAAAATCATCGAAATACCCTAATTAACTATTACATAATTTTTCGCACATAATTCCGTGTTTTCCTCTTTTCATCGGGTACCTAGCACAATCTTTCAAAAGAATATATTAAACTATTTAGCACTGCCATTATATAGAAAACCACCCGAGACGATCTCCCTTTTTCGTCCTTCGTCCCGCCCTTTTTTTTGATTACCGTATGCACAGATTTATATTTTAATAAATTTTTATGCTTTTTTATAGTGCGTAAAGTGTTGTATCGTGTATCGTTGTGTCGTGCAATTGTGGAATAAATTTTTAAAATGAATCAATTGCGTATTGTGGTGGTTGTTGTGGTGCAGCGCAGTGATGTTGGTGATGGTTGAGTTTTTTTGGGGCTGGCTATTGGATACGATTTAAATAGCGTAATACATTGACGAATTTAAAGTAAGTTTTTCCATTAATGTGCCGCTAAATGACTAATTCGTTTAATTAATTTTACTAAGGCTTTATAAAACCTAAAAAATTCAATTTTATTGGGTTTTGGTGAGTATTTTGATCCAACGCTTTTCGTGAATTTTTAGGAAGTATCCGGCTTATTAAGCGCTACAAACTACAATTGTCAATGTAGTTCGCGCCAGCAAAATTTCACTTTAAGCTCATTTTTATCAAAATTCAAAAAAAGAAGTCGCAACTTGGGTTGGGCGCTGAAGCAGACTTTTGTAGTTTGTATTTTGTAGCCTATAATACAGCGTTTTAGAATATTTTGTATCGTTTTATGCAAAATATTAAAAGCAAACAACCGAAATTGGGTTAAATAGTAGAAATTAAGAATACAGACGCCAGAAAGCGGCAAAAAAATCTATCCCGCCCTTTCTACCGTATCCAATGGTCCGCCGGTATCTGCATAAACTGCATGAAAATTTAAGAAAAGAGCCTTAAAACCGTTTGTACTTTGTCGTTTGTAGTGATAGAGAGAATAACACGAATTTGGCAGGGTGCAAAGACAGAAATTCAGGTTACCTTACTCAGTATTTCATTTTGCAGCACTGCGACAAGACCTACTCGTCGGAGTGGAATTTGGAGCGGCATAAGCGGGAGAGCTGCCCGCATAAGGCGTTCCATGGATCGGACTCGGATAAGGAGTACGTTCTCTCTCTCTCTCTCTCTCTCTCTCTCTCTCTCTCTCTATCTCTCTTGAACTCTTACGCTCTCTCTCACCAACTAGCTCTTTCCAGCTCAATCGACCTCAACACCGAGGATACCGTAATTATCGTCGGCCAAGTCAAGTTTGCCGTCTCGAGAACGGTATGAATTTTTTTAGTTTATAATTTTATTTTCCAAACTTTAGGCCCTCTCCCGCTCGTCACCCTACTTCGCCTCCCTCTTCCAGCTCCACGAGATGAATGACGTAAGCGAATACTGTAACTCCAAGTACCCCCAGATTCAGACCGACGTTCACGTCGACGTTGACCCAAATGAATTCCAACTCCTCTTGGATGCCCATAACAATCCGGGATTTTTGAACGGTAATTTTAATGGGTTTTTAGATTGTACCAGGGTTGAAAAGCCGCTACGCGGCTTCTCAACCCTGGCCTTTGTGCGGGGATCATGGGAGGTTGGGCGCTTTGCATAATTCTAGCGAATTAGTGCAAACCTCTCAACCCCAATAATGACAAAAGCGACCGACTGAGAGCGTGACAAAACCCAAAATGAGCCCCCTAGCGCCTCGTATGCAAATGAGGACATTTCCATATGTTTTAAAAACACTAAAATAAGGTATAAATAGTCATTTTCTTAAAAATCTGATAAGCGGGCAGTAATCTATGCCCTCGAATACCCGTAAATACCATTCAACTGGGCCCGAAAACCCTTCCCCCGTCCCGATATCTTGGTAACCCGGTTTTTTCGCGCCATTTATGCAAAGTGTCCACAGACACACACACAGACACTACTTTTTTATATATAGTAGGATATACTTGTATATGACATCGAAAATGGCCTTTGAAAAATTGAAAAAAAATTTAAAACGCAGGCACAATTTTTAGCCTCCAACATCGACTCGGTGGCGCTGATGGCAGAGAAGCTGAAATTCATGACGGTGTTTGAGACGTGTGAGAAGTATATAGCTGAAAAGGTGAGAGAGAGAGAGAGAGAGAGAGAGAGAGAGAAAGCGAGAGAGAGAGAGAGAGAGGGAGTGAGGGGGTGATAGATAGAGCGAGAGAGAAAGAGAGGGAGTGAGTGAGAGAGAAAGAATGAGGGAGGGAATAGACAAATTCGCCAAAAAATACACTATTATTTTTAGCTGCCCCACCACTCCGTAATGCACGCCATCCGGCTGGCCGAACAGCTGAAGATGAACACCATCAAGCAGAAGCTGTTCGAATCGATTTCGATTGACGTTTTTCGGTGAGTACTTTGAGAGGTTTGAAGCTTAGGCTTAGGCATAGGCATAGGTTTAGGCTTAGGCTTCGGCTTCGGATCCAAAGCAGTTCCAACATCAAAACAAAATTCCAGCTCCCTCTCCGCCGACCAGGACTATCGCCTAATGGGCGCCGACCTGAAGGCTGAACTCCTCGAGAAGTGGGGCACCTTCCTGTAGATGAAAACCCAGACCCACACCGCTAGATGCAGCCCTAAATTTTGTATAAGATACACCCGATGTTCTTCTCTCCTTGTTGTGATCTCACCCCTCCGCTAGTCCATTTCCACCCACTTATTGCCCGCGCTAGTGATTTTTATATGCTGACCCGGATACCGTACCCACCGCTCATTCCACATTCCAGTCCAGATTTTCATGTTTTTCCGCCATTTCACGTCGCACAGACAATCCCGAGTGACTTTTTTGCTGGCAATTTTTAGGGGGTTAGCTGGGAGCTGGGTGTTGGGAGCTAATTTAAAACGTTTCATGCGTTGCACGTTTATCGCAACGTCTAACACTCTGATTACTAGTTTTGGTGCAGCTCCCAGCTCCCAGCTAAACCTCTTGAAATTGTCCTTTCTCCTCCCAGTGCCATTCTTTTCTTGATTTTTAGGGTCTGGCTTGAATTATCGAAAGTTATCGATTAATTGACCTATCGTTTAGCTTTAGGTGTTAACGCTATAGTGCATAAGTGATTATCTTATCATTTTTGGATTTCCTGACGATGATCTGAACTGCCCAAGGGCGCATTAATGCAATTATAGATACTAGGATCTTTCCAAAGTAATGTTTATAAAATATAACTTTACAAGCTTTATTTTTATCGATAATTAGAATAATTAAACCTTATTAGCTTTTGACGTTACAAAAAAAAGCGAATAGTCGAAGCGAGACCCAAAAAATCCGATGTCTCGTCTCTTCCCGCAGATGTTAGGCCTCTAATAGTCGTTATTTTATCCGAATTTCCCAATGTCATCCCCAGTTTTTATTTTTATTCTATTTCGCGCCCCTGCCGGTCCATGGGTTACCGTACACCACGGGCGCTCGGCCACAGAATATCTGGCGTAACCCATTTCCCCCAAGGATCTCCGCACAGCTACTCATTGCGATCTCGAAAAGAAAAAAAAATCTCCCCCTATGAATCTCAATCCCCGTTTCACTATACCTTGACAAACACACGGCTTTCGCATATCAGACTTGATAAAGTTCTATATTATATTATTTTCTTCGTGAACTTTATATTAATATATTTTTATTCGTTCCCTGGTGGTTTAGTCGGCAGAGTAGATGGTTTTTGTTTTGGAATAAACTGTCCTTTGAAACGAATTTTATGCACAGTAATGGTAAAATACCCGCCAAAGGATACGTTTCTTTATTACAATTCTAGTTTTATAGAGGATTTCCATAATATGGCTATTTAAAGCTATAAAGACGCGGCGCTTCTTCCTTTTTTTATAGCTTTCTCAAAAACACAAATTTTCTTGCTTTCCAACTATTTCTAGAAAAATTACATATTTATGCCTATTTTTAGTCATACAAAATCATCCAGGCTTCAAATTACAACTACTCTTAACGAATGGCAATTCTCGCATGGGAAAATGGTAAATATTAGCTTATTAAAGCTACAACAACCTTATTTTGTTATAGACGCCCAAATATGCACAGTTTTGGTATCGATCGTCGCGCTACTATCGATTTTCACGTTCTTTTTGACGAGATGGGTCTATAGGATTGCGAAGGAGCGGTCAGTTTTTTAAGTTTTTGTGTATACTTAGTTACAGATTAAGGCTACTATTCAGAGTATGTTTTAGATACTTTATCGACTTTGAACAAGAGGCAATACTCGATCACGATGACCACGACGGTTGCTGCCATCACAAAAGTCATTAACTAACCGTTCTTTCTTCATTTTTGTTCGATTCGATGCTTACGGGCTGTCAACTGCTCTTGCCTTTCATTGAAAAACGGTTATACAACTTATATGTGTTTGAGTTTAAGCAATAAAAGTTTTAATACGATCGTTAAACCAGATGCAATCAAATACTAATAAAACGAAATGGTGGTTTTACACGAAAAGTTACGGGAAGCCTAAAAACTGAAAACCGTAAAAAACCTCTAGAATTCTTGGATTTTAAAATTAAATATTTTACCTTGAAAGCGTTAGAATTTCTTGCGGAACGGTTTTCTGTAATTTTTCCGATGTTCGCTAAAAAAAACGCTGAGGGAACGCGATGTGACACATCGAAAAATGTGATGCAAGGAAATTGCCGCGCCGTCGGCCCGAATCGATACGAATCACTCACTCCCTTTCTCTTGTACAAAGGTATTTGATCCCGCTTTTGAACAAAATACTTGTTTAATAACTTGCTCACTTCCGTCTTCAACGACGAGGAGGATCAGGGGCGACTATCCTGGGTCAGTTTTGATGTTTTTGAATGACATTAGGGTGATTTTCTTACGCATGCAGAAATCGTTGTTTAGCGTCGACGACGTAGCTCCGACGCAGACATCTATTAATCTGTGATCCGCCACCACGCCACCCGAGCACCATCGTCTACCCGATTTAAAACCCACTATAAAATAACGTGGACTTCTGGAGCTGATCTATTTTTTCGATGCTCTGAATAAAGATTTTTACTTCAGAACCCGCAAAACTTTGTATAGGTGTTTGCGTCCCAAATTTGGCTTTTATATTGAAAGCTCTGATACTGTCCTCGGGAGCTTGTCAGTGCTGTGGACAACGACATGTGAAAAGAGTGCGGAGGGAGCGGAGAGACCAGGCAGAGCTCTGTCTGGGCTCTCCGCTCACTCTGCACTCTTTTCACGTGTCGCTGAAATGTCGTTCAATCGCTTTCGCTTACGATCGGTATTTCAGACCATTTTGTACTCGTTAGCCAACAATTATTGGAATAATTGTTTAAAATTAAAGTGTAAAATAATAATTTTAAGAATTGATTTTGTTAATTTACATTATAATTTATCGACTGTGCTCTTAAAGCGTCACTGGTGTTTAGGAAGTCCCGTTGACCATGGCTCCGAAACCGGGAGAAGGGCACGACGAACCCGGAATTTCGGGAACTGAGGCTTCAGAAAAGACGATGTCGTATGAATTGGGTCTCTTAGAGCAATGCTATAAGGTTGGTGATAAAAGATATTTTACCCGGATTAGGGTTAGGCTTAGAATTATGCTTAGGAGTGGTTTAGAGCTTTTAGGCTTAGGCCGAAGTTAGGCGTACACTCAAGGCTTAAGCATAAGCCCAAACCTAACCTAAGCCTAAGCCTAGGTTTAAGTCTAAGCCTAAGCCCAAATCTGGGCTAAGCCTACGCCTAAGCCTAAGCTTTCAGATCGAGTGTACAAACAACCGCCAACCGACCGGCAGCCGACAACCAAACGACAGCCGAAAACCGACCGACCGCGCGGACTTCCTCGAGGAGTTGAAGCAGAAGTGCGTGCACAGATGCAGGGAAAATTGGCATGAGAACGGATTGAGTGAGGCAGAATGCGAGACGCTGGAGCGCAAACTCGAGAAGGAAATTGTGGAGTTGGAGAAACGGGTTGCTGAAGTAAGCAAGGTTGAGGCGAGCCAAACCACTGCTGAAGAAGACTACCGGACGCTTCTGGAGGCGCAAGCACGCTTTAAAGCCAAGATGCTTGATGGTCTATTCGGGTGCACTCGCCAAGAAGACCAGCGTGGATTCTTGGTCAGTTTTGCCTTGCCTACAGCAGGTTAAATTTTAAGTAACTAGCTTGTCGGGCTTTAGAACGTCACCGCACTGTTAGCAAAACAGGTACTATTCGACTTGCCCGGGCGCAGGGATTTATCGCAGGCGGTTATCGAAATTTTTGCCTTTTTTCAGCATTTCTTATATACGCTATTCAATTGAACCACGAAAAATATGCAAACAGTTTTAATTATAGCCCAAAATAAGATAATACAAAAACGATACACCATAAAGAAAAATTTCCTATGAAAATGGGGTTGAAACGCAGTTTTCGATATTTTCGCCATTTTTCCGATGTTTCGAAGACACCATTCGACAGTGCGCCAAAAAATATACCGAGACCTGAAATTTCAGCCCGGAACACTGCCAAATAATAAAGGTTATGGCAAAAATGCACATCAATACAATTTGAACAAAAATTGCAAATCTTGTTTAGCGCATCTACTCCGGGCTTCTCGGCAATCATACAAGCAACAACTCTTTCATTCTTGATGCTCCATCACGTTCGATTATTTGAACTAAAAATAACACACAATCTGGAGTTTTATAGTCTTTCACCTGACTGTATTGGATTTATGTGACTGTATGTACAATAAAAGTTTTGAAAATCATCGACGAATCAAATCCAAGCAAATAATCACAAAATCCATAATTTACCAGTGTTTTAGCCCACAGAAAACTGCTCAAAGTTTGCTGTGTAGGATTCTGGTTTTCGAATTTGATCTTTAAAGTTAAACCAAAACATCTATTTCTTAGCTTCACCCCGACCAACCACTTCCAACCCTAAAAATCGATCCAATTTATTGCAGAAGATATTTCCTGTCCCTGAATCGATCTGCAAAAGCGCAGATGACCAAATTTTGCTGCAAGAAAATGGCCGCGAATGCGGCGAGATAAAGAACGAGGGCTTGTTTACTGCGCCCCCAAAAGCTTTCCCTTTTTACTCTCATACAAAAACTATATAAATTTCCTTAAAATGCGATTTTACTTGGGTTTTATAAGCGCCTAATCAACTAAATAGCAGCCGCAGAATTTGATAAAATCTACTCCATGTTGCTATAAATTCGTGATTTTTTGATAATCCCTTGCACAAGAAATATACCTAATCAAATACATCTGTATTTTCGTGTTTTAAAAGGATAGTTCAGCCTTGGAGCTTGAGCAGTACTTTGGTTGACTATCGAGGCAGGGGGGTCTGGTGGCCTGTGTCGCCCCACCATAGTCGCCCAAGGGAATGCCCAAGCTCCAAGGCTGAACTATCCCTTTAAAAGACATTACAGATTTCATTAAGCAAATGTCGGAGGAAGGCGGAACAGAGGTAGTAGTAAACTAAATGGATCACAGCCTCATTAGGTTCCTTGGGATTTATTGGTGTCGTTCGAGGGCAACGCGGTGCAATTCCATGCGGACGTCTTGAAATGGAGTTTGTTGGCACCTCAATATGCTAATCGAAAGGTAATCTCGAAGAGAAAGTTTGAAACTTTTCCACGATCACGAGAAAATATACGTTTTTCGTGCGAAGTGTATCGCTTGAAAAACGCTAACTTTCCAGAAAACCGTCGTCAGTATCATGGGGCCGTCGCGAAGCGGCAAAAGTTTCGCTCTGTCATTTTTGACGAGAACACAGGATAAGGTTATCAGGTTTGGTAGCATAAAGAGTATACATATCCCAATTTTTCAGCGGCAACTTCCAAACCGGCTACTCCCGTTGCACGCAAGGGATTCTGATCCGGCGCGCACCTGTCGAAGTCAATGGCGTAAGTTTTTCAAGCCACAAATACTAAGATTTTGCCGCTAACCATATCAGCCAGTCACGTTCAAAAGATTATACATATTTCACCATTTTAGTGTCTGATATTCTACCTCGACACCCAAGGTACATTCGATCTGGAGACCGAGCGAAACGTCTCAGCCTGGATCGGTGTTTTTAGTCTGCTTTTGGCTGATATTCAGGTAGTAGAAAATCGAACCTACGTAATCATATTTCAAATTCAGATCCTGAACCTTCGCGGGAACGTTGAAGCCGATAAGCTACAAGATTTACACCTGTTTACCGAGATTGCGAAAGCGTTTGAGGGGGCTGTATTTCCAAAGGTTTGTCTTATCGAAATTTCTGAGATAGAGCCCTGGCAGATAGAGAGAGAGAGAGAGAGAGAGAGAGAGAGAGAGAGCAATTTATCAAAAATCCGATTTCAGAAATTCCTCTTCCTCATTCGCGACTCGCCGTACCCAGATCAGGACACCGAATTTTTGCAGAATCTCTTCGTTAGTTGCCCTACTTTTCCATGAAAGGCCAAATCTAGGCTCAATGCGAGCTAGCTTCCGACCTGAAACAAATCTCAGCTGCTCTGCACGAGAAATTCGGAAACGAGATGTACTGTGTCTGCGCTCCGATGGCGAATCAGCATTTACGAGTGGCTAGCGGCAGTCTGGTATTGCAACGTGAAGGCGAGTTTCAAACGTCCTTGGAGATAAAAATATCAGGGCTACGTATTTCCAGCCTGTTTTTAGATCAACCCTTCATTAAAAAATTGGCCAAAGTCCAGAGCTATATCGAAACATGGTCCCAAGATATCTATGCGACGAAGGATTATCTTGAGCTGGGAATGGTAAGTTAATCGAATGAAATAAAATTTCTGGTTTAGAAAGTCGCTGATTTTCTGACCAACAAAGCCCCGCAAATTGGAGCCTCGACCGTTCAGGTATGAAAAAGCTTAAATTCAAGCGTCTAATTTTAAAGGTCATACGAGAGGCCAGCATCCTTGTTGCCGTCAACAAAACGCTAGAAGTTTTTCTTCAGAAAATTAAGGTATCAGCCTCGCGAAGTATAAGTTCTTTTGGCAGAACACGACGTACGAAGCCTTTCATCACGACTGTGGAACTGCCGAAAAAGAAGGGCTCGAAAAGGTTCATAAAATGGTGAAGGCCTCGGATTTCGAGGAAGCCGCCGCGTTATTCAGGGAAAAGTCGAAGGTATGAAAAGGGAAACTAGTTAAGAGCGTTTGAGAACTCGTAGCCAAATTTAGGAGATAGCAACGGGGAAGTTTTACGAACTAAAAGCTGCCGAAGACGAACGTCTAGGGCAACAAATATCAGGCCAATTCCTATCGTCAGAAATGGAGAAGATCACATCGGTAGGAAAAGGGGGCTAAAGAAACCCTAAAAGCAGAAATGGGAAAATGAGGCTTTCCAGATTACGGATGTGTATACCCTACTCGATATGACTCGTCAAAATGCTGCCGCAAGAATCCCATTAAACCTAGAAATTTCCGAAATTCAGAAACATGAATTGGCTCAAAAAATCCATGTAAGAAGATTGATGAGCCCCTACAGCAAAACCAATTGCTTCAGAACTTCATTGTCGCGCGCTACGAGCAAATGCGGAATTTACAATTGAATTTTGTTGTGGCCAACGCGGATCGAGATATGCGGATCGAGATGGAAAAGGTTTGCGATAAAAAGAACCCAAGGGATAACTAGGGAATAGGAAGTATCGTGTGGAGTGGAAATACAACCGGCCGCTGCAAATGCTCAACGTCTCGCCACTTCTAACTTGCAAAACGCCTTGGAACAATTGGGCTTTGAGCCGGGGACGGTGGTGAAGATACGAGAGAAAACAGCAGAACACCTGGAAGTCGGCATTCATTATGTTGCAAAGATCAAAAATGGAATTTTAGAATACAGCTCAATCGCTTGCGGAACGATTTGTGGCGGACCGGGAGAGCAAATCAAAATTGGAAAAACTGCAGGCTGACTACGAAGCGCATACCAAGGTATTAAGATTCATTTAATTTGTTCGATAAGTCGATCGATCCGGCCCGGTTTCTTCGCTCAAAACTTTCTAGTTCGCATACTAACAGGAAAGGTTTGCTTTCAGCGCGAAATCGCATTGGCAATGGAACCGGGACAACGACCAGACGAAGAAAGTGATGTAGAATCGGATATCACGGAAATTGAACGCTACGAAGACCTATTGGAGGATCCGCAAACTCAATACCACCCGGACATTTCGGCGTTGCCGTCGCAGGCTTGGCATGTCCAGCCAAGCCCGCCTAGCGCCTATGCGCCGCCATCGAATCCGGAGCCGCAAGGGTCGCGGCAGAAGACTACTCCAATGAACAATTATGGGACCCTTGGCCCTGCCATTGAGAACAGCATTCCACAAAAACACGAATTTCCAAGCAGAGCGCAAGAATTAGAAGAGGCCAAGCGTCACAGCATTGACCCGCTCCAGGCTGGGAGAGATGAGATGTGGAGAGAACTGGCGATTCTAAAGCATTGCTATGAGGTAGCTCTATTAACCGCCTAGCCTAGATTGCTTTTTTAGAAGGGAGACGTGCGAGACGAGGCGACGGCAAAATACTTGAGTGACCAGTGCCTTAAACGATGTAACGCTTTCTGGAACTTGAAGGGATACGAGGGCATGGATCTGCTAGCGCTTGAGGGTGAACTGGAGGCCGCCATCGTACGCTTGGAGCAACGACCGCCGCCAAATGTCGCTGCGACCAAAAGGTGAGCCAAACCCCGACGGATTTTTGCATCGTTTTAGCTCCTACAACCGGTCCTCAATCATTGCAACAGTGCTCGCGATGCTGGTGAGTTTCTGGGGGGTTCGAGCGCTGAAAAGGTGGTCGCTTCGGATGATACCGTCCAAAATTCGTCTCTGGTTGCAATGGCTTTGAAAATGTCGGTTATAATCCCTTTTTCAGGCCGCTGTATTTTGTTGTGGCCGTACAGTGCGTGTTTAGGCGTGGGTTTACGCGTTTGTTTCCTACCGAACTCCCGGGGATACGACCACAGAAATTCAATCTGAATCTCGCAATAATCCGAGCGCTCCCGAACAAACGACGATTATTGACCTGACCAAAGCTGCTGATGGAATTTGATGGTCTGATTTGCTTTGTAATGGCAGCAATAAACACTATGCCCGGGAACAATTTTACTACAGGGTGTCCCAATAAAAAAGGTCACGCTGGCATTTCGCCATTTCAAATCAGTTCGTTTTGAAATTTGGAACAGAGCTGCGAAAGGGAATTTAAAATGTTCACAGAAATTTTCAACCCGATCGGTACAGTAGTTTTCGACTTATAACAAAAATACTGTTTTTTCAACACCTTTGCTGCCATTTTTCGGCTATTTTTTTGGACTTTGCATCAATTACCATCAATTTCGGCCCTAAATCCCTCATTCTTCTGAACATCGGGGATGATAACACCTTGTTAAAATTACTTAAACAACCTATTTCCAAGAGGAATTTCTCGAAATAAAAAATTTCTGGGGTAAAAAAGGGTCGGCGCTTCATTTTTGCCATACATTACAAGGCTTAATTCTGGCGAAATCCAGGTTAAAAACGTAAAATAAAGTTTATTTTTGCTATAACTTGAAAACTACTGTACCGATCGGGCTGAAAGTTTCTGTGAACATTTTAAATTCCCTTCCGCAGCTCTGTTCCAAATTTCAGGTCAATTGGATTTGAAATGAGAAAATGCCAGCGTGACCTTTTTTATTGGGACACCCTGTAAATAGAAATAAAAATGCAGCGCTAACTTCAATGAGGGGCAAAGCCAATAACCACTGGATCGCAATTTTGGCCGAAATTTTCAAGAGAGAGAGAGAGAGAGAGAGAGAGAGAGAGAGAGAGAGAGAGAGAGAGAGAGAGAGAGAGAGAGAGATTATTTGCATCTTTTTATTGTCTGTCTGTCTTGACACTTATTGATTGAAATCCGTATTGACAAATAAATAATTTTTGTTGTTAAAAATTATCATCTTTTAGCAAATTTTAATGAACAAAAACGTTCTCGACAGATGCGTTTATTTCGTCATCAATTTCACTAGCAAAAGGAAGATTAGAAGTGCGAGTCCACCGCATATGATCTGCATATGCTGGGTGGTCACGACGATCACACTGTACACGTTTGGGCCGAGCATAAACTGGGCAGGCTGAAATTAGAATATCGCTATTATTCCTTGACATTTTTGATGCCGGGGATAGTTGTGGGATGTTTGTGCTCCGGACTCCTACCTGGCCCACTTGAGGGTTCGTAACCCAACATATCGGCGCATTAGCATCGGTTCCGTTTGTCTGGGCGGGCATCTATAAATTATCCACATATAGCATTACCAGCCGATTACAGCCGCTTCGCGACTTCGGCTGGCCTTCGGGCTACCCTCCATGTTCTACCACATCACACCTCTACCTTCATCAATACCCACGCTGATCGCTTCAGGGACCTCCTCTAGCCAAACCCCCGCAAAAACTTATATACCTTCCTGATGGCTTTAGATGCTTTAAAGGATTCAAATAATGAATTAAAATAATCAAAAAGTACTAAAATAACTCAAAAAAGGTATCTTGGCGCGGGGAAGGGGCCTGGTGAAGGGGGGCTGGGAGACGGGGCGTGGCCTGTCGGGAGAGGGTCCCCCACTCCTTTTATTAAGGCTCCGCTTTCAAAGTTAATTATTTTTATTTAAGCGAAAATTTTAAATCAATCAATAAAATTTTAACCCATAATATTTTCATCATTTTAGGGGTTTCTGACCATGCTCTATCCGAATCCGAAGAGACCTTAGCTCTACCTCTTTTCCCCTTCGAGTTATAGTTGGCTTCGGACAGACAGACAGATGGACGGACGGACGGACACCACTGCAAAATTATTATAGTTGATTATTGTTCGCTTGAAGAATTCCTAGTTTCTTGAAATTCGGATATTCCCTACCTGTGCTGCTGGCGTAGGGAAGCGGTGACGTAGCTCGTTCTACACAAAAGTCTACCCAAGAAAATTCCAGCAAACCGGTACATTTGCGGGCGTGGAGGTTCTCGTTTGTCCGTCAGCCGCAGGAAAAGAGTGACGGCTTGAAGCAGTCGACGGTCTGGAAAAACCGTTCAAATAATATTTTGCGAGGCTTGTTTGAGCCCAGGGAAAAATGTTACGGAAAAAGACGGGCCCAAAGGCCGAAAATAGTCAGCTTGAAGGATAAAAATTACGATACCGAGACGGTTGTGGTGTTAGCGGCAGATCGTTCACCGGAACCTGCATACCCGGGTATATGGCGTCCTGAAAGTTAGGAGCCGTAAGTAAGAAAGAAAACCCTACACTGCCATGCTCCGAGGGGTTCGATGCGACGCGCGACTGAATTGGAGGTTGCGGTCCGACAATGCCTTGCTGGAAATATTTTTTCGAATAAGCCATATCAGTCACATCTTCTGTTTGATACAAATGGCCATACCTGTACCAGTGAGCGCGTCACATTGTTAATAAGCAGCCGGTATGCGGGATCATGCTGGAACTTGAATCTATGACCCAATTCCAATTTTTCTACCTCACTAATGCCTGACGTAATACTCGGTGTAAGCGTAGATTCCGGCCCGCTGATAGATACAAGTAATATTTCGCATTTCTGAAAAACCTACCTGCCGATCGAGCTCCGATTCGGGATCCAGTTCTCCGGATGATCTAGTTCGGGGCTGAATGGATTCTAAAGAAAGAAGTAAAGGGGTTCACACCAAAGCAACAACAAAAACAACTCACCAGCGACCGCTCTGCTGCTGGCATCTGGGCCATCCCTAATGAAATTTGACAAATTACGGCAAGCGATATCAGTAAACCCAGAAAAAAAATAGAGACCTGGGGACACTATCCACTATCAGGGATAGAAAGGAAAACGAAGAACGAATTTATTGACATGAATAAACATCATCGGCTTGGAAAACAAGTAAATGTTAGCAATCAAACCGTTGCGGGAAAATAGCCATATCGCAGGACAATAGGTTGGTTTACATGATCGAGCAAGGGCCAGTTTTCTTTTGCTGACCCTGTGCAAGGCGCTGAAGTTCAGCCTGGCGCACACGTTCAGCAGCCTCCTGGCGCACCTGAAAAGTATTCTGGCTAGGCGAAGCAGGAAGGGTGTGACTTACTCGCTCGTCCTCACGTCGCTGCCTTTCGTCCTCACGGCGCTGCTCATCGCGAATTTGTTCTTGGCGGGCGCGATCTTCGCGTTCCTGCAATTCGCGTGTGGGTCGAAAAAATGCCATACCATCCTCATCATTTCCATTTCCATGCGTCGCTGTTGGGCTCGGTCCTCCTCCCGGCGGGCCTCCAGGGCTTCCCGAGCTTCTCGATCCTGCTTCGCGCGCTCGTCTTGTCTAAAGAGAAATTCTGACAGTTAATAACCGTCAAAACGAAAGTCACCGCCTTGCAGCCTCATTCATCTGCTGGATCATCATCATCATTGGGTCGACGCCTGACGCCTGTTTTTGCTGCTCTGAAAACGTCAAAAATTTATAAAGTTAAACTTTTAATGACGTACCAAGTTTCTTCTCAAGCTCCTTGTTAGCCTGCTTTTGCTGGAACATCTGCTGCCCAAATTCCTTCTTCCATTGTTGCTGCTTCTTCTTGCTTTCGGAGAGCTTCTGGTGGATGCCTTGCAGTTTCAAGTTGGTGCTGGCGTGGTGAGCAAAATCATCCTCGCATTTCTGGAATCACTGTTATAAATTGTTATAGTAAACGTACTTTGAAGCGATAGTTGATGCTCTCGCGGTAGTTGTCCAGCATCTGCTCGAGCAGCTCGACCTTGATGTTTTTGAGGGACACTCGAACCTCGGTAACGAATTGCGACTGTAAATTTGTCATATTAAATCAATTAAAATCAAGTCGAGTCAGATAACTATATCGTACAGTATTGTAACTTACTTTCTTCACGTTATACGCATTGCTACAATACGAGCGGGTCGCTTCTAGGATGTTCTCGACTTGAACGGAGGTTTGCACTTCAGTAAGTTTCTAGGAATTTCTTTGAGGAGACCGTAAAGATCTAGCTACCTCTTTGAGACGCGTTTCATAATCCTGGAGAAGTTCTTCGAAGAATTGGTGCCCAGCATCCTGAGCCTTCATGATGGCGTTTTCATTTTGGATGTCGTCGAAACGGGCCTAAAATCTTATACATAGTTGAGGTTTCTGGTTAACTACCGTGATCATATCGTGCAGCAGCTGACGCTTGTAGCCGAGCAGCTCCACCTCGTCGGCGAATTCGACGACGGCTGGAAATTAAACGCATATTTTTGATCGATAATTCCTACTCTTGTCAAAGTGGTCCATCGCTTTCGAGAAGGCAGCTTCATGCTTCCGGTCGGCGTCTTGGCCCTTTTTGCCGGAGGCGAGGATTTCTTCTATGCTCGGCTAAAAGGAATGCCTATCTAAAACGAGAGAGAGAGCTAGAGAGAGAGCAAGAGAGAGAGAGAGAGCTATACAGAAAGATAGCCATTATCCTACCTTCATCTCCGTCTCATAAATCCCCATCCCTCCATTGACAGCCTCCGCAATCAACATATCGCGGTATCGATCCTTGTTGCTGATCGATTTCTCCTTGCAGCGTTCCTTAAAATCAAAGTATTAGCTGATACTTTAAGCCTTACCTGCAGCGATCGCTTGAACTGGTCGAATTCCCGGACCTTGTCGGCCTGGCTGCCAAAGAGCGGGCAATTACGGTATGCCTAAATCTCGTTAGAGCCTGGAACATTACGTAAATTACCTGAATCGCTTCTTCGATGAGCTCCTCCAGCTTAGCGTCGTATTCCTTAGGCGACAAGGCACGATGGCCGTTCTGGCGTGCGTACTGAAAGTTGCAAATAGTGTGTTGAGACTAAGGACCGGCTTACGCTATCGTAGGCATCAGAGAAAGTTTCATTTCCGGCACTGCGGGCGCGCTCGAAGTAGAGGCTTGACGTTGCCTGAAATTTCGGGTTAGGATCAGGATTATACATAGGCGTCGTATTAGATAATTTTGAACGATAGAACTCACGGTGAAGGCCGATCCGATGGCTCGGTGATGGCCGTCCTTGATGTGGGTGACCAGGTTCTAAATGGATAATAATATGTTTTGGGAAGGCTCTTACTTACCTCAACATGTTCTTTCAATGTCGCGCCTGTCAAGGCGGTTCCAAGCACGGTCTTTGGCTGTAGGTTATCGAGGATGTAGTCAGCGCATGCACAAAGGGAATCAAGGAAGTTCTCGCCGCAATCTGAAAGCAACCTTTGCCTAGACTCCTGAACCATACATCAAGCGCGCTAGATGTTAGTGGACGCCACAATCAATTGCCTACCCCCGGCTCGGATCTCCCCGCTGGCCTGGCGAACATGTTCCGAGGGTGTCGGTATCTTGTAGCAATCCACTTTTTCGAAAGCGCTCAGAACTCCGTTTAAAAGCTGATGTAGCTGGGGTGCGCGTCGAGTTTGTTGCTGGAACGTTACAGTTTTTGGCAGCGAAGTGAAGAGCCAACCTTTAGCAATTCCAGGTAATCAGGGCTCAGGCCGGCCTCATTCGAGTCGCGCATCATGATCAGGAAGTGCTAGAAATTCAGAATAATAGATTGACCAAAAGTCGTACCTGGCCAATCTGCTCATCGCTCTTCTGACTGAACGAAATGAAGCAGTTCAGCGCATCAAGGTCCTGGGCGTCGATCTGGTTCTTGGTGTTGAAGACCTTGAAATGGAGGTTAGGTGGGTGAGAGGCTGGAGCCTACGTTCAAAGACGACATCAGCAAGGAGATGGCGAAGATGACGGTAGAGTCTCCAATGTCACTGCAGTTATCGAAGGTACCTTGTGTGTCGAGAAGCATGATAGCGAGCTTGAAAGCATAAGTGATTTTTTTAAATAAGCTTATGCGATTACCTCAGTACCGTCAGCCTCTTTGCGGATGAAGATTTCAGGCCAAACCATGATGCCTTGTGTGTGGCGAACGTAGCCACTGCGGAATCGGATACCATCACGGCCACTAAAAAAAGTTGTGCGTAGGCGACGGCTTAGGTCAATCGACTTACCCAATATATTCCAAGTCCTCAAATCGAGCCCTGCCCCGCTGAAGAGCTCGGAGCAAGACATTGTTCCAGAAGGTTTTGCCTTGACGGAACTTTCCTGCTGTTGATATAACTGCTACCTAAAAGGATACGTGAATTTTTGGAAACTCGTCTAATCCTTGCCTTCCGGTTTCCAATCTGCCTGCAAAGATTCTCAAGGAGCTGCTGGTTGAACTGCGTCTCGCCCTCCTCGGTGATGTTGAAGAGCTGCTGGAGGTCGACCTCGCCCTTCAAAATCAAACCTATTCACCGTTTCATTGTTCACAAACCGCTTCCGGGGTATCCGGGTTGTAATCAGAGCTCGAACCTCCAGGCCCGGTCGTCACTGGAGGTAGATCGTAGATTGGTGCAGGGATGGAATCGACGAACGCTTGGGTGCGCGAAGCCGAGCCACCGTACTGGCTGGGTGGCTGTACAACCGGGGGTGCATAGCTGCTGAGCGGGGGCTCGTTGGCGGCTTCATCAGAGTCCGGGGCCATTGGGGAGCCCGTGCGGACATCCGAAGCTCCGCCATCACCGATCCGGACCTCGCGGAAGCCGTCTGCTACCGTGTCCACGCCGCTGGCTGGGGAGGGAAGTTCGAGGCGGATCTGAATGTTTTAATGTAGGAAAATACGTTAGGGTTTTGGACTTTTATTTTTTGAATTATAGCCTTGAGTATGACTTTTATACTTCGGTTTCCATTGAAGCTAAAGGGCTGTAAGTAGAGTTGGAAAACCCCCCGAGACATACCCCAGGGGTATTTGAAAATCCCCCGCCGCAAACTTGGGTAATTGAACCAAAATCCAGGTTCTCGAAAGTTCCCTTGGTTCGATTGGCCGAACTGTTATTTCTGATCAGTGGGCCAGGTCCGCGTCTTTCACCTTTCAGCAAAAGACGCATACCTGGCCCACTCATCGGTGCCAATTCGGTCCCACTCATGAACATCTGGACGGGGGAGGGGGGGGGGGGGGGGTCCTCAGGGGGGTTTGTTAGGGGTTTTATGCTCCCCCGGGGGGGTTTGGCGGGGGGTTTTCGAAGTCTAGCTGTAAGGTATACCAAAATGTTCGCGTTTGCCAATTCGCTCTGTTAATCTTTTTAGAAGACTTGAGCAAAATTATCCCACTTTTTATATTGTTTTATTAAACTTAGCAAAAGACTTTTAACTTGACAATGTCGTCAATTTTGGCAGAGCCATCATGGTACGGTACTTACTCTTTTTTTTTGCAAGTCGGCCTATGTTGTGTATCCTCTCTCCTATTCACCAAATTTCATCATCATTGCCCTACCGTACCCCCGTTATACTGTCGTATTACTCGCCGCGGCACCCTAGGCTCGCCCAGGAGAAAGGCTTTTTTTCAGATAAGAGACACGAACCGGTCCGTATCCCCCAATTGCCCAGAAATTTTTTGCACAAGAGAATGCGTCGGGCCCGGTCACCTGACCGCGGTTTTCTTGCGCCAGAAAATTATTCTAAAAAATGTACGACCTTATTGATTCTAACCAGCCGATTACAGCCGCTTCGCGACTGTAATCGACTGGCCTTCGGGCTACCCTCCATATTCTACACCCCCATAGCCGTAACCGCCTTCAAAAACTACCTAAATACCTTCCCGATGGCTTCAGATACCCCCCATGGCTGAAATCCCCTTCAAAAACTACCTAAATACCTTTCTGATGGCTTTAGATACCTCCCCTAGCCGAAATCCTTTTAAAAAACAAAAATAACGACCGACCGGATGGAATGAGAGAGAAAAAGAAATGAAATCCCCCCGTGAAAATTTTCATCCACGAAACGCGCGCCACCTGGCTCACTATGCCCAAAATCACCCCAACCTCCGTCCCCCACCCCTTTTACTAAGGGAAAAACGTTCAAAGTTAATTTTAATAATTTAAACTAAAACTTTTTCATAATTTTTTTATCAGTTTGGGGGTTTCTGACCACGCTCTATCCGAATCCGAAGAGACCTAAGCCTTAGCTCCTTTCCCCTTCGAGTTCAATCCGGGACATGACGGACAGACGGACACCCCTATCTTTTTATTATAGTTGATAAGGTGATCGATACAGTACCGTAACCTACTGAATTTTTTAAACTTAAGTTTCAAACATAGAAAATTACCGATCCGTCAAGCAGACCGCTGATGCGGAGCGCGGCACGGTTCTGATCTGGTAGGCGCATACAGTCCTCGAGAAGTGCCTACAGAAAAAATGATAAAATGATCACTGTATTTTCTGGATTACGGTAGCCATTGTCACAATTTTTAGATGAATGGACAAATGGATAGGATTTAATTTACATCCAGGTAACGCCAAATTAAATTAACCCCCACCTGGCGAGCCGTCTCCTCGCAAGAAGCCTTCATCTCCGCACTACCGTCCGGGTAGTTCTCCAACCACTAAAATGTGCTTAACTTTAGGCTACACTACAGTACACCCTACCTGAACTTTCTGTAGGTAGTCATGGAAAAACTGGTCGACCTTTCGGTCCTAAATTCAAAATTAGTAAAGCTTAGAAAGGTGCTGTTACCGTAAAATCGGCCTCCCTGGCTTCCAGCCCCGAGCTGGTGCTCATTTTTGCTTCTAAGTAGCTGTAAAATTGGTGGTTTGTATACGGTAACTATATTAAAGAGAAAAGAGAAAAAAGGGCAGAAGGTGGATGTAAACAATTCGAAGATTGAAAGCAGGAAAAGTGCCGGGTCGCGCTTATCGTTCCCTCAAGGCCCTCCGATTTCTTCTGCAACAAAATGGCCGAAAATTCTTTGCCGCAAGAGATCGATTTGATTTTCGTAATCGTCTGTTGCACAATTAAACGAAGCCCTAAGAGGTATTAACTATAAGAAGTGGGAATTGAAATCGCACGACGTCCTGGAGCAACCAGGCATTATGGAAAAATGCGCATGCTTCTGGCTAAGAAGATATTTCATATGCTTGGCTTTGTCGTTTTTAAATTTCGAGTAATTCTCTAAATCTATTATTCCTTGAAATTATGAGTTTATATTTTAGTAGACGCTTGTGAAACATAGGGGAAAAAGTTCTTTAGAGCAAATTTCTCGAAGGTCGTTCTCGCTCAACAATTTTGAAAGCTGGGAGTTGTTCTGAATTTCAACTTTTATCGAATGAAGCTTTCTGACATTCAAAAACTCCAAAAGCACCTAAAAACGACATCGTGTAAGTTGCGAACGGGTCGATTCGACATATCACTCGGCAGCGAGTTGGCGAAGCCATTTTCTTTAGCAAGAAATTGGAATCTCTTGTGGAAGCCAAAGCACTCCGAGTTAATCAATACTTTCACGTGAAAAAATACTTTCTAAGGTGATTTCACACTTTCGGTAAGTCTCCTTCTTATACTGCAGCGCCTAGCGCATTAATGAGGTACAAAAGGAAGGCAATATAGAAGATTTGGAAAAGGTGAAATGACCGAAAGGTGAAAGGAAGACCATCGAACCCCGAACATAAACGTAATTTCTTATGCTCTATCTAGGACACCAATTCTAAACCCAACGCTAACAGTGGAAAGTATGCTACAAAACTACAAAACTAATAAAGTAATCTAAAAAATTACAAATTTTCGACATACCGATGTGATGACTTAAATTAGCTTACCTTTCCTTTAAAAATGCAAGAAGCCGCGCCGGATTCGTTAGACCTGCCCCGAATGAGCCTTTCTCCTATCTGTCCCCGGGTCTAACACCGTAAATTTTCTTCTGAAAGAAATTGGCAAAGCCTTGTGCAAGTCATAAGGTCGATTAGTTTTTCAGTGTTTTTTTTATAAGAGCAATTCAGAAAATGAACCTTGATCTTAAGGATACAGCATCGCTCGATCCTCGATGCCTAGCTACCTGGCAGTTTAGGCGCTACGTTTAATGTCTTTCGCTGTCTAAATTTTTGTAATTATATTCTTTGTATTTTTGTATTTTTGTACGGCAGAAACTTTATTAAAGCTACATACACCGCATAAGAAAATTGATACATATTTTTTACAAACATTTGAAAGTGCCACGCTCTATGGGCTCTACGTTCAATTTAGGTATGGCTTTCAAGCGTCGCGCTCATGGACTCGGTTCCATCGAGGGATAGGGCGTCGCAGGGCCCGGATCTAAAGTCAATTTTTTCCGCAAGCGTAGCAGCACGTACCCTATCCATATCCGGATCCGGACGTGGTCGGAACCAGGGGTAGCGCTGCGGATCCAACTGCCGCTGACGCTCGATCTCGCGCCAGAAGTAGGCGAACCACTGGAAGTAAGGCTTGAAGCAGTAATCTTAAAGGGTACGTTCAGGGACGTTTTTTTGGAAAAAAAGCAGATTTTTGCCGCGGCCGGGGGTCGAACCCGGGCCCCCCGCTCGGGAGGCGCGGATGGATACCAGTCAGCCACCGCTACAACCTGGCGAGGGGGCGAGGGGCGCCCAACGCCGCAAAGGAGGGGAACGGCCTGTCACAGCACGGGCAGGCAGTGCGCGCGGTCCCTACGTCCATAGGGTGTACACGTTGGGACGAGTACACGGCCCCTCCCTGAACGTGCGCTTTAAATGACAAATAGGTCCTTGATAGCTTAAAAGTAATCTAGTCGTCAGATTTTTATAGGTCTTTTTGTAGAATATGCCATTGAGCGTATTTCAAAATTTTGAAAATTTCTTGAAGATGCTGCAACATAAAATAGAACGATTCTCGGCGTAAAATGCAAATAAAGAAGACGTAAGCTTATTACTTTAGTAACCAACCCGAAACCGCAGATACCGTCGATGCTCAATGTCCTGCCGCTCCCTGATCAGCTGTCGGCGCGCCTCCACCGCTCGCAGTCGCGCTTCCTCCGCCAGCCTCACGCGCCGATCCACTTCGTCTTCATCACTAAATTTAGATAATGTTTAGAAAACGAAAAAAGATGATGGTAATAAATGTAGCAGCTTACGGATCGTCGACACGCACTTCTTCCTGTTCATCATCGGAAAACTCCTGGCACTCGTATTCAAATTGCAGTTCGTTGATGAACGGGGGCATTGCTGCAAAACGGGGTTGAATTGCTAAGGATAAGAAGGTAGAAAGAGAGAGAGAGAGAGAGAGAGAGAGAGAGAGAGAGAGAGAGAGAGAGAGAGAGAGAGAGAGAGAGAGAGAGAGAGAGAGAGAGCAAGAGAGAAGGCCGCTGATAGAGGTAAAAACTCTAAGAAAAGCTTTTCCAAAGCCAGACCATATTTTAAAACTGATGGAAGAAGCGGAGCCGCTTCGAAAATGAGAAATGATGATTCGGGTACGTGAATCTCGATCGATGACTGTTTGGCACCATCTCCAAATGTCCAGGAAAGGCCCCCGTCCCTCGATTCCTCTGCCTTTTCCTCCTTTCCCTCCCTCCTCACCACTTTTCTCGCGCAACGAATTGGCGCGCGGCTCGGCGGCCCGATCAACAACATTTGACTCATCTCGTCTGGGTCCAGGCAGACCATTAAAGGGCTGGGAAGCCTGGCTTATATGCAAATTTGAGAGTTTTTCGCAAGTAACTTGCCTAGATACCTTTGGTTTGAAAATCGGGTTTCAAACTGCCCTGACAGCCATTTTCCTGAAGAATCTCCGCTAGCAGGCTGGTTACGAAAAATACGAGCGTAGAGGTCCTTAAGAATTCTCCAAAGATCTCTGGTGGTTTTCCAGCATTAAAAAGGACAGCGGACGTTAGTTCAAAACTACGGCTTCTAAGATCTGGTGTCTTTAAGAATTTTCCGCTAGCTGGCCTGTGCTTTTCAAAATGGTGTCACGTTCCCTTTAAAATTCGAATACCCTCTGCTGGCTTGCCTAAAAGCAGAAAGACTTAGGTGTAACGCTCCCTTTAAAACCCGGAACATTCTGTTCTTGCTGTTGTAGAAAAACGTATTCCAATTTCATGTTTTTTTTCCGAGCGTCCATGATTAACATATGTTTATTTATATCAGGAAAAATTACTTTCATTCCGGGCAAAAAAAGACAAACTACGTTCAGAGATCCAAATCAATTTTTTGTAGTTTGTATTTTCAAAAAAAATTAATTCAAGCATTCGATTTCATACGTTTTTAAAGTCAGCATTTTGCAAAAAAAATGTTAGAATCGGCTGCGATAGGATCAGATGGAGTTGCTGCGGTCTCTCGGCTTCGGGTCTTTGAACGTTTCCGGCGCCCATTCGCACAGTATGGCGTGGCGCATCGTCTCGTGGATGTCCGGGCAGAGTGGCGTGCGGAAGCCGGGCGGCATCCCGAGAAAGCGTAGAAGATGCTTGAAACGGGTAAGTAAATTCGCAGAGCGGTGCTTACCTCGCGTTTATGCCCTGGGGGCTGGCGGAACAGCTCCCAGAGTAGGAAGATGGTTCTGGAGCGCCGCTAAAAAAATAGAATTTTAAACGCTTTTTCTCGCGTTGCATTTTATTTCCGTCTCTCTCTCGCTATCCCTTGCACTCTCTCTCTCCCTCTTGCTCTCACTTACTCTCTATCCCTCTCTTTTTCAAGACGTACAACTTCTCTTATTTCCTCTTCAGTGGTGGCTCCCGTGTCTTCAGCCCATTCTGCCCAAGTACGCTCGAAAAGTTCGCTAGAAAATTGTACTTCTGTATCTCTTCTAGATCCCGCTAACAGGTGCTACTTATGTTAATTTACCGTTCGTACAATTCCATATATTCGTCGATCGTCATGTCCTCAAACCGATCATCGCCGATGAAACGGTGGCATGGCGGTTGGAGGGATATTGTAGGTGCTGAAAAGAGAGAGAGAGAGAGAGAGAGAGAGAGAGAGAGAGAGAGAGAAAGAGAGACCACGAAAAAATGTGAACGGTTTCTAGTTAGAAACGCTTTTTCTGAATATTTTTAGTTCCAAAAAACATAGAAAAAGTGAGAATAAAGTTTCTAACGACGTTTTTATAGTGTCGTAGTATACCTTAGGGATTTGGTGCCCCGGTAACCCGGGCTCCTGCTAACTAATTTGTTATGCAAAAATTAGCCCAACCCCTCGATCGGGCTAATTAGGTGTCGAGTGGAAGGGCCCAGAATAAGATTTTAATCGAATCTGGAGTCAGGGATAGGAGATTGGAAATAAATTTTAGGTTCCGAAAAGAAGGTTCTAGAGGGGCCGGGGAGATTTCGGTAAAATTGTAGGGGTTGCGTGCAGGAGGTTTTTGGGAAATTTGTAGTTGTTGGCAAGCTCCGCATTGTTTTTCTGCTATCTTCAGCTTTCCTGTCGCTCTCTCTCTCTCTCTCTCTCTCTCTCTCTCTCTCTCTCTCTCTCTTGCTCTGTCTCTATGTCTAGCTCTCCACTCTCTAACCATCTTTCTTGGTCTCTCTTTCTCTCTCTCAATCTCTCCCTCGCTCTCTCTCACTTTTTTACTATCTCCTCTTTCTGTTACTCTCTCGCTCGCTCTCTCACTCTCTCACTCTCTCCACTCTCTCTCACTCTATCTCTCTCTCACTCTCGTTCTTATTTTTGCAACTTGTACCAGGTTAGGCAAAAGTTTATCTGCCTATCTAACCAAATAAATACAATCAAAGACGTAATGTTTTGCTAAAAAAACATACAATTACAAAGATGCGAGACAATTATGGTTGAATTAGTGATCAAGTCAGTATTTGTCCTGTTTCATGCCACCAGTCGCCAGCGTGGCTTTCGAGGCAAAGTCGCCGGTGTCCTGAAACAGAAATGGGTTCATTTCTCGGGTATCTTACCCTCGTATTCTTCAGGTGTTCCTCTTTCTGCTGATGCCAACGACGATCGGCCTGCATGACCTCCTCAAGCTGCCTGCGCTCGTATTCGCTCATTTGTGTAGCGAATGCGCGGTTTGTCGGTCTGAAAGAATCATTTTAGCCATTGGCTGACAAAAAAAAATAGATAATGGTCAAAAGTGCTCATACAGAACAGTTTGCAGTGTTCGAGGCGGATCTTAATTTTTGAATGTTGGAAAATACGTTAGGGTTTTGGACTTTTATTTTTTGAATTATAGCCCTGACTAGGGAATGGTTTGGGGCGGACATCGGACCTAGATATGTGAGTATGTGCATCTTGTAGATCTCGACGAGACGAATCGATTGATGTAACTTTTAGCTGCCAACGCCTTTAAATAAAAAAGTTACAACGATTTAAAGTTATCTGGCATGCCTTCATAAGCCCTCCCTGCAACCCAGTCGCCATGGTCTGGTGGCCTAGTGGTCTAGTGGTCGGCGTCTGGGGAATCTAACGAGGGTTCGAACCCGCTCACGATTTCTACTTCGGGTTTCCTTTGAAGCTAAAGGCTGTAAGGTATACCAAAATGTTCGCGTTTGCCAATTCGCTCTGTTAATCTTTTCAGAAGACTTGAGCAAAATTATACTACTTTTTATATTGTTTTATTAAACTTAGCAAAAGACATTTAACTTGACAATGTCGTCAATTTTGGCAGGCCTGGGAATGGGCCGGCCCGGGCCGGCCCGGGCCGGCCCGCCAGCCCATTTTTCTCGGCCCGGCCCGGCCCGGCCCGGGCCGGCCCGCAGCCAATTTTTCGGCCCGCGGCCCGGACCGGCCCGGGCCGGCCCGGGCCGGCCCGACATTTTGGGTACATTTTTACCAAACCAGTATATACCATCCTTTAATTTTTCCGGAGTCACAAAAACGTGTTAGATCAAGTTTGTTAATCGTCTATAGGCTTGCACAACCGATTTAGGTATAGTATGTAACGAGAATTTATTCATAAAGCAGCATATAACCAGTACATCTTTAGTTCAATGGAAAAAAGTCGGTTTTACTTGGTGGAGTTCAATTTCTTTGACGCCCACGTGTAGTTTGAACGCTAATACACTTAATAAGGCTAACAAGGCATATTCCCAGCATTTCTGAACATTTCCGGCCCAAAAAAGCAAAAAGCAAAAGATTGACCTCGGCCGGGATCGAACCCGGGTCGTTTTCCTGATAAATCAAAGTTAAGCCAAAACGCGGATTTTTTTACTTTTAACTGTTTAAACAGATGATTGAAGTTGAATATCAATAAGGAAAACTTATAATGTAATTAAATTACCTCATTTAAACTCAATATAACTTATTGGCAAGGTGGCGGGCCGGCCCGGGCCGGCCCGGGCCGGCCCTCCATATTTGACGGGCCGGCCCGCCAGCCTAAAATCCCGAAAATCTCGGCCCTGGCCCGGCCCGGCCCGCCAAATTCCCAGGCCTGAATTTTGGCAGAGCCATCATGGTACGGTACTTACTCTTTTTTTTTTGCAAGTCGGCCTATGTTGTGTATCCTCTCTCCTATTCACCAAATTTCATCATCATTGCCCTACCGTACCCCGTTATACTGTCGTATTACTCGCCGCGGCACCGCAGGCTCGTCGAGGACAAAGGCATTTTAAGATAAGAGACACGAACCGGCCCGTATCCCCCAATGGTCCAGAAATTTTTTGCACAAGACAATGCGTCGGGCCCGGTCACCTGACCACGTATTATTGCGCCAGACAATTATTTTAAAAAATGTACGACCTTATTGATGCTAATAAGGTGATCGATACAGTACCGTCACCTACTGAATTTTTTTAAACTTAAAGGGCTGCCGACGGCATGTGTCGATCCCCCCCCCCCCCCCCCCATCAACAAATTGGCAATTAGCCAACAGGGCAGAGAGCGCGCCCTGGGGAGAGGCGCAGAGACATTTTCTTTCCAGCGCGTAACCGATTGACTATGCCGTCGGCATCCCATTAAGTTTAAAGCATAGCAAATTACCGATCCATCGAGCAGACCGCTGATGCGGAGGGCGGCACGGTTCTGATCTGGTAGGCGCATACAGTCCTCGAGGAGTGCCTGCAGAACAAAATTTAAAAAATGACCATTATATTTCTGGATTACGGTAGCCATTGTCACAATTTTTAGATGAATGGATAGGATTTAATTTATATCCAGGTAACGCGAAATTAAATTAACCCCACCTGTCGAGCCGTCTCCTCGCAAGAAGCCTTCATCTCGGCGCTACCGTCCGGGTAGTTCTCCAACCACTAAAATGTGCTTAACTTTAGGATACACTACAGTACACCCTACCTGAACTTTCTGTAGGTAGTCATGGAAAAACTGGTCGACCTTTCGGTCCTAAATTCAAAGTTAGTAAAGCTTAGAAAGGTGCTGTTACCGTAAAATCGGCCTCCCTGGCTTCCAGCCCCGAGCTGGTGCTCATTTTTGCTTCTAAGTAGCTCTAAAATTGGTGGTTTGTATACGGTAACTATATTAAAGAGAAAAGAGAAAAAGGGCAGAAGGTGGATGTAAACAATTCGAAGATTGAAAGCAGGAAAAGTGCCTGGTCGCGCTTATCGTTCCCTCAAGGCCCTCCGATTTCTTCTGCAACAAAATGGCCGAAAATTCTTTGCCGCAAGAGATCGATTTGATTTTCGTAATCGTCTGTTGCACAATTAAACGAAGCCCTAAGAGGTATTAACTATAAGAAGTGGAAATTGAAATCGCACGACGTCCTGGAGCAACCAGGCATTATGGAAAAATGCGCATGCTTCTGGCTAAGAAGATATTTCATATGCTTGGCTTTGTCGTTTTTAAATTTCGAGTAATTCTCTAAATCTATTATTTCTTGAAATTATGAGTTTATATTTTAGTAGACGCTTGTGAAACATAGGGGAAAAAGTTCTTTAGAGCCAATTTCTCGAAGGCCGTTCTCGCTCAACAATTTTGAAAGCTGGGAGTTGTTTTAGTTCTGAATGTCAACTTTTATCGAATGAAGCTTTCTGACATTGAAAAACTCCAAAAGCACCTAAAAACGACACCGTGTAAGTTGCGAACGGGTCGATTCGCCATATCACTCCGCAGCGAGTTGGCGAAGCCATTTTCTTGAACAAGAAATTGGAATCTCTTGTGGAAGCCAAAGCGCCCCTAGTTAATCAATACTTTCACGTGAAAAAATACTTTCTAAGGTGTTTTCACACTTTCGGTAAGTCTCCTTCTTATACTGCAGCGCCTAGCGCATTAATGAGGTACAAAAGGAAGGCAATATAGAAGATTTGGAAAAGGTGAAAAGACCGAAAGGTGAAAGGAAGACCATCGAACCCCGAAAATAAACTTAATTTCTTATGCTCTATCTAGGACACCAATTCTAAACCTAACGCTACAGTGGGACGTATGCTACGAAACTACAAAACTAATACAGTAATCTAAAAAATTCCAATTTTCGACATACCGATGTGATGACTTAAATTAGCTTACCTTTCCTTTAAAAATGCAAGAAGCTGCGCCGGATTCGTTAGACCTGCCCCGAATGAGCCTTTCTCCTATCTGTCCCCGGGTCTAACACCGTAGATTTTCTTCCGCAAGAAATTGGCAAAGCCTTGTGCAAGTCATAAAGTCGATTAGTTTTTCAGTGTTTTTTATAAGAGAAATTTAGAAGATGAACCTTGATTTCTCGCCCGTTCCTCGATGCCTAGCTACCTGGCAGTTTAGGCGCTACATTTAATGTCTTTTCGCTGTCTAATTTTTTGTAAGTATATTCTTTGTATTTTTGTATTTTTGTACGACAAAAACTTTATTAAAGCTACGTACACCGCATAAGAAAATTCATACATACTTTTTACAAAAATTTTAAAACGCCACGCTCAATGGGCTCTTCGTTCAATTTGGATATGGCTTTCAAACGTCGCGTTCATGGACTCGGTTCCATCGAGGGATAGGGCGTCGCAGGGCCCGGATCTAAAGCAGAGGTTTTTTAGAAATTTGTAACTTCACCTACCCTATCCATATCCGGATCCGGACGTGGTCGGAACCAGGGGTAGCGCTGCGGATCCAACTGCCGCTGACGCTCGATCTCGCGCCAGAAGTAGGCGAACCACTGGAAGTAAGGCTTGAAGCAGTAATCTTAAAGGGTACGTTCAGGGACGTTTTTTTGGAAAAAAAGCAGATTTTTGCCGCGGCCGGGGGTCGAACCCGGGCCCCCCGCTCGGATGGATACCAGTCAGCCACAGCTACAACCTGACGAGGGGGCGAGGGGCGCCCAACGCCGCAAAGGAGGGGAACGGCCTGTCACAGCACGGGCAGGCAGTGCGCGCGGTCCCTACGTCCATAGGGTGTACACGTTGGGACGAGTACACGGCCCCTCCCTGAACGTGCGCTTTAAATGACAAATAGGTCCTTGATAGCTTAAAAGTAATCTAGTCGTCAGATTTATATAGGTTTTTTGTAGACTAGCCGTTGAGAGTTTTTCATTATTTTGACAACTTCTTGAAGATACTGCAACATAAAATAGAACGATTCTCGGGGGAAAGCATAAGTAAGATAGACGTAAGCTGATTAGGTTAGTAACCAACCCGAAACCGCAGATACCGTCGATGCTCAATGTCCTGCCGCTCCCTGATCAGCTGTCGGCGCGCCTCCACCGCTCGCAGTCGCGCTTCCTCCGCCAGTCTGACACGCCGGTCCTCTTCGTCCTCATCACTAAATTTGGATAATGTTTAGAAATCGTAAAAGAATCAAAGTATTACATAGCAACTTACAGATCTTCGACACGCAAATCTTCCTGCTCGTCATCGGAAAACTCCTGGCACTCGTATTCAAATTGCAGTTCGTTGATGAACGGGGGCATTGCTGGAAAACGGGGCGAATTACTAGATAAAGAGCGGCAAGAGAGAGACAGAGAAAGAGAGCGCGAGAGGGAGAGAGTGAGTGAGAAAGAGAGAGAGAGAGAGAGAGAGAGAGAGAGAGTGAGAGCGATAGAGAGAGGGATGGCCAGAGAAGTCTAAGGAAAGCTTTTTTCAAAGCCAAACTATGTTCTAAAATCGACGGAAGAAGCGGAGCCGCTTCGAAAATAAGAGATGATGATTCGGGTACGTGAATCCCGATCGATGCCCGATTGGCACCATCTCAAAATGTCCAGGAAAGGCCCCTGTCCCTCGATTCCTCTGCCCTTTCCTCTTTTCCCTCCCTCCTCACCACTTTTCTCGCGCAACGAATTGGCGCGCGGCTCGGCGGCCCGATCAACAACATTTGACTCATCTCGTCTGGGTCCAAGCAGACCATTAAAGGGGCCGGGAAGCCTGGCTTTTATGCAAATTTGAGGGTTTTCCGTGAGGGACCTAGATACCTTTGGTTTTGAAAATCGGGTTTCAAACTGCCCTGACAGCCATTTTCCTGAAGAATCTCCGCTAGCCGGCTAGCTACGCAAAATACGAGCGCCGGGGTCCTTTAAGAATTCTTCAAGAATCTCTGCTGGTTTGCCAGCAATAAAAAGGACATCGGAAGTTAGTTCAAAACTACGGTTTCTAACATCTGGTTTCAAATGCCCCTTTAAGAATTTTCCGCTTTTCAAAATGGTGTAACGCTCCCTTTAAAACCCGGAACATTCTGTTCTTGCTGTTGTAGAAAAACGTATTCCAATTTCATGTTTTTTTTCCGAGCGTCCATGATTAACATATGTTTATTTATATCAGGAAAAATTACTTTCATTCCGGGCAAAAAAAGATAAACTACGTTCAGAGATCCAAATCAATTTTTGTAGTTTGTATTTTCAAAAAAAAAATTAATTCAAGCATCGATTTCATACGTTTTTAAAGCCAACCTTTTGCAAAAAAATGTTAGCATCGGCTGCGACAGGATCAGATGGAGTTGCTGCGGTCTCTCGGCTTCGGGTCTTTGAACGTTTCCGGCGCCCATTCGCACAGTATGGCGTAGCGCATCGTCTCGTGGATGTCCGGGCAGAGTGGCGTGCGGAAGCCGGGCGGCATCCCGAGAAAGCGTAGAAGATGCTAGAAAAGGGTATGTAAATTCACAGAGCGGTGCTTACCTCGCGTTTATGCCCTGGGGGCTGGCGGAACAGCTCCCAGAGTAGGAAGATGGTTCTGGAGCGCCGCTAAAAAAAATAGAATTTTGAACGCTTTTTCTCGCGTTGCATTTTATTTCCGTCTCTCTCTCGCTATCCCTTGCACTCTCTCTCTCCCTCTTACTCTCACTCACTCTCTATCTCTCTCTTTTTCAAGACGTACAACTTCTCTTATTTCCTCTTCAGTGGTGGCTCCCGCGTCTTCAGCCCATTCTGCCCAAGTACGCTCGAAAAGTTCGCTAGAAAATTGTACTTCTGTATCTCTTCTAGATCCCGCTAACAGGTGCTAATTATGTTCATCTACCGGTCGTACAATTCCATATATTCGTCGATCGTCATGTCCTCAAACCGATCATCGCCATGAAACGGTGGCATGGCGGTTGGAGGGATATTGTAGGTGCTGAAGAGAGAGAGAGAGAGAGAGAGAGAGAGAGAGAGAGAGAGAGAGAGAGAAAGAAAGAGAGACCACGAAAAAATGTGAACGGTTTCTAGTTAGAAACGCTTTTTCTGAATATTTTTAGTTCCAAAAAACATAGAAAAAGTGAAAATAAAGTTTCTAACGACGTTTTTATAGTGTCGTAGTATACCTTAGGGATTTGGTGCCCCGGTCACCCGGGCTCCTGCTAACTAATTTGTTATGCAAAAATTAGCCCAACCCCTCGATCGGGCTAATTAGGTGTCGAGTGGAAGGGCCCAGAATAAGATTTTAATCGAATCTGGAGTCAGGGATAGGAGATTGGAAATAAATTTTAGGTTCCGAAAAGAAGGTTCTAGAGGGGCCGGGGAGATTTCGGTAAAATTGTAGGGGTTGCGTGCAGGAGGTTTTTGGGAAATTTGTAGTTGTTGGCAAGCTCCGCAATGTTTTTCTGCTATCTTCAGCTTTCCTGTCGCTCTCTCTCTCTCTCTCTCTCTCTCTCTCTCTCTCTCTCTCTCTTGCTCTGTCTCTATGTCTAGCTCTCCACTCTCTAACCATCTTTCTTGGTCTCTCTTTCTCTCCCTCAATCTCTCCCTCGCTCTCTCTCACTTTTTCACGATCTCCTCTTTCTGTTACTCTCTCGCTCGCTCTCTCACTCTCTCACTCTCTCCACTCTCTCTCACTCTATCTCTCTCACTCTCGTTCTCATTTTTGCAACTTGGACCAGGTTAGGCAAAAGTTTATCGGCTTATCTAGCCAAATAAATACGAACAAAGACGTAATTTTTTGCTACAAAAATATACAATTACAAAGATACGAGGCAATTATGTTTAAATCTCTCTCTCTCTAAAAGACAATTATGGTGATCAAATCAGTATTTGTCCTGTTTCATTCCACCAGTCGCAATCGTGGCTTGCCAGGCAAAGTCGCCGGTGTCCTGAAATAGAAATGGGTTGATTTCTGGGGTCACTGTATCTCACCCTCGTATTCTTTAGGTGTTCCTCTTTCTGCTGATGCCAACGACGATCGGCCTGCATGACCTCCTCAAGCTCCCTGCGCTCCTGTTCGCTCATTTGTGTAGCGAACGAGCGGTTCTTCGGCCTGAAGGGATCATTTTAGCCACTGGATGACAAAAAAAATAGATAATGGTCCAAAGTGCTCATACAGAACAGTTTGCCGTAAAAGTTTCTATTCCTAATTGATTAAAAGTTTATTTGAGCATTAACCTAAGCCGAGGCCTAAGAATAACCAAAACGTCTAGTATCTAAACTTACTGCCAACGCGCATAGCCTCCCTGTGCCATTCCCTGGTCATCGTGCATGGAAAGCATTTTGCGAAGTTGAACGAGGCTTCGGTTTGCTGGAATTTATTGGAATTATATTTGAGGCGTAATAACAAGCATAAGCCTAAGCTTAAGCCTAAGCCTAAGCCTAAGCTTAAGCTTAAGCCTAAGCCTAAGCCCAAACCTAAGCTTAGGATAATATGGAAGGAACTGTAACTAGGATCGAAACGGAATGGCGAATGCTCATGTCCAGTAAACGCCGCCGACCCGGCACGTGCCGGACCCGCCCTGCCCCGCGACCCTGTCTTTTTCTGCGACAAGGAAAGGGGAAAAAATGGGGCGACATCCTCGTGATGATGAATCATACGACAACATGTTGAATACGGAATTATGTAGATGGGAACCGATACGGAAATAGTCACATCACAGGGCCTGTAAATAAAAATCCAGGAAATGAGGGGTTGAGGTTACGAAATCAGTATACTTCGCCAACCACCCCGGGTGGTACCACCCCCAGGGGTGGTTGGGGGGGGGGTGGTCAATGCATTAGCCACCCCACCCCACCCCTTACAAAATTTTTTCTTAACCTGGCAATAAAAATTTCGGTCTTCCGACTACATTGTCTTTGAGGGACCTTATCTGACTCGAACAAGCCTTTGATTGCTAGGTTATGAAAAAATTTTGTAAGGGGTGGGGTGGGGTGGCTAATGCATTGACCACCCCCAACCACCCCGCCCCACCCCCCCCGACCACCCCCAACCACCTCAGCCCCCCCCCCCGGGGTGCCACCACGGGTGGTTGGCGAAGTATAGAAATCAGAGAAAGAGAGAGCGAGAAAGAGCGAGAGAGGGAGAAAGCGTAAGATAGAGAGAGACAGAGAGAGACAGAAAGAGAGAGGCAGAGAGAGAGAGAGAGAGAGAGAGAGAGAGAGAGAGAGAGAGAGAGAGATGGTGACTTTGCAAGAACCCCAGCGCAGGTAGCTATTAATTTCGGGTTTTAGAAAAATTGGCGGTTAACCCCGCAAATCATGATGAGGCTCCTCCGCCGAAATTCAGACATTTTACTCTTAAAAACTGAAATGCTCTACTGTTTCCTACTTTTAATCGTATTTCTGATACCGGAAATTGAAAATAAAATCAACTGCGCCTACGAGCTGGACCAGGACAATCAGAATGGGTTGGCAAGTTTATAGAGATTTTTAGATATGAAAAATCGTTGAAATCAGTAATCAAATTTCGTTTAAAGCTTAAGAGAGTGCTCAACTCTTTTATCATCACCAATCACAAAAATTATAGAGTTTTTACCACGCTGTACAGATTCAGATTAATTCCAAATTTCCAGGATTCCGAAAGAATGCGAAGGCGATCTCTGCCTAATTTCCAAGAGATTACGCTACAATACTACTTTCGGATACACAATGGCCCCATTTGTATTGCGGGATTGTGTCACTGGAATGAAGTATTGGGAGACTGGATGTTATTTGGATCCAAGAACGAAGGCCGACAACTACAGTAACGGAACGATCGGGTACACTTGTCTATGCAAGTGGGTTTTTTTTGTTGAAATTGTCTGGATCTCTCTCACTCTCTCTCTCTCGCGCTCTCGCTCTCTCGCTCTCTCTTTCTCTCTCTCTCTCGCCTCTCTCTAGCCATATCTCTAGGACTCCATGAGGCTCAACCTCGCTAACGAGAGAGAAAGGAGATAGACAAAAAGAAAGAAGGAGAGAAACAGAGAGAGAGAGAAAGATATATAGAGAGAGAGTGAGAGAGAAAGAGAGAGAGCGGGGGTGATAGAGAGCGAGAGCGAGATAGAGACACATAAATTGAGAGATAAAGATATATTTTAGCACCGACCTCTGCAATGTCGTAGAACCACAAATCGACCCCGACGGTGCTTCCTATAAGTTCACCTGGAGGCCGAAGCCAATTCCATTAATCATCAGAGCACCTATCGACTGTTACGAGGTATCTATTGCGCATTAATGGCAAAATACTCACGATGTTTTCAGGCTAGTATCACCGGTGCTAGCCCGAACGAAACTATAAACTACAACACAACCAGGCGGGCGACTTCCACTTGTCAATTCTACGCGACCGGCAGGGTATGTTTCTCCCCGAGCTATTGCCTTGCTTAGGCTCCAGCTCATGCTCGTGCTCAGGCTCAGAATCGGTATATTTCATTTCAGCCGCCAGCCTCAGATTCTATCGGCGAAGCTCCGGCGCTAAGCCAAGTCACCGGCGAGTTGAATCGAGTCTACGGTAGTGGCGGGATCCTGTCGATCGAGGATTTGGAGACTGACCTCAACTTTCCGTAATTTAACGTAGAAAGATAAGAATACCGCGTTTTATTAAGGTTCTACAACGGCGGGGTATACTTGGTGCAGGGGTCCTTTTCTTATGCTAGGCTGACGATGAATTGTGATTGGGTGAGTTTAAGAATAGTCCTGAATAGTCAGATGTTTTGGATATCATGCTCTCTCTCTATCTCTCTCTCTCTCCCTCTCTCGCTTATTTTTAAAGTCCAGCCTCTCTGCAATCGTGTCAACATCTCGGAAATGCCCCCATCAACCGTCAGCTGCCATGCAGGAACGATTGGCGGATGGAATGGAGGTATGAGTTGTATATTTATTCATGACAACATGACATATGGAAAAGAAAAGAGGGAGAGAGCGAGAGAGAGAGAGAGAGAGAGAGAGAGGGAGAGAGAGCAGGGCATCGAAAAATCGGATTCTTCAGTTCTTCATCCAAAGTCTGACCACCAGTGGTGCGCAAAGCGAAACTAGCATGGAAGTGCCTGAAAGTCCCTGGATTTGCAGAATCAAGGCCGGAAGGTAATGCGGAAATTGGCTAGAAATTTCGAATGGCCAGCATAAAAGTTTACCGGTAGCACTGCAACCAAACGATTGATAGATGCCGGCTTTTGGGGTTGTGTCGTCGCAATCATCTCCGGTTTGTTGGATGAAACCTTTCCTGAAAACCGGAAGCCAATCTTGGAAAGGAAATATTGAATGCTAGGCTTAGTCTTCGGCTCGGATACGCGAAAAAATCTGCTTTGTGTCGGCTGCGTTAGGCCTAGCTTACAGGCTTAAGAGAGACGAGGAATGCAGAGTCACCTACCCCAAGACTACGGCAACCAGCAACAAAATCAGAAAAGCTGTGGACTGCATCTGACTGACATCTGACAAATTGACCGAATCTGCGGAAATTTCCGGACTTTCCTAGACCCCGGGACACTTTTTATATCGCGCTTGATCTGAATTTTATGGTGAGGCCAAAAACGTCAGAGGACGATCAGAAAGGACGCAAAAGATTTGGATTGAGTGTTTGTTCTATGGACGACGGTGCCGGGATCATAAAAAGTGGCCAAAAACGCGTCCGGGCTGGTCCGAAAGTACGGATCCCCCGTAGTGAATCCGAGGCTCGTAGCGCGGCAGGGCATCTTCAGGTATGGATCCTGTGTGAGTGTGTCCGTGCCACTATACAGGGTGTCCCAAAAAAAACCCCCCCTCTAGCGGTCCGAGGGAAGCTCCGATCAGGATAATTTTTATACCATTCGAAAGCCCGCGAAAAGGGGAGAAAACAAGCGGGCTTCATTTTCTAAGATTTATTCTTATTCGTCCGATATTCAACGTTTTTCTAAAAAACAGGCAGCTTTTCAATAGGAATTTCGCAATTAGCATGCAGATCTCGCGTAAATCTGCCGTTTTCATGGTTTTTGGAGGTAAAATTCGCCAATAAAAATACATAATAAAGAAAATGAACCCTCCTTGTTTTCTCGCCTTTTCGAGAGCTTTCGATAGATACCTAAACGGCGAGAATCGGACACGTCTGGGCGCCGCTAGAGGGGGGGGGGGGGGTTTTTGGGACACCCTGTATATATAGTAGGATATAAAAAATAGTGTTTGTGTGTGTGTGTGTGACACTTTGCATGCAACTTCCGTCAGGGTGTCCGGAGGATATCTCGATAGGGAATGAATTTTAGGGTATGTATGATACGTCATTAGGTGCGTAATGGCCTGGAGAAGACTGCACGCACATCAGATTTATCAAAATTGCCTATTTTCGACATTAAATTTAGTTTTTTGTTAAAAAATCGACGGCCTTCTTTGTTAGGAAAAAAAATAGCATGTGCCGGAAGTTCCGGTGGCCTATATAGTGGGGTAGAGAGCACCATTTTCGTTTTTGTCACAGGAAGTCCAAGAATTATGCAAAGTTAGGTATATCATGAGATCAGACAGGGCCAGGGTTGAAAAGTCGCGAAGCGGCTTTTCAACCCTGGTTAGACTTTAACAAAACTGTAGAGTAGCTGCGATAGGACCGGCATTCGCTTAAAGTTAGGCAAAGTCCAATTCTATCTATTAAATTTGAGCATTTCGTGGAAAAACCGGTGGAAATGTTGCACTTTCTCACTCTCCTCTCCTCTCATACGCACTCTCCTCTCTCTCGCTCCTCTCATACACAATCTCCTCTCTCTAACGCTTTTTTCTCTCTATATCTTTACTCTCTCCTTCTCTCTTGGTCTCATTTGGTTTCTCTGTCTCTCTGTCTTTATGCCTTCTCACTCTCTCGCCATATATTGCTCAATTCTCCGTAATGTGCGTCGAAAACCTTTCTCATTGTTTTTATTTATTAGTGCGCAACAGTTATGGGTCAAATCGTAATCACATAGTAGAGGAAAAAGAAATTACACAATGCAATTCAATTCCTCATCCATAGCTTGACCAGCGCAAATGTGCAGAGGGATAGCAGAATGGAGGTGCCTGAAATTTACTAAAAAAATTTCCCTTTAATTTATTATTTACTTTTTATGCCTAAAATAACTGCCTACATATACCGAAAAGAAGCTTACAATTAACTTAATATTCTGGCAATCTCATGGCCGATGGCATTTTATGCTATTTTTCCCGAAACAATACGGTCAAACAACCGACCCGTGGCACTGCAGTCTTCCTGTTTGACATGAATACCGTTATTATCAGTGATATTCACCCAGCATTTGCCTCCCGGATGTACGATCACGTCCCTAAAGGTATTTACATCCTTTCGAAGTTTTTCAACGTCATGGTTTTTATTTGTTGGTGCTAATTTAAGTTCGGTAATTTTTGGATTGAGCCTAAGCCTAAGACTGAGCCTAAAACGACGAAGCCCATCTTCGGCCAGAGACTTACCCCACAGCAACAGCGACTAGTAACATAACCAAAAACGCCATGACCTGCATCCTAAAATGGTCGTTTTGTAGAGCGAGAAGGATCTCCCCCCTGGTATCCTCGCGTTTTATACATGCCAGAAAAAATAATGTTTCACGACGTCTATGGAGGACGAGTGAAAAAGTGTTTGCTCAACAGGCGAGATCATAAAATCGCCGATACGGCGAGTTCAGGGTGTTCAGAAAGTGCGGATGTCGCTCCCTATCTTTATCGCCCTCGCTCTCTGGCTCTCTGACTCCTTCTGGCTTTCTTGTATTTGGTATAGCATCCATTTTAGTAACGGAAGACACTTGCACTGGTCATCTGTGTTTCTTCAGCGAGGCTCGGGTAGGGCAGCCAACGGTAAGGTGACCACGTTTTAGCATAGAGCTGCGATGGCGACGGTACAATACAGGGGATGTTTATGGCAGGACGATAGGATGGCGAATGGGAGGATTGAGGTGAGAGGGAGAGACAGAGCGAGTACGAGAGAGAAAGGAGAGAGGGATAAAGCGAGAGAGAGCGAGAGAGAACAGAGAGAGAGAGCGATATATATTCCAGGTCGGCGAATACACACTGGCTTGGCGGACCCTGTACTGCGCAGAAGATTACTGTAATTTTAATGTGACCTCAGCTGAAGAATCCGTCAATGCGTATATTCCGGTTCTCCCTACGTTCAAGCCATATTCAGAAGCGATTAAGAGTCGGCAAAAAGTAGGAAATTCCGGCTTTCATCTAGAATTCAAAAGTTTAGGCCGGAAAGACAATAAAATCCAACGTCACTGATGAAATTATTTGGGAAGTTTCGAATGTTACTTTGCCTCCAGTGGTCGTTATGGATGTTGGTGCGGGCATCGGTGATGGTGGCGCGGTCTTGATTGGAAGAGGGGTTGGGGTAAATTGAAAATTATCATTATCCAGACAGCGAGAGGGAGGGAGTGAGAGAAAGAGAGATTGGGAGGGAAGGTGCGAGAGATGTGTTTGATGTATGATGTTTGTTGATGTCTTTTGTAGGGACGAGAGCAAGACAGCGAGTGAGAAAGAAAGGGAGACCGAGGGATAGAGAGTGAGAGAAGGGGAGAGACAGAGAGAGAGAGAGAGAGAGAGAGAGACAGAGACATAGACATAGAAAGAGAAAGATAGCTAGAGCTAGAGAGGGAGAGCGAGAGAGAGAGAGGGCGAGGGGGAGAGAGAGAGAGATAGAGAGAGAGATAGATAGATAGACAGAAAAGGCGAGAGCAAGGGCGAGAGGGACAGATAAAGTGAGAAAAAGGGAAAGGAAACGAGAGAACTGATTCAAGGTACGACTCAGCATGCTTATTTCGCATAAAAATTAGCATAAATTGGCATAATAATCAGGGGATCAGGTTTTACTATTAAACGCCTCAATTCTGTCTTTTCCCCCCTCTCACCCGGCTTCACATTCGATGCTGCGCCTCCTGGGGCTCATCCTCATCTCCTCGCTATGGTCATCAACATCCGCTGCTGATCTGCCCGTAAATGCTGAAACTTCTAGCAATTTACATCCCAATTCCAGTACTGCGCATTCAAGCAGGAGCCGCCCGGGTGCAAGCTGCAGTTCCTGTGCAAGAACAGGTATTGTCGTCCCCTCCCAACGACTTCAAAGTGTTCAGTATTGATAGCAACTGCGTCAAGGAGTGCAACTACACCGGATTCGGGGCCAACTACGCCGACTGCATCTTTCTCGACATGGCCATGACACATCAGGGCGTGGTGAAGGCTTTCTACGCGTACAGAAATGGGGTGAGAGAGAGAGAAAGAGAGAGAGAGAGAGAGATAGAGAGAGAAAGAGAGAGAGAAATGACGCTTCAGACGGCACCTTACGGCACCCCGATGAGCCGCGCGGATAACCTGGCGATGAGAAGAGGGTTCCATGACTTTGAGCACAGGGTGTACCCAAAATGCGTCCAGGCCGACCACTTGATGACGGTTTGTTCAGATGAACAAGTCTACGCCTAAGCCTAAGCCTAACAAGGAAACCTCCCCAGCTCGAGGTTGGACTTCGATTAGCCATATAGCCTATCTGATGCAGTTTTTCACGCTCATAACGATACCGATATTTATCTTTGCCGAGCGCCACAGGGACATTGTTAAAAATCGATTTAAAGTTTTGTCATGTTTGGCAGCCCCGCCTCAAAGCCCCTCCCCAATGGGAAGGAGCCATCGGCGGCGTGGTGTAGTCGGCAAGTACTTGGCCTACCAATCTAGAGGTCGCTAGTTCGAGTCTTGCCGCTGACGACTTTTTTGCTTTTTGCTTCAAAAGTGCTGTGAAGGTCCTATCAGTCATCAAGAAATATGGTTTTAAGTTTTTTTGAACTTTTGGTCACCAATTCAAGTTGCTCGATTCGATTTCTCGGAAAGACTGTTTTTCAGCCGAAGACATTTGGAATTATCGGTGGATCACCCACTATTTAATGCACCAGCCACTCTTTTGAAAACTTTTTGAAAAAAAGGAAAAAGAGATACTAGGTACTGTCTTTAAGTTTTTTTACATCTTATGTCAAGCTTCATTTCTCCACCAAGGTAAGCATTTTGAGGTCATAAAATTCCTGAGGATCGTATCGAGACCTGTGATTCGTTGTAGCCATAACTACCTGAATTAGCGACCAAAAGTGCAAAAAAACTTAAAAATATCTTTCTTGATGACTTGTAGGACCTTCACAGCACTTTTGAAGCAAAAAGCAAACAATTCGTCAGCGGCAAGACTCGAACTAGCGACCTATAGATTGGTAGGCCAAGTACTTGCCGACTACACCACGCCGCCGATGGATCCTTCCCCTTGGGGAGGGGCTTTGAGGCGGGGCTGCCAAACATGACAAAACTTTAAATCGATTTTGAACGATGTTCCTGTGGCGCTCGGCAAAAATAAATATCGGTATCGTTATCAGCGTGAAAAACTGCATCAGATAGGCTATATGGCTAATCGAAGTCCAACTTCGAGCTGGGGAGGTTTCAGTCTATCCGAAGCCTAACCCGAACCTAGACCACGTTTTTCTAGCGTCGCCAACGCCTCTACGTGAAAACGGACATGCTGCTGAACTGCAAGACAAACCCCTTCTATCTCCGCTACCCGATCCCGGAGATGATGGTCATCCCCGACGAGTGCACCCCTGAGCACGACCTCGAAAAAGTACGAACTTGCCCGCTCGTTGGCCATCTTTTTCGGGCTTTATTTGTCTTTCGATCGATCCCCCCTCTCTCTCTCTCTCTCTCTCTCTCGCTTTCTCCGTCTTTCTATCTATCTCTTTATCCCTCCTTTTCAGATCCTCTGCACCCGATACGTCCCCCCGCTTGAGACCCAGAACTTTTGTAGTTTTTCGAATTCATTCATATTCTCGGTACTTCCAGTGAACCTCCTCGAACTCGTCGGCGGCGCTGCGCTCACCGGCCTCATCGTCGGCATCGTTGTTGCTTTCATCGTCAAACGGACACGCGCCTACTACTGGCGCCTGGAGCAGTGTGTGCTGTCATGGCCCCTTTAACTTCCACTCCAGCTCACCCGCCAAGCCCGGAAAGTCCGTGCTGTACTCGGAGCAACCCGCCAGCGCTGCCGCCTCGACAACCAGTAACGCGGAGAGGAGTGCCGCCGACACGAGCACGTTCACCCCGGCTAACACGCCGGACCCGGTAAGACTCTTTGCTGGTTCGATACAGCTATATCCTCAAGAATCTCTGCTAATCACCCTTCTAGGCAAAAACCGTCGACGATGTGTCCGTCGACACCGTGGAGGCCGCGGAGCCCAAGACGAAAAGTGACAGGGAGGGGCCGGCTCCCCCGGAAGCAGCCAACGCGGTACTCTTTGATACCTTTACGACGCCTTTAACGCAGCGGCTAAAATCCCCCCAGCCATTCCGTCCGCGTCCCTTTAAATCATCGTCTCTTTTCTAGACGGGCCAGCCCGCCAACAAGAAGGCGGCCAAACGGCGCTCGGACCCTAAGGTCGGCTCGAAGAATGAGAAGAGGAAGAAAAAGTCGTGCCCCACCGAAAACACGCCGCCAAAGCCGAGGGCTCGACTTGGCAACCGGGCCGACGTGTTGGCCGCACAGGCTGGGATAGAACTCTCTAACGATCAGGCTTTCTCGCTCCCTTTCTCTCTCTCCCCCTCTTCCTCTCTCGCACACTCGTCCTCTATCGCTCTCCCTCTGTCTGTTTCTATTGCTCTGTTAGTCTCTGTCGCTCTCGCCATGTCCCTTCAACTTCGCTGTGCCGCTCTCTCTCCGCTTTCTGTATGATTATTGGACTCTCGTTCTCACTTCTACCAATCTCTCTCTCTCTCTCTCTCTCTCTCTCTCTCTCTCTCTCGCTCTATCTCTCTGATTCGCTCTTTCTTTCTCTCTCTCTCTCTCTCTCTCTCTCTCTCTCTCCCACACTTTGGATTTTTTTGAAAAATTATGGACGACGTCCCGAAAATACACCGTCCGGAAGTCTTCTTGGTTTTGGTTCGTTAGCGGGGGGATCTATCCCTGGCGGCTGCTAATAGCCCCCCGCTAATGAACCAGTACCAACTTTTTTCTTGATCTGTTTTTCGGGACGGTGTCCATCTAGCTTCTATCCGTATCACATCTCCACACTATTTTCCTTTTCCAGGAACGTGTCCTAGACGAAGTGCCATCGGACCACAGCAAAGAAGAGTCGAAGAGTCGAGCTGAGTAGTACCGAGTGCCGGCTGGATGCTCCGGCGACAAGCTACAACCACAAGTCCAACCACATTCCAGCAAAAAGACTATGAAATCGCCAAATCTCACATTATTTTTGCATGGTTATGCCGGATGTGAATAAAGAGCTTTGCGAGAATCGGAGAGGGAAAGAGAGACATAGAGAGAGAGAGAGAGAGAGAGAGAGAGAGAGAGAGAGAGAGAGTGATAGAGGGAGAGAGAAAAAAAAGAAAAAGAGCAATAGAACTCGAAGATTAGCTGGCGGCTCATGCGGCCTTTCCGGGAAACGAGAAAAAGAAAGTGAACACTTCGAAAAAGCCTAGCACCTACACCAGGGACGAACAAACTTTAAAAAATCCTTCATCTTTTTATCGTGCTAAAACCTTCATGGAGGTTAAATAAACACAAAAAAGGAAAAGTTTGTCGTGGCACGAGAATGCAAAGAGGAACGTTAAGACCAAAAAACAAAAATTAAAAATCGTGAGCAGGTCCCACCCTCGTGAGATTCTCCAGAGGCCGCGCACCTCGCCACTAGGCCACCAGATGGAGGGCATGCGGGGAGGGCTTATGAAGGCAGGTCAAAAACTTTAAAGCCCTGCAACTTTGTTGTATTACAGTATCCGTAGGTAAAAGTTACTTCAATCGATTCGTCTCGTCGAGATCTACAAAAAGAGCGAACTTGCAACAAGAAATTCGATGAGTGAAGACTGCTCCCTAGTAAGCGGCAGCGAATTTATCCACAAGCAGGCCCGTAGCGGAACCGAAATTTCGGGGGGGGCCCAAAAATTTTGAAAAAAATAGGCTTGTTATAAGTAAAAACTGTTTGAAAAACAGTAATAAACAGCGCCGCAGGCAGAAAAATTTTTGTAACTAAAAATCATAAGGGTCCCCCCTTATGAATTTTTCAGACCTTGACCGATTTCGGGGGGCCAGGGCCCCTGGCCCCCTCCTACGGGCCTGTCCACAAGTGACAAACAATTGAGCGTTATTTTAACACGCAAATTTTGGCTTGATTTTAACGAATTAATCAATGGCATGGCGCCCCATTGGATCGACAGCATATGCAAAGACATCGATAGGTCTTGAGGGGTGCGTCAAGAGGAATTGCACGTTTCCCTTGTTTTCCAGGACTGATTGGGCGTGCTCTTCGATGAGTTGGTGCCTGAAAATGTTCAAACTTGACTTTACGAAGAGGCAAACTTGCTGAGATCATTGAGGAAAGTGCTCTTGGGTGAGGAAGGTTGGCCTAAATAGATGCACCCTGAGCAAACTAGCAGAGATTTTGAAGAATAAACGATTTAGGCTAAGGCAAGCTAGCAGATTTCCTTGAGGAACGAGATTCGATGCCGGCAAGCTAGCAAAGCTTCTTGAGGAAAAAAGGTCAACCTAAGACAAACTAGCAGATATCCTTACGGAACCGAGACCAGACAAAGGCAAGCCAGCAGAGCTTCTTGAGGGGCGCAGGCTGATGTTGGTAAGCTAGCAGCGTTTCTTAAGCAAAAAAGACTAGACAAAGGCAATCTAGCAGAGTTCCTTTGGGAACCAAACCCAGGTTAGAGGCAAACGAGAAGTGATCCTTGATAAATTTAACTCCAAACCTGGCCATTATCGCCCGCATATCCCAGTGGCTGAACGGCGGCAGCCGCGGGTTGTCGAGCAGCACAAACGCGGTCTCCATAAAGTACGAGAAGAACGTGTTCAACTGCTCGGATTCGGATTTCTAGGACGCGGGCTGATTACCGTAACCCTCGCTTACCTTGGCAATCTGGTTATGCTTTGGTTGGAAAGCTCGGCGGCAATATTCCAGGAGGTCGGACTGGTCGAAAGCCCGGGGAAAGGAGGCGAGGAACGGGTCGTAGAGGAGTTCTGGAAAGTTGGGTTTAGTTACCTAGTTGGAGATAAATTGATATCTTGGAGCTATGGGAGCTGGGAGCAAGGAGCTACAACTTATTTCTCAGTCCTCTTAACGTACCTGAGGTATCGCGACGTTCCCGGTCTCTTAATAGAGCTTCTCCGAGCCGTCTACGGTAGAAGAACGTCAGCCGGGCGAACTGTGGGGGTAGGAGCAGGACGTCGGGAAGGGAGCTGAAAGGTATAGGTATGCTCCCAGTCTCTCTCGAAGCCTACGCCTACGCCTAAGCAAAGTCAATTTCCTTACTCCACATACGGCACCAAGTCCATTGGCACGTCGGTGACCCTGAAGACGATTTGACTCCCCGTACGGATCCCTGAAAATTGAGGTTGAAAAACTACAGTAATCCTCGCACCTGGCCCGTTCCGGTTGAAAACATTCTCACGGAGCATTATTTCTGTATAGGTGCTAAAAAAGAAGATATAAAAATTTACCAATAGTCAATTACCGATTAGCCAATCTGGTGCCATTAACTTGGTTGTAGATGAGGGGCACTTTGGCGACGCCGACAGATATCTCTTCGGGGTGGCCTGTTGACTGAAAAGGTAGAAATAAGAGTGAAAGAGAGAGAGAGAGAGAGAGAGAGAGAGAGAGAGGGAGAGAGAGGGAAAGAGAGAGTGAGCAAGAGAGAGAGAGAGAGAGCGAGAGCGAGAACTCCTACCTCATTGTCCTCAATTATCGAAGCCTCAATCAACAGTGCAACCTCTGGAGATTTATAATTCGAACGAACGATCACGTCCGAGAAATGGAAAATATCGTGAGAGCCGTCTTGCTGCAAATATCGTTAAAAATATGGATTTAGAACCAAAAATCTTAAAAAAAAGGTAAAGGGCAACTCACCCGATTCGAGAAAGTCCAAGTCCCATTTTTGTTGCTCGCCATGATGGTGTGAACGTTGCTTACCTAGAAAAAGATGTCCTGCACATCTCTCTCTCTCTCTCTCTCTCTCTCTCTATCGCTCTCCGCTTACAATCTGCCTGCCCGTCGTCTTCGACAAGTCGATGAGGGCGATCCGGACGAGATGAGCTTTTGAAGGACGTTTCTCCATTCCATCTATACGAACGAGTCGCACCAGCTTGACGACGGATACCTCACGTTTTTGGAGCTGGAGATGGAATTTGGTTCTCTCCTATCTCCCTATCACTCTCTCTCCCTCTCTCTTTCATCGCGCTCTCTCTATCATTCCTCTCTCTCTCCCTCTTTCTCTTTCTCTCTCTCTCTCTCTCTCTCTCTCTCTCTCTCACCTTATCCGCCTCAAAATTCCAATAGATGTCGTGAAAAGCGAGGTTGGAGCGGCTGAGTCGAGGCGCTAAGTGGCAGCTGCCTGTCAGGTGAACGTCTTGGGCAAGTGCTTCGCCCAGACAGCTCGGCTTGCCAGGAGCGGGCTTAAAGATGCTCATTAGTGGAAGAGCCAGAGAGAGAGAGAGAGAGAGAGAGAGATGGGGAAAGATATGCAGAGAGAGACCATAAAAAACCTACGATCTGAATTTTTGGTACACCGACAGGCCGCACTGGTTGACGTTGCGGCACTGGATCAGGTTCGGGCGGTGGATTTAGCTGCAAAAATAATTAAATAAGGAAATCTAGAGAATTTTTCGCTTTTTTTTTTACGCCAAAAAAAATCTGTGCTTAAATTTTTACGGAATTTGATTTATGATTTTGCTAAATCACAAAAACTCACATTTCGCACCGCTAAATGCTCACTAGGCCCGACATCCGTCGGATCGAAATGTTTTAGGAAGGTCTTCGGAACATTCCCAACAAAGCCAAGGGTATTAACGGCTTTCCACCAGCCATCAGCCCTAAAAATGGCTAGATTCAGGCGCCGCCTCCCTACCGTAACTCCAGAATCTTCAACAGATCGCCCTTTTTGATCGCCAAATCTCCTTCTTCATCGCCGGTCCAGTCAGCCAAGGCCTAAATAAAATGCATTTTTGTATATTTGGATCAATTTCCAAATTCAAATCTTCCAATTTTTTAGTTTTTAATAATTAAAAAATAGATAATAATGAAATTACAATAAATCGGTTGTGGTCGACGGTCGTGTCGCTTCTGGAGGCGATCGTGGCTAGAGTTGTAGTGGCCGGAGGAGCTAGAAAAGAATAGTCTCTCTCTCTCTCTCTCTCTCTCTCTCTCTCTCTCTCTCTCTCTCCTCTCCTACCTGGTGTCCCTTGTACCACCCCGGAATCGGCGCTCGACCTATCGCTGTCCTCCTCGCTCATCACTTGGCTGAGGGTCCGGTTTTGGAGTTGAGCTAAAAATAGGTGTTTACGAAAATTTACTGTATTAAATCTAATGTATTTGGAATAGCGGACGGACTACCTGTCGTCCTCTGAACTTGAGCTCCAGGCTGAGTTGGTTGCGGAACAGCAGCCTCCGGTTCGGTATCTACCTCGTTTTCTACCATTTCCTCTGAGGTTGAGCTCTAAAACGAGCTTCCTTAAGTGTCTTTGCTAGTTAGCCTCGGGGGAGGTGTAATTGAAAGACTATTTCCCAAGGATTCTCAGCTAGCTTGCCCAGCTCGAGCTCCAGCTCGTGCTCAAAAGGAATTCTTGCCAACTTAGGGTCGTGAAAAAAGGCGCACGAGAAATTAGAGCCTAAAAGCCACCCACCTCATTATCATACATTATACTAGCCCTTCTTCTAGCGGCCAGCATCTTGTCGGGGTTGGTGTTGTTGTTTTGGTTGTTGTTGATCACCGGACTTGGGGATAGGCTAAATTTTCATCATTTTTCGCTTTCAGTTACCTTTAAAAGATTATCTGCAAATTTTTACCGACCACGACTTACCGGTATTCTTCTGGAACTTTTTGCTCGACCGTCGCATCCGCTTGCCCTGACAAGACGTCGATTTTGGCCTGAAAAATTTGGCTTAAAACCTGAAGCTGTCAGACAAGCTACAAGCAAGCTAAAGAAGCTCAATAAGCGTAAATATCTGTTTAATGGCCCTGAAGGAGATGTACCTGAAGCTGAGAGATTCGCTCCAACACACGTTCCTTCGCTACGATATATCCAAAATCGACCTTCCGAATCGCTTCTACCTTTTGGCGATGCGCGTCAAGCTGTTTTCTGAAGGGTTTAGCTAGAGAGAGAGAGAGAGAGAGAGAGAGAGAGGGAGATAGATGCGAAAAGCTACTTACCCCAATTCAGCAGCTCTCTTTTTTATTGGCGTTCTAGGGCGGCCGCCAGATGCCGCTTCCGCTTCAAGCTTGGCAACCTGAATTAAATTGATACCGAATTCTAAACCCCATCCGAATCGCAAAAAACTCAGGCATAAACCTAAGCCTAAGCTTAAGCCAAAACTAAGCCTAAGCCAAGGCCTAACCCGAAGCCTAACCTAAGCCTAAGCCTGACGGTAAAATGACACTTTTTAAAGCTGGTTTCTAGTCCCGATTTCCAGTTAAATTTAAGCTTAACAATCCAATAATCAAAAATTGTATCAAGATCCCACCTGGGTAGCAAACTGGGCGGTCCTCTTGTGGAAGTCGTCGAGAGACAGGATGCGGCCATAGGGGGGCATTCAAAGGGCTGCCGGAGACGGCAAGAGAAAAAGAGGATTTCCACTCTGTTTCTCTCCCTCTCCGCGCACCTTTGTGAAATCGAGGGTGAGGGTGTCGTCATGGAGACGCCCCCTAGCGGCTGCTCGCGCCCCGCGCGCGATTCCACTACTTCGGCCACCTGGCCCCTAGACAGTGGATGGCTAATTGGTGGTTGACACGGGATTATAGGCAATATTGGGCGTTGGGTTGCTGATTGCGATAGGAAAATTTAATACGAAGATATTTAATATCCTTTGCTCTTTTATTTGCAGTGTTATAAATTAAACTATGCCAAGCCAAGGCCTTCAATGATAAAAAATTTATAAACATTTTTCAAAAAAAAGGCGCACGCAGATTATACAAAAATTTGATAATGACAAATCTGGTCCAGTTAAGCTCGAGGAGTGGGAGAGAGAGAGCAATAATTTCACATATTATTTCCTATTCTTGTGATGCTCCAACATATCCTCCAGCATCGCCTTCACCTTTTCTGAGCAGACTGCCCGGTTCTTTTCTCGGGCCTTGGGGTCTGGGATCTAAAAATCATTGTCATAGCTTTTTGAATTTTTCCCGGCAAGGCAAGAACTTGTTCTGACATACCTTTGTCGCCACATAATTTGCTATCGGTCCAAACATGGCGATATTGACGAGGGCGTTGAACGGGTAGACCGAGTAGTAGTTGGATTTTAGCTAAATACACTTTTCGTCATGAAAGAACAATTATTACGCAGCGATATGGAGAGAGAAAGAGAGCAGAGAGAGAGAGAGAGAGAGAGAGAGAGAGAGAGAGTCGTACCTTTTCCAGCGTGAATGGCATCTCCCTATCGTGCCCTAACGCCTCTCGGAAAGCGGCGTAGTACTTTTCCATCAGATCTTTCTCGCTAAAACGAACTTGGCGGGTGAGCAGCTTCAAGATACTGTTTTCTTCGATCCGCTCCTGACATGATTGTGATGAAAAATCGAGCCAGATCGCCGCCAGGTGCCGAGAGGTGAATTAACTATAAAGGATAGATTTCCGTCTCTTTAGCTGTTTCTCTCTCCTCCCTCTCTCCTCTCTCTCTCTCTCTCTCTCTTTCTCTCTCTCTCTCTCTCTCTCGTTACCTGAAAATCGATCAGCGCCTTCAAATCCTCGCCAGCAGTGTTCCACAAAATATTCGCGGACCACATATCACCGTGCGCCAATAGGGGCTTGATTCCTAAATACTCCTATGCAAAACTGTTTAATGTACACATTAACTGGGTGCTTTTTAAGGAATCTATTTGAATTATAACGTTTTCCACCACACCCCATCGTTCCGGTTCCGTGTCCAGCCTCTCCAAGTCATACACCTCGTCCTTCACGGCCAGTGCTTCATCGATAAGTTCTTGCAGCTCCGGGTAAGGCTCCTCCAGCGATTTGAACATGTCGATCAGGTTCTGTACGTATGTAAATAACTCTTCGAATGAAAAAAATAGATAGTACTTTGCGTTTTGCTGCAAAAACTCACCTTGCTCTCCATCATCTCCGCATACACCTTTCGGTAGTTGTTCTCCTCAAAGCACTTCAACTTCAAGAACTCGTCGGTGTACGTGTGGGCCTGTAGGCGAGCCCAGGCTTTGAGGGCCTGAAAAGGTCATAGGGACCCGGAATTCATGTTCAAAGAGGCTGGAAACTGCCAGAAATTACCTCACAATGGTGCTCCGGTTCTCTCTCTCTCTCCCTCTCTCTCCCTCTTACCTGCTCCGCCTTCTCCGGCGCTACGCAATCCGTCAAATTTTTCGTTAACGCCCTGTCCAAATATTCCATCAGCATGAACCCGTAGACGTCGTCGTCACCGGCAAATTCTCGGTGTCCGTAAATCTGGGGTACGGTAGAAAGGGTAGTCTTTAGCCTGTGTTACCTCAGGGATATGAAGCTCCTTTGCAGGCACTCCGGCCCCTTTCAAGTAGTCGTAGAATTCGCACTCGGCGTTGTGAATCTGAAAGGCAAGACAGTAATAGAGCGAGAGAGAGAGAGAGAGAGAGAGAGAGAGAGAGAGAGAGAGAGAGAGAGAGAGCTAGATAGAGAGATGACCGACTACCATTCTTGCCTAACCTACCGTCTTCACATACACTTGCCACTTTGCCAAGAATCGCGCCTCGTCCTCGGCCGTATGCTCCTTCATCGACCTGGCCATTTCCCGGCACTTGACGCATGTCGGCATTTTGAGAATAAACTCAAAATTTGGGCTGCGGTGTTGGGATTAAGCTAACTTATACCTTTTCTGGCAGACGGTCAGCATCTTCCGTCCACTTTGGCTCGATGAGACCGATGATGGAGATGAAACCCTAAAATTCGAGTGTTAGCGTTCCGGCTCAAGCTCGAGCCAACAATAAGCTGAGGCCACAATAAGCTGAGGCCAGGGATCATCCTAGCCGCAGGTATAAGCCGAACGAAGCTTAAATCTAAGCCTATGCAAAGCCTGAACCTAGCCCGCCTACCTTGCCTTCCGAAATATACGTCGCCGTCCAGTCATCTCCAAAACGGGCCTTTGTGTTGAAATTCTGAAGTCTTTCTAGTGATCCAAATTTTCTTGAATTACATGTTGTAATGCTTCTTCCACCAGCTCGCGGGTTACATGTGTTTTTAGGATGCCTGTTCCCTCTTCGGTAAGTGAGAGCATTCTAAAAATCGTTTATCGAGAAGCGAGAGAAAGAGAGAGAGAGAGAGGGAGGGAGAGAGGGAGAGAGAGACATCTAGAGTAACCAAGAATCTATCAAACGGCAGCCCATCAATATATATCAAGAATTTGGTGATGCGCCATAGTCTTATCACGGGGTCGGCGCGACCTCGTCACAAGATCAAATGTTACGCGCGCAGCAGCAAAAAGCGTTGCTTAATCGGGCAACCAGGCAACTATGGGGTCATTTTTCGTTCGGACTTCTAGCCTTTCACTTTTCTCAGGAAATCACAAAAACATGATTTTTTATCGTGATTCAATAGATTTTTGATTTCTGGGAAATTATGAATGCCGATTAAAATTTCATAAAAACATTTAAATTTCACAAGGATCAGAAAGGAAAACTGGTTGCGGCCAGCCAAAAATCTTCCGCCAGGAACACGTAAGCGCCTGACATGTAAGGATGAGTTGGAGCCTCCAACTTGGAGGTTGAAAATTGGACCCACGTGGAGCTTGAAAGGGAAATGGTCAGCGAAAAGAGCGCAACGGTCGGTTAGTCGGGGTCCATTTATTCCCTCTTTCCCCAAGGGCGGCGATTGCACAACACCCGGCTCCCGTTGGTCAATCGGGACACACGAGGTAACCGCCGAATTAGCGAATAAATGCTTTGAACTTGTCGAAGACAGGTTAAATTTCAATATCCGTGCTACAGTAATCTAGATCCGTGATAAGCCGCCACCAGGAACCGAAAGGGCAAAACTCGCAACGTGATGACCGGACACCCGGTGAGTTATTAGTCAGCGGTGAGTAAACATTAGGCCGACTAGAGAGCTTGTTTGGGATCATTGACCGACGGCTCGCGGTGGCTAGGTAGAAAATTAACTTAGAAACACGTTTTAAATATCAAGCACTGTGCTCTGCCTTTAAATATGAAACGAAAACATACTAAACTCATTCGACACTGCCGCTTCGAGTTAAGTTATATACTTCAACCGATAAATTAAACTTTTCTGAATAGTAGGGATCCATACAAATCGATTTTCAGCAATCGATCTATCGCACGGGGCTATAAATAAAAATGACAGCACACTCTGCTTTTGGGCAATTATCGCCGCGATCTGGTTGGCTGGGGCTGGACCCGGGAAACGAGTATGAAAAGCTATGTGTACAGGGTCGACTGAAACCCACGTACTTTAAATTTAAATTCTGCTTTGACAGTTGTTTGTCTAAATCGGGAATAGTGCGCATTGAGGGCGGCCCGTTCTGAGGGAGTGATAAGCCCATTAGGGCGCCTGATTGCACGCTTATCCGAGTCAAGAGGGCAGCAAAAGGGCACCGGGGGTTTGAGGCGCAGGATTTTAGAGGGCAAAGTTGCTTAGAGATTTTAGTGGCTGAAATGCGGAAATGACTGGATTTAATAGGTCCAGAATAGGTTTAGAAAAAGCTCAGAAAAAAATAGGTTTACCAACCAAGAGACAACCCTACAAAAAATCTTAGCAACTACACCAGCGCCTCTCAGGTTTCGTGCAAAACCTTTTCTAGCACTATTTCTGGCGTTCTTTCAGATGCATAGATCAAAAAACGATTTCGCACGGTTGATTTCTCGCGAAATCACCATTGGAAGGTACAGCCGATGGGGGGAGGGCGGGGGGGGGGGCTAGTTGCAACTTCAAAAAAAATCGTGGGGACCACATCCGCGATGTTACCACCAAGCCAGTTAGCACGTCGGAATTAACGGCCGAGCAGGGTGAGGACGTCCATAGTTGCCACTTTAAAAAATTGTAGCGACCACATACGCGACATTACAACGATGCAAGTTAGCACATCGGAATCGGCGTTTCAAGGCGGTCCGAATGAGTCCCGGGCGAAATTCTGACGAGGAATGGCTGACGCGTAGAGATTTTTTTCTTCCCCGGATCCGAGTCACTCAGCGTTTTTAAAATATGGGATTTGCTCAGAATTTCAAGCTCTCTCGATAAAAAAAACACAAAATAAATTGAACAATGAGCGATGCGAAAGCTCAAGACTTCAGGAACGTCCGAAAAACGACAGCTTGTTCACCAAATTCGTGTCAACAACTCCTAAGCAAATCCACCTTTCCGCCCCTTGAAAAGCAAGCCCTCGAATTGCTTATGATTTCCACAAGGATCCCCTCGACGGTCGGCTCATATGGGCTGACGCTGGCATGGGATCGTGGACAAATTGGGCTCGGCGCGACCAGTTCTACCTACCATGCACCCCCGAGGGCAAATTGGCTCGCAGCCAATACACCCCGCCAGTCCGTCAACCCTCAACCCAGAGCCACCCCGCTTTTTCCAGAACCTAGGGCTAAGCCTAAGCCTAAGCCTAAACCTAAGACTAAGGCTAAGCCTATGCCTAAGCCGAAGCCTAAGTCTAAGGATAAGTCTAAGCCTATACAGCAGTTGGATTAAAGCTTTTTAAGCAGTGTTTGTAGATTAATGTTTGCAATAGGCTATGGTTTTTCTAAAATAGCAAATATGCAAATTCATAATATCCGAATGTTCTGAAATGTTTTAGCAAATTTTAGCCTCTTAATTCGAAAATTTGCGTTTAGAAATTTTTTGATTGCAAAATCTCAAGTTTTTGACTTTAAAAAAATAGCAAACAAATACTCAAATTTCAGTTTTCGTTAAAATATGCAAATTTTAATCACTTAGAAGAAAGTTTTAATCACTCTGATAGAAAGGATTTATTTCTCACGTTTTCATTGAGTATTTCCATTAGTTCCAGGCATTTTACAAATGTTTTACAGAAAATTCGAACATATTAGAAAATTAGAAGAAATTTTCGGTGCGGCGCAAGCCGCTAGGTTTCCAAGTTGGCGTCTAGGGTTCGATTCCCCGCAGCATCTACCACCTCTTTTTGCGCTTGCCTTTAAGGTTATGCATATATTTTGCTCAAGAGTAATTTCAAAGCCAGGTGTATTTCGCCTCGCGTAGTCTGGAATACCATGATGATTCAGCATCTCCCCGATCCATCACACCTCATTCCACATGCCGAATTTTTCGTTTAAAAATTTTGCCAAAATGCACTCGGATGAGTCAGAAAACCCGGGGCAGGCCAGAAAAAGCGCTTTCCTTTTTTGGAGGCGCGTCTTTGGGGGGTGAGGCGTTAGATGGTGGTTGTGGAGGATGTTTGCGACCTTCCTCACCTCCCTCCTTCCCTCTTTTAGACCACCTGTGTCACCCGGAAAGGAGTCTCTCTCTCTCTCCCTCTCTCTCTCTCTCTCTCTCTCTCTCTCTCTCTCTCTCTCTCTCTCTCTCTCTCTCTCTCTCTCTCTCTCTCTCTCTCTCTCTCTCTCTCTCTCTCTCTCTCTCCCTCTCTCTCTCTCTCTCTCTTCTCTCTCTCTCTCTCCTCTCTCTCTCTCCTCTCTCTCTCTCTCTCTCTCTCTCTCTCTCTCTCTCTCTCTCTCTCTCTCTCTCCCTCTCTCTCATCCACCTACAACCGACGCCGCGCCGGCAACCCGAATGTGCGCTTGACCCTGTTCGCGCCAGTCTATACCGTGCTTCCGCCGCCCGCCTGCTCCCGCGCCGTTATTCTGCGCCTGGTTTTTTTCGGTTTTTGGCCGTTCATGTTCTGCTTTTTGTTTTTATGGAGAATTTTTCACTGTTTTATAATTTTGCCAGTTTGGACGCGAAGTCCAAAATCGTTAGATTTCATCGGTTTTCCAAACTTTTTTCTTTTTTTTTTTTGCAAAATCGTCAGATTTTCCTCCGCTAAGATACAAGGAAAAACCAAAGAAATCTCTCTCTCTCGCTCTCTCTCTCGCTCTCTCTCTCTCTCTTGCTCTCGCTCTCTCTCATTGATGCTGAAAATTTGACTTTTATCTTTTCCGGAAAGGCTAAAAATTTTTAAATGACTTTTACTCTAACACGCTCCGTTTGATCCATACATTTTCCATCTTCGTCACACACCCCGTAACGTGACCCCCAGACTTTCTCTGGGTGCAAACATGGCCCCCGGGACGGTTTTTTCATACTGGCGTCGAGGGTGGACGCGCGATTCACTTCACGGACCACCGATCCGACCGTCCAATTCCGGTCACCAGCCCCGCCGCCGAATTCCGAATCGAGGAATCGAGGGCCCATCAAGGACCGATCCGCCACAAACACACGCGCGACGTCATTTATGGGAAGAGAGAGAGAGAGAGAGAGAGAGAGAGAGAGAGAACGATCGACCTGACTAGGGCGTCGAGCCGATATTTATTTATCCTTGGGCCCGGGCCACCAAATCAACCCTTCGGGGGTGTCAAGGGTCGCGCCCCCCGCGCGGGTAATAGGCGCCGCGCCGAGGCGTCCGGTTCCACGCGCTACGGCCCGGAAAGTACGATATGCTCGACTGCGCGTTTGCGTCGTGTACGTCAAGTTTATTGAAATAAAGCTATATAAAAGGTGTTGTTTAATTCTTCTTGTCTGTGGCAGGCCTTTGCTTTCAACCTTTGCTTTCATCTTATCTTTTTCCGTTTTTGGTATCGGGCGATAGCGCTTTTTCGAGCCGCTAAATCTAGGCTTGGTAGACCGGACCAGTAAAGTTCTAGTAAGCTGATTCCAAGATCTGCTTTCGCTAGGCATAAGCCTAAGGCTATTTCTGAGATCAAGTCCTAAGCCTAAGCCCAAAGACAAGCCGATGCCTAAGCTAGGCCTAAGCCAAGCGTAAGCCCGAGCCTGAGCTCGCTCTCCCAAATAAAGCGACTAAGCTTGAAATGCCACTATTATCGTGCTATTAAGAAAAGGATCTTGAAAGTTTCTAAAGCCTGAGCCTAAACCTGCGCCTAAGCTTAAGCTTGCATTCTGATCCTACGCTGAAGCTCAATCTATCCTAATGCGAAAACTTAAGCCAAAAACCCTAATCCTAAGCCTAGTTGTCTTCCTGATCGAGACTTGGTCGTTTAGCCTATTGCCATCAAAAATTGGAAATTTCACGCTGGTAGCTAAACACTGCAGGCACGCTCCCGTTAACCTGCATCGAAACCAGTTCCCCCTCCCTCCCGAAGACCTAGAGTATCTCTGTGGATGACCGTGAATGATCTGGTATCCGATATCCTCTTCGTCTCACCCGATCCATCCCCCCCAAAATCTAGTAGCGGATGATGCCTACAGGGTGGGCAAAAAAAAAAAGATCCGAGTTTGGGTCAAAATATCTCGCGAACGATAGAGAATCGAAGGTACGTTACCATGCCAGAATGCTTAAATATGCTGGGTATGAAGATTTAACACAACTTGATTTTTTCGATTTTTGAGTACGCAACTGTACTATTGACGCTGGTTACGACCGAAAATTGTGCGTTCTTGAACGGGTGGTGGGAAAATTCTGATTTTTGGCCCAAAAATAGTATAAATTTGTAGAAAGGTAATAGCAAAGTCTTAGAATTTTTCGAGGTCTGTTTCATTTTTTACAAACAAAACAATTTTCGCGATTTTGCGTTATTTTCTTCTTTAAGTGATAACTCGCTTCTAACTCACTGCCCATGGCTGCTTTTTTTCCAATGAATTATCTAAATAATAATCTAGGATCCCACACCAGAGCCCACCATAATCTATGGTATTTTTGTATTGCTTGCTAAAACGTGCCCCAGCGGGGTACTGTAGGTTTCGTTTTTCCCGCTTTTCTCGGCTCCCCTAGCTTCGATCCGCCTGAAATTTTCAGGGTGGTTAGGCAATCGGTTGTGGCACCTTGCTGCCGAATACGAGAACGTACTATCCACAAACGTTCAGGAAAAAGACCAAAAACTGATTTTCTAGTTCTGCCACAGAATTTTGTAAATTTTTTGATCAGTTGTACCAAAAACTGTTATTATTGCATTTACCGAAAGATCGAAGCGATTCTATGGCAAAAACACCACGAAAATCGCGAATTTCGGTTTTCTACCGTAACCCCGGTGGAGCGCGTTTTAGCATGCCATCGCAAATTTCCATAAATTGACGATTTTTCAATTCGAGGACCTTTTAGAGGTGATTGTAAGATAGCCTGTAAAAAATTACTGATTTTGGGTGGGAAATAACAAAGTTAGGGGGTCAAGTGCAAAACAAGGCCAGGGAGCCGATGTTGGGTCCGAGTATCCGAGTCAATTTTCGAATTTTTATAAATAAAAAAACCAGCTGGGCCTTATGGATACGATTATAGCTTTGATGTTATTATTTGCGCCTGTCAAATTCCGGAGCAATCTGATTCAAAATTATGGTGACTTTCAGCTCAAAATCGAAAATCACCCTTTTCCAAAATCGAAGTTTAAAATTCGTCTTAAAATTTTTTCGGCGCGAAATTGTTTTAATATTTGCATAGTTTTATTCAACTGATAGCACAAAATTAATGCTGAAAATATGCTGGCGACTCCACCTTCCAAAAATTTTTTACGCCCCCTCGAATTCGGTTTATTTCGGGTTTTGATGAATTTTCTTGTCGCCAACGGCTGGTCAAATAAATTCATGAATAACGCTTTAGGATGCGCTATTCAAATAATATCAGCTAAAATTAAAATGACAATTTTCATAACGCTGTTAAAATCTATAAAATGGTAGCAAGGTTTGGAAAAAAGCACGAACCAACCGTTTTGGACGCCCTAAAAGACGCCCCTCCAAAGGGGTACGGTAGCTCGAAATTTTGCAGATGATTGATAAACCCCAGTCCTACATAGCTAAGCAAAAAAAATAGCTGAGACCCCTTTGGCAATTTAGAAATATTTTTCCAAAGTCCGGTTTCGAGACCTCGAAAAATCCATGACCCGGGGGTCGTTGAAAAACTCGAAAATTCATCGATCTCGAAAATTTTTTTAAGCGTGTTTATGCGGTTGTATAGGGTCCGTAGTTATTCTACAACAACTTATTCTGATGTTTTGGCCATAGGTTTTTGTAATTTTCGAAATTTACGAAATTTCCCCATACAAAATTTCATTCCTCTGTAACTTGTCAACCAGACCCTAAAAAATTCTTAAATTTTGTAGGTGCATATCTGCTACCTACGTTAACTTAAATAGAAAAAATTAGAACCCAGCCACCACAGGAAACTGAGAAAAATGCAAATGAAATTTCCCCGAACGCACATTTTCCGGGTGTCATTTGTATTGATACGTCGCCAAAAATCGAAAAAATCAAGTTGTGTTAAATCTTCATACCCAGCATATTTAAGCATTCTGGCATGGTAACGTACCTTCGATTCTCTACCGTTCGCGAGATATTTTGACCCAAACTCGGATCTTTTTTTTTTGCCCACCCTGTATTTGCCAAGTGCTCCCCCCCCCCCCCCGATACCATGCCCTCCCCCCTTCAGAGTCGGGCGTGTTTTGTGGGGGGGGTAGCGATGGATGGCATAGCCTAGATGTGGAAGAGGCCAGTCAATCTGTCAACCACCCTCACCTTCATGCACCCGCCACCGCTTCCGCTTGGCCCCCATTTACACCCATGGTCTGGCTAGCAGATTATGTTGCCACCTGGCGGCTTGATCTTATGAAGCTTTAGATTTTGGACTTAAAGGTAGTTAGGTGGAAAATTCAAAAAATTCCTTGATCGGCTCGTAAATTTTTAAAAAGCTGCTTTCGTATGTCCCGTCGATGCTAATTAATAACAGCAATGATGCCCTTTGGTTGACGTCAGGTCAAGAGAGCTGCGAAATCATTTAAATGCAAGAATCCCGGCACCATCTTCACCTCCAAAATCCCGACATACAGAATATCGACAATCAAAATGCCAACAGTCAAAACCTCGACATAATTTTCACGCCTGTTGCGAAGCCACTTCCTTTTAAACCGCTAATTTGCATGTCGGCATTTTGTCGCGATTTTGGTTGCCGGGATTTTCGTAAATACGACTACCTTACCGAGGTTTCCTTAGATTTCAGCGGATTTTCAAGACCTGGTGGTACGACCCTAGGCCTAAAAAGTTATCCTTAATACCATAACCTTATGCTCCTCCATCCTAAATTTGGGAATTATCAAGCTCAATTTTACATCCCAAATTATCCGTGCTCGCTTACCCCCACACTTTCCCAGGAATGACCGATTGCCCTTGCTAGTTATATGGTCAGCCTGAACTCGCTTGAGCCAGAGAGATAGACAGAGAGAGCGGGAGAGAGAGAGAGAGAGTGAGTGAGAAAAAGGGAGAGAGGGAGAGATAGCTCTACATAAAGAGTAAAAGTACGAAGGCCTATAAAAACCCCCGTATTCCCACCTGCCTCAGCCATAAACTCGCTGGAAGGTTCACCTCCCTGTAGTGTTTGGGGCGAGCCCATCCCATAATGGGGCCGAATGCTTATTGTAGTTGTGCCCTCCGGGTATGTTACTTTCTCTCTCGCCCTCTCTCTCTCTCTCTCTCTCTCTCTCTCTCTCTCTCTCTCTCTCTGCCTAGCAAGGTCACGATAACCTGCGAGGCACATAACCTCATTCACACCACCAGCCAGCGGTCACCTATACACCCCGAATATGGAGATTTTCCACAAATTGCTGACCAATTTCTGGGTCTAGGTTTGGGTTTAGTAGGCTTACAATTAGGCTTAGGTCAGACTTAAGCTTAGACTAGGGCTTAGGCTTCGAATTAGGCTTCGGCTTCAGCTTACTCCAACCTTATTTCCTCCGCTTCTCTCTCTATCTCTCTCTTTCTCTCTCTCTCGCTCTCTCTCACTCTCGCTCTCTCAAAACTGGCTCCATTTTCAAGGCTGCCGCCTGAAATCACACTTCCAATCTTCGGCTCTAGCCCCGGCTCCGGGCTGTCAGACCCTTAAAAAACATCCCAACATGCTAATGCGCCAAAAACCCACGTTTGCGTCATTTTTTTTGGAGCAACCGGTTTCGGCTCCTCGCTATCCGTAAATTCCGGAATGTCCTATCTAAGATGACGTCGGAGTTTTTAAAGGGAATGGCTGGGATGGGAAAAAGTTTGTGCTCCGATTTTTTTTATTTTTTAGATTTTTGAAGTTCAGAAGTGCTGCTCACCTCGTGATTCATTTTACATTTTTTTGTTCTAATCGAAATTTTGGCGCAAATCCATTGGCACGAAAAGAGTGAACGAGAGAGAGGGAGAGACAGATAGAGAGCCAGATCGAGAGAATGATTATGCCTGACAAGGCCAGACAAATTGTCAATATTCAATGTCTACAACCGAAATTCCAACAGTCAACATGTCGACATGAATTTTTGATTTTTAAGGACTCTATGCACATAATTTGTCGGCATTTTCTGTGTCGTCAGTTGGCAGGCGCTGCACTGGTTGTCGGCATTTTGTCCAACTAGGGTTGTCGACATTTTCGACGTCGACATTTTTATTGTCGACAATATGCAGGGGTAGTCGGCTTGTCGACATCTTGGATGTCGGCATTTTTATCGTCCGCATTTGACTGGGGGGCAGCTAAGCCGTTGGTATTTTGAATGACTACGTTTCGATTATCGTCATTTGCCTGAAAATGGCTCAACTGCCTTTGAAAAAGCCGGCCCAGCATTCCCGACCCATATTCAATCTGCATACACTTTGTTTTTCTTCGCTCTTTTCTTTCCAGCCATCACCCGCATGGCTTTCTTTCGACATTTCCGATAATGTCCCCCCATCTATGAATACCCAGCGTGAATGGCCGTGTCTTGACTTTGCCTCCCCAAGCGGTTCAAGGCCATTCGAGTACAGGTGGTTGGCCACTAGCAAAATCCCCCCTCGAAGACGCCGCTCAACATTGATCCTCCTCGCAGGCCGAGGAACCCGATTTTCGCTCCACCCTGAAACTTATCCCTGGTTTTTTGGTCGCTCTTTCTAAGCCGAAACGTGGCCGGATTGACCTAGTAGTACGCTTCCGAAAAAAAAGAAAGCAAAAAGCAAATGTTTTTATATTTGTTGGATAGTTTTCTGCTTTCAGATAGTTTAATTTTTCCTAAAAAGTATTAAAATACTGAACAGTGGCGTTACTAAGCATTTCTAGACTCGTACAAAAAATAGTTCCTCTCTGATACCCCCCGATCATGCAAAAGTGCCATCTGGACAAACAATAAAAGTACGAAAATAGCAAAAATATGGGAAGAATAGCGTCTCTCTTTCGCTCTCTCCCTCTCTCTCTCTCGCGATCTCTGGACAACGTTCCACTCCTCCGAACGGTTCGGGAGAAGCCCTCTCACCCCTGGGAATCTATTGGTGTGAATGAGTGTGTGTATGTGTATTTTGTCGATGATTTTTGAGAGCCTCCTTCGGGGCACGGCTTTCAGATTATGAGAGCCGCCACCATCTCCTCCCTCTTCTTCTATACTAGCCACACTTCAGCCGTTTTCACCCCCCTAGCTTCAGGTCCCCAGGCATATGCAGAGCATGAGCTAATTTTTTTGGAGCAACAGGATTTAGGCATTAGCGTCAGTGTTAAATTTAATTATCTTAAATTGTCAGAAAAATGCTGCAATGAGCTCTGCAGGCTTGCCAAGCCCTAAAAGCCCGTTTTTTTCCCGTAGTTTCCAGGTTCTTTTATATAAAACTCAGCAGTATTTTTCAGTTTTTCAAAATTTCAAACTTTAATATTCTAAAATGCGAAACTGTTGCAATTTTTCCTTGAAAAATCAATTAAAATATTTATTTCCATCCAAAGAACCCCATTTCAAATACAATTTCCGTTTTTAAAAATGTTAAAAATGTTACTAAATTTTAGTCCATTTAAATATAGTTAAATTTTATTAAAAACATCATCAAGCGACTTACCAATATGTTGCTGGGCTTTTTTGGTTTCTACAGAAATCCCTCCCTCCAGCCCCCCGATAATGCAAAAGCACCAAACGCTTTGTTAGAAAGCTTCCATGACAAAAATTGTTTTTTTTTGCAGAAATCAAACTTAGCCTGCGAGCCAAGTGATCCCACTTCGTTTTCCTTCACTAACCCTTGAAACTCCTGCTCATCGTGTTGAAGCCCAAAAACCAGTTCCCGCGGAAATTCATACAGTTCGCGCGTGGCGACGCCCCGTTCCAAATTGCCCATCAACTTCTGCCCCCCACCCAGGGCACACTCACTCAATTCACTTTCCGACCCGATACTTTCATGCCCCGGGGGCACACGCCCCGGCGATTGTCACCTCGGATCAGGCATCAATAGAATGCCCTCGCGGGTTGAATTAGCACTTTTCACCGCCGGGCTTATTTTTAGCGGGTTGCGCTTGATACCAGATGACAGTTCCCGTGTTGGCATTGTCATGATTTTGATGGTGATTGATCACCTTTACAATGTTCGGAAATCACGATTCATCAGCACGAGACGGTGCGCACTAACGCTATTCGTAAGCGAAAGCCCTAGGACGAGCCCGAGCCTAGGCCTACCCGAAGCCTAAGCCTAAGCTTGAGGCTAAGCCTAAGCCTAAACTAAGCCCAAGCCTAAGCCTAAGGCTAAGCCTAATACCTAAGCCTAACAAGGAGACGTTTTTGACTGTCGTCGGGACTTTGGCACGGGACCAAACCTATCTTGTGCAGAATTTTACGCTGATTCCGAATATGTTAACCGTTTTTGCGGAATAGCCATTTCTCGAAAGTTATGAACGATTTAAACCCCATAACAGCCCAAAATCGGCTACTTCCGATAGTCATAAAAGGCTTCAAAATACGTTTTAGACAAAACCAGATAGTACATCTTGTTCAGAAAAAAATTTTCTATGAAATGTACCATCTTTTCCAAAATCATTGAAAGTTTTGTCTAAAACCTATTCCGAAGCCTTTTATGACTATCGAAAGTAGTCGATTTTGAGCTGTTTTGAGGTTTAAATCGTTCATAACTTTCGAGAAATGGCTATTCCGCAAAAACGGTTAACATATTCGGAATTAGCGTAAAATTCTGCACAAGATAGGCCTGGTCCCGTGCCAAAGTCCCGACGACACTCATAAACGTCTCCTTGTAAGCCTAAGCCTACGCCGAAGCCTGAGCTGCGGATTTCTGGAATTTGCGCATTAATGAAGCACACGATCGATTTTCTTTTTTGAAATCGTGTGCCTGCTATTTTTATATGACTGGCTAGGGGTCACTTTCTAAAAGACGCCTTTTTACGCTCACGCCGGCCGATATTTGCCTAAACTCGGGATGGCAAATAGCGGGCAATGCATATGGGTGGGGCTTCACACACAAAAAAGGGTTGCATCAGTTGCTCCCTCTCTCTCTCTCTGTCTCTCTCTCTCTCTCTTCGGATCAACCGGAGGCGCTAATTCCCCGCACGAGCCGCGCGCGCTCCGCTCAGCGGACAGTCGCTCCGTTTTTCCGCCCTCTAATTGTCCGCGCACCGCCCCCCCCCTCTGGCGAATTCCCGGGTTCGAAACGACCCCCCAGAAGAAGGAGGGGGAAGAAGAAGCTGAAGCGGAAGCTGTTCCGGAACGCCCGGAACGTGCGGAAATCGATTAGACCGATCAGCCGTATTCTGAAGCGCCCTCGATTCAATATTCCGCATAATTCGCTGTGAATTTCGGTCCTAAGAAGGCTTTTTTCGACGAGAAACTCATCTACTTTTTTTTCTCGGGAGCTGAGCATATTCAGAAGCGACGAAACACCTACCGGAACGCTATATTATTATTTTTCCCATTTTTGGCCTGCGTGAAAATATTTCGCAAAAATGCACCTCGTCGCCGGGATGAGCGGGTAAGCAATTACCTAAATTTATTGTAATTTGGATCATGCTGGATTTATTATAGATCACCGGACTATGGTTAACCGATAAAACTAACATTAAATGTTTAATAAGGCCGGGATTGCGAGATTTCCCTAGTCGTCATGAATGCGCCCTTAGCTCTTTTTTTTGTTATGGAGGTGTCACCATTAGAATTCGTCTATTAATGCGCAAATTTTACAAATTTGCAGATTGACTTTTCCGGTCAATTTGGGCCAAAATATTTTTAGAATTTCTACAAACCAGCTACACCTTAAAACTACGTAAAATTCTAGAAGCATCGCTTTTATTTAGCTTTAGAATCATACGGATTTACTGGCAAAAAAAAGGAGTTTTGCCTCTAACCCCTCCCCCCGTTAAACGGAAAGATCCGCTTATCTTTTAATTTGAGCCTTTGATAAACATACAATACAATATTTTGGAAATTGCCGAATGCCGACATTTCAATGTGTCGGCATTTTTGTATGGAATTTGGGAGATTTTCTTCTGTTAAATTTCGACGTTCTTAGATTTCAACATTAAGAGAGTTGCAGATCGTTTCCTTATCTCGACTCCAATCTGCTTTCCAAAACCCTTTAAATGACTCATCCAATGTTGTTTATCCCGAGCTCGAATCGCCTCGGGGGGTATCCATACCCCATCCCCGTTTTTTCCGCTCTAATTTGTCGGAATGCGAGCAATGTGCATCGAGCCCCGCCTAACTACGCGACACTCCGGCTCCGACCGGATGCCATCTTGGGATCGGATCTCTAGCAAATAGGAGGGGGAGAGTGAGGCTTGGGACAATAGCCCCAGGGGGCTACAGGCGCATCCGGTGCCTTGCAACAAAATTTGCTCCAGCTGGCTGGATTTTCTGGGTTTTAACGGGAGGAGCGAGTTGGGTAATTTTTTTGGCTATAAATTTGTTATAATTTTGCTTCGAGAATGCTACGCAACCCGGGAGTTCTATTCTATTTTAAAGACGTCCTAATGAATTACGCAAGGAAAAAAACCGTAGTCCTGCCTTGCGCGTTCCTTTAAAGGACTGGAGAAGGGTGGAATTGGACATTTTTTATATTTTTCTTGGGTGTCTCATACCAACTGGCTATCTCTCTCGCTCTCTCTCTCTCTCTCTCTCTCTGTCTCTCAGTCTCTCACGCTCTCTTTCCCTCTCTCTCTATCTCTCGTCGGTTATCTTTCTTCCCTCGCCAGATATGTTTCTCTATCTTTCCCTCTCTCTCTCTCTCTCTCTCTCTCTCTCTCTCTCTCTCTGTCTCTCTTTCTCTCTCTCTCTCTCTTTCTCTTGCTCCCTCTCGCTAAATATATTTCTCTCGCGCTTCTTCCGTATTTTCCGCTATCTTCCTTAACCAATTCTTCTTTCTTCTGTAACTTTATGCCTATTGATTTCCATTTCGCTATCTCTCGCCTCTATCGCACTCTCTCACTATCTCTGTCTCTTTTTCTCTCTTTAAAACTTCCCGCATCTTTTAAAACTCCGGCTCCATCCACATCCACTCGTTGTTTATCACCCCCACCATTTGCTTGTCGATCAAATATATTCATTCCGGTCGAGTACTATCGACGGCTGTATTGTCGGTTGGTTGAATGGCAGAGGGGAAGAGGTTCTTTCCTCCCCTTCACCGCCCGACCGGAAACCATCAAGCACATAGTCGACTATCCGTCGCTTATACTGTATATATCTTTTGGCTGCTAGAATATATAGAACATTTTTAATTTTTTGATTTTTCAAAAAATTATTTTTGATGTTTTGAAATTAGCATGCAAATTTTCAGGATGGCGAAGCTGAGCTGCCATCGATGTGGGAAACAGGTGTATCCGACAGATAAGGTGAGAGAGAAAGGAGAGAGAGAGAGAGAGAGAGAGAGAGAGAGAAGGAGAGAGACAGAAAGAGACAGAGAGAAAGAAAGCGACTGCGATATACAGCGAGACCAAAAACAAACAACCAACTTAATCCGGAAATCACGGAAAAACCGTCGGTTCCTGCTGTTTTTCGGTCCCCCCCCCCATTGTCTCGATCCCCTCCAATTAAACCTGGTCCCAAATATACCACTATTTGTTTAGGTGGGCCCGCTGAAAGACTCGTCGTTTTTCCACAACGGTTGTTTCAAATGTTATATCTGTGGGACGAGGCTGGCTTTGAAGACGTATTGCAACAACAGGAATAACCATGAGGACAAGGCAAGCGAGAAAAAAATCGGAAAATCGGAAATCTTGGCAGTCGAGAACGGAAAATCACGTTTTCCAAAGAATTTCGTCTAGCGTGCCCTCCGCTTGAGCTCTTGAAAATCTCTGTTAGCTTGGCCTGGCCCTAGAGACTCAAAAAAATCTGTGCCAGCTTGCCTTTTACCGATAGGTATATCAGAATTTTTGCTAATTTCCCTTCCGCCTCAGGTCCTTGTAAGGCTCCTTGCTAGGCCGCCCTTGGATCAGCTCCTCAAGCTTCTCTGCTAGCTTTCCCTCCCCCTGCCCTAAAGAATCTCTGCTAGCATGCCTTTCACCTTGAATCGTAAAGAATCTCTGCTAGCCTGCTCCATCCAGATCCTGTCTAAGTTTCTTATAGATTCATCAGCGTTTTCGATCTGAATCTGCTCTGATTGGTTTCATTAATGCATTTTCTTCAAAGCTCCAAATACATTGTAAAGGCTAAGGTCCAAGTACTAAGCTTGAAGCAAAGCCAAATCCTAAGCCTAAGCCTAAGCCTAAGCCTAAACCTAACAAGGAGTCGCTTTTAGGTGCTTTTAGAGTTACTGGACGGGACCTAGCTAGTTCGATAGAGAAAAAAATTCTGAACACCATACCAGTTTCAAAAAGTGCTGATCGATAAAGGAATTTTAGAAAATTTAATTTGAAATTCGCGCTTTTTTTCTAGTTTTCGGGTCCATTTCATCGGTTCACGTCGTTTTCGGCGCTGGGCAAGGCGCCATTCATAACATTCCGCCAAGGCCACCATCACAGGTTGCATTGGCGTATTGGTACCGCGCTTGCCTACCAACTTTTTAACATTTTTTGCCTCGGGTTCGAATCTTCGCGCTGGCTAACCGTTTGCTTTTTGGTTCTTGAACCGGTTATCGGCGCATAAAATTTTAATTAGCAAAAAAGCAAAAAGTTAACGATAAATAAGAATCGAACTTTGGCAAAAGACCAAAAAAACTTCGTAGGCCGACGCACTAGCCACTTGGGGCTTAAGTGCAGTTTACCCCCCCCCCCCCAGCCCTAACTTTTCAGCCATACGTCCTATTAATGCGCCGAGTATCTCAAAATTTTCGCCGTGATCGAATTACTATAAAAAAGTTGTTTTCTTACATCAAAAATTGTTAGAAAAATTTTTATAACAATTATAAGTCTGGGTTTTCTTTAGTTAATTAATTAGTTAGTTAATTTTTGCTGTTCCAAAGTGAGTTTTCGTATCTCGGCTATCTTTTGACGTACAGAGCTGTCAATAGTACCAAAATGTAGCTCTTGCTCTGTAGAATAAGCCTACAGTACGTTTGAGCCGAAAAAAATCGCGGAAAATAAAAATATTTGAGTTTTAGACTCCTAGTACATCGAAGCATAGCGGCTTAATCTTTTCAACTTTCAAAATCGTGTAAAAATTTTTTTTGCAATTTTCGCCGTAAGAAAACAACTTTTTTATAGTAATTCGACCACGGCGAACATTTTGAGATACTCGGCGCATTAATAGGACGTATGGCTGAAAAGTTAGGGCTGGGGGGGGGTAAACTGCACTCAAACCCCACTTGGCCTGCCCAGGACGGGATCCATAGCGCGTGGAGTCCCCATGTAGCAGGGGCAATCGACCGCCGCAAATCACCGCAAATCACCTCAAGGGTCCGGATACCGGGAACGCTTCTAATTAAATTAAATTTTCTAAAACACTTTTTCGATCAGCACTTTATGAAAACGGGATGTTGCTCAGAATTTTTTTCTCTATCGAACTAGTTAGGTCCCGTCCCTAAACTCCAAAAGCACCTAAAAACGACCGCTGGTAAGCAGAAATCCAGCATCCACGTCCCTCTAGCCAAACCCTGTTCTCGGATCCATTGATCACCTCCAAAAGCTTCACCCATTTCCGCCCGCCGACGAGCCGTTTATAGGCGTCTTGGGGTAGCGGAAAAAGCGGGGGTCCGTGTCGGTTTGTGTGTTTCTTTCAGTGCGTCTATCTGTCTGTCCGTCTGTTCGTTCTTGTGTCCAGGAGGATCGGCCCTTCAACACGATTCCGATACCCGGCGCAAACAATTCCACCCCCCCCCCCCAAACGGCCAAAAGCTTCGGGTTTTCCGGGCCCGATTTCCGGCCAGATTTGGGGCGTTGGATGGAAAAAGGGAAAGGACAGGGATCTAGAGAAATGAAACTCTAAACTTTCAAAACGAAGCTGCAAACAGGGGTATATGTATCATAGCGGGGGGAGGATAAACCAACTGGGAGTGCACCGGTAATTTTTTAATTATCTTTTTTAAAAATTGTTTTAAATGTGGTTTTTAAGCGCTAAAAAAGATATTAGGCTATTTCGGTATTGAATCACTAGCGGGGGGGGGGGAAGGGCGATGGCGGTGGCTTGAGCAGGAGAAAATCGTCTTTTCCCCCTTCAATCTCGTATAGTCCCGTACTTGAAAAATTTTAATAACATTTTGGCATTAAAAATCTATTAAAAACATTATAACTATACATTAGATTTGTTAACAGGTATATTAAGATTTATTTTTAGGAAGTGTACTGCTCCAACCATGTCCCCATCGCCAGCCCGCATGATTTGCCGATGGAAAAGAAGGCGAACGGCAGTCCGAAGGAGCGCGCAGCTGAGAAACAATATAAAATGTAATTTTAGACACTTTATCAGCTAATTTTTAACTTTCTAGTGATGCCGGAATTAATGACATGAAGATAGCGCACGCTATTAAAGCGACCGGCGTGGCGAAGCCGTACCCGAAAATAATGCACGAGGGAGCGAAATATGTTGTGGTAAGTGAGGAGAGAGAGAGAGAGAGAGAGAGAGAGAGAGAGATCGACTAGAGCACAAGAATGTTACCTTCATTTTTCAGGACTACGACGATCAAACCCGCCTCGAGCTCATCCACCGTGGCCAGGAGGACGAGCTCTACAAGAATTTCGGAGATGAGCGCCTGATTGAGCACGAGCGGTTCGAGAAGGACACTAGAGTACGTTAACCTTCATTCGACCAGCTTGCTACCCGCTAGAAATTCGTTGACTTTTAACCCTATTTTTAGGAAGAATGGGAGCAAGCCCTCGCCGACTTTGCCAAGAAGTTCGAGCGCGGCCAGGCCAACAAGCTACAAAAGGACGACCTGATCCGCCAGCTGACGATAAAGCGGGAGAAGAAGCTGGAGACGATCACCCAGAGGAGAAAGGTATCATTTAAGAGGTCTCCGTGACTTTGAATCTTGTGTCCTAAGCAGAAAAATATCAATACCTTATTTTCAGGAACGAGAGCGGCACAAAACCGCCGAGCTGGTAGATGTGCAAGCGCGGGAGATGTTGGAGCTGTTCAAGCAGAGTAGGATGCAGGTGGGCTGGTTTTTGATCGACAGTAATTTGTTGTAGAACGGATTCTCGGAGGCCGATCAGGCACTGCCTTCCTATCCAGCCACCCCGCCACCTCCTGCTCCGCCGTCATGCCCGAAGCGGATGGTTTATACATCGACTGAGGTGAGAGCGTGAGAGAGAGAGAGAGTGCGAGCTAGAGAGAAAGCGTTAGAACAGTATTTTTACCGATTTTTCAGGTTTTCGAGTCCATCGACCAGGTTGCAATCGACATCGCGCAGTCCGAATTCACCTCATTCACTGAATTAATTCGGATTCTGACCTACAACGCTACTTGCGACGTTGACAAGGCTAGGTAGGCTTTTCCTGCTGTCACGCTCCCTTTAAGGCAATTTCTTTCAATTGATAGGAATTGAAAGGTGATTGAAACAGCTGTCACGGTGCCTTTAACACGTGCATTTACTTGAAGGAGTTCTGGATCCACAGCTCTTGAATTATGTGTCGTAATCGTTTGTAGGGCGTTGCCATGAAAATCCATCGGATTTACGTATATTAAGTTGTCGAGACCTAGGCGGGAAAAGGGTTGAATCCAGTCCTTCCACTCCCTTGACACCCAAAAACTAAGTATACATAGCTATAGAAGTCTTTGCATACTTCCCATGCCCTTTAAAACCTTATACATCGTCTTTTTAGAGCCATCTACCGGTGGATCACTATCAAAAATCTGAACACGATGGTGTTCGAGGAGGGGCTGGATAGTGATTCCCCGATGGGACTCCTCAGAGGTATCAAATATGGCACCGAGAGTTATCACGTGCTCTTCAAGCGGTTGTGCAGGTGGGTGCACTTCCGAGTCTTCGAAAATCCATGAATTCCAGCTACGCCGGCCTGCACAGCGTCGTCATCAAGGGCTTCTCGAAGAGCGCGGGATATCAGCCGGGGCTGAAGTTAGTTTTAAAGGGCCGTTGAAGGGAAGAATACCTAACCTTTAAGTGTCTTGTTTTAGCTCATCTTTTTTTTAAAGGGTCGTTAAAGGCAAAAGCTGTAGAAAAATCTTTTCGACACCTTCCCTTTAAAAAATTCTTACCCTAATTTTTGAATGCGGGTGCGATTTTAAGTTAAACTCCGGCATTAAGCACTCTAATGGACCCTTGAAGACAAAAATTCCAACCTTAAAAATTTGTTAAAAATGACTGGAATGCTCCCTTTAACTCCACGCACCCCTCTATATTTTTTTAGATTCGACGAGGGCAGCTACCGGTTCCGGAATACCTGGAATGCCGCATATTTAGACGGAAACTGGCGCTTCGTCCAGTGCAACTGGGGAGCCCGTCATTTGGTGTATGTTGGAAATTAGGAACCCACGGTTACCGGCTCCTTTAGAAATGCCAAAGAGGGAGAGTTGAATGGAAAAGGGGCCGATGGAAATCTCCGATACGAATATGACGATCACTACTTCATGACGGATCCGGAGGTATGATTTGGCAACCTTGAGCTACGTGACCATACGTTTTTTGACCTAACTTTCGAAGTTTACAGTATTTTGGGCTTAAATTAGTGGAAATTGTGGTTTGCAATAAATTGTATCTAGAGTAAAAGTAAAAATCTGAATTGAATCGAATAGATTTGGACTAAATCGAAGCGGGTTGAATTTTTGCCTACCAGATCCCTTAAAAACGCTAACACGTAAATTTTCTATACCTTTTATCTAAAGTTCAAAATTCAAAGTGGTAAATGGAATTTTTCTAGGAATTCATCTACGAATTCTTCCCGTCCGATGCATCGTGGCAGCTCCTACCAAGACCTTTATCGCTCTCCCAGTTCGAGCGAATCCCCTTCGTCCGGTCGCTATTCTTCAAGTATGGACTGGCCTTTACTGACGATACGCTGGAGAGCCAGATATATGTAAGTTGTTGCTCTCTCTCTCTCTCTCTCTCTCTCTCTCTCTCTTTCTCTCTCTAGCTGTGCTAAATATGCAACTTTTCCAGACCGATCGTACCGGCGCCGCTTCCGTCTCTATCCGATTACCAGAAAAAGGTGGCGAGGACCTGATCTTTCATTATAACCTCAAGTAAGCTTTGGATCAGCCAGCAGAGACCTTTGTGGAATTTGCCAAGTCAATCAATATGCAATTGCCATTTTCTAGGCTCTACGATTCCGAGGACACTTCCATGAACGGCATGTCGTTGAAGCGGTTTGTCATGCAGTCCGTCGGCGACAAGGTCAGCAGCCCAGAAAAATTGTTAAAATCCAAATTAGGTTGTCTCATTCCGAGTGCACGCCCCCGCCCCACGACCACTGTTGCTCGATATTTTTGCCAACTCCGTGTCTTCAGGTAATACCAACAAATTTTCTTAAAACCGACCAGGGTTGAAAAGCCGCTTCGCGGCTTTTCAACCCTGGCCCCGTCTGACCCCGTTTTATCCTTCACTTTGCATAATTTTCCTGAATTCAGATGACAAAAAAAGAAAAACTACCTTTTAAACCCCTTTATATAATCGAATCCCCACTTCCGGTCTACGCTAATTGTTCCTAACAAAGATGTTTTTACAAAAACTTAAATTTAATGTCGAAAATAGGTGATATTGTTAAATCTGATATGCGTGCAGTCATCTCCAGGCCATTACGCATCTAATGACGTATCATACATACCTTAAAATTCATCCCCTATCGAGATATCCTCCGGACAGCCATCCGGAAGTGGATGCAAAGTGGCACACACAGACACACACACACACAGACACTATTTTTTTTATATATAGTAGGATTGTTTTTAGGCCACTATCTCACCGGGCAGCCCATCAAATTCAAGAGCGTATGCAAATTTAAGGTAAACATTTCGATACCTTGAAATTCACTCTCCTTTCCTTTAGCTGTATCTGCCTTACAAAATTTAATTCTGCGCTTCCCTCTTTCTCTCTCGCTCTCTCCTGTTTCTTTCTATCTTTCTCGCTCTCTCTGTCTCTCTTTCGCTCTCTCTCTCTCTCTCTCTCTCTCTCTCTCTCTCTCGCGGTTTAATTTTCTTTTGTTTAGATCATGTGCGAGGAACTTTCCGTAATTATGGTTCCACTTCCGGAGTGCGCGAGTGGCGAATGGGGGCCCGCAAAGGTAAGTTAGACCTCTGTTATTTAGCTTATATGCAACCGGAAAAAATCAGGAAATAAACATCCCATTTTTAGGCACGAAGATTGTTCGGAATTCTGCCCGTCACCCACCCTGAGCCAATTATCAACACTGGGCGGACGGCTGAGATTCGGTTTAAGTAAGTCGTTGGGCTTAAGCTTAGGCTTCGGCTTAGGCTTAGACCTAGGCTTAGGCTTATCTCCTATACATGACTCACTTTAGAATGACCAAGCCACTCTCCGAATTTGTCGCCTCTCTGCATAGAAACCGGACCGACGACCGAACGTTGGCCCCGTGCGCAAAGTAAGTGGATGGTACCTTAAATAACCTTAATGTTAAGCAAGACTAGAATGAAAAATTAAGCGATGATTGATTTATATTTTATCAATTTTAGATGCCAAATCCGAGGTGATACGGTATCAATATGGGTCGAATTCCCGGAGGAGGGCCAATATGGTTTGGATATCTATACCAGGTATCGAAAATTACCGTAAAATACGTAGTTTTTTGCTTTCTTCCATCTTAATAATAGCAAATATTTTGTAAAATTCGGGTTTTATTAAATTTTTAAGGCAAAAAACCTCGTCCAGCGACAGCCGGCAACTCCTCACCCATTGCTGCAAATATTTGATCCACTCAAGGTTGAATTAATTGACAAAAATGTTCTTTGAAACTACAATAAACCTAAGCCTAAGCTTCAGCTAAGCCTAAGCCCCAGCCTAAGCCTAAGCTAAGCCTAAGACTTAGCCTAAGCCTAAGCCTAAGCCCAGGCCCAAGCCTTGGTCCAAGCAAACTACTGTATTTCCCCTTTTTAATTTTCTTAACCCTTCCAAAAATCCAAATATCCTGTGCCACCACTCCACCCCGATCCTGATTCTAAAAATGCATTTATAAACACCACTCATATTGTCATAATTTGCATATGCCCCATTTTGTACTTTGTGCTTGTCTTGCCAGTGCCTTTTCCCTATCCCACGAAATATCTTTCACTTGTTTTTGAAGTCTCCACTTAATAATTTGCCTTGATTTTGTGACATTGAAGATTTCACGTTCCTGACCGTACCCAAGCGGAAAATATGTATTTTTTTGGAATTGCCGTGCCGCTCCCATTTTTCAAAACCCACCCCCGCAAAATACTAGTCATAATAAATTTATGGTCTGCTGATTCACTATGCAAATTTGGAATGAGCAAAAAATACAACTGCGCAACAGAAAGAGTGATGACAACTGAAAATGAGACGAGCATTAAATCGTCCTTCCAGCCTTAAGGTAAGATCTTGACAATTTTTCAGATTTTGAACCTCCCGGTTATTGTAATTCCGCCAGCCAGAACCTCGGCTTCCGGAACAAAGGCATCCAGAATTCCAGAGCCAAAATGACGACAACCCCAAATCGAAAGCCAAGATTAGCAGCAAAATGCCGACAACCCATAAATCCCGAAAACCAATATTGGCGCCAAAATACCGACAACCAAGAAAAAAATAAGGATCCCGACATCGGTAAACAGCAAGAACCAGCGGCAATTGACCAGCGAAATTCCGACCACAAAAGTCCCGGACATTCAACATCCCGGCATGCCGAAATCCCGACAGTCAGAATCCCGACAACCAAAATCCCGACATGCAAAATTCCGGTTTTTGCTTTTGATGGGATTTTGTCGGGGTTCTGCCTTTCGCGATTTTCGCTGTCAGTATCATGGCCGGAATTCTAATTTTTCTTTTGACCACCCGCACGCCACAGATTCTTGATCTGCCGGCGTCTGTGCCTTTGTGCAAGTGCCGATCCGCCGTTTTTCCGGTGGGGGGATGTTTTGAAGTGGAATCCCCTCCCCCGCGTGGCCCTATGGAATGATGGAGCTTCTTTCACTCTCTCTCTTTCACGCCACAAGAAGACGTCGGTTTCACGGTAGGGCCCACGGACCGGGCGGGTGGGGAGGTTTTCACGGGGCCCTCAAACCATGTGTGGGCCCTTCCTCGGGCCCTAAACGCGCATTGTTTGCGCGTGGGGCTTAGGCTCGCGCCTCGAGCTTCTGCAGCCTGTTGTGTTTTTCGGTCTCTCTCCCTCTCTCTCTCTCTCTCGCTTTCTCTCTTTCTCGAACCGTATCTACCTCCGCCCCCTATCATTTCTAGATTCGGGTCCCCGGCCTTCTGCTTTTGCTTCTTTCTGAGGGCGTCACGACCGACGACGCCTTTCACGCGCCCCAGATAATGATTGATGCGTTTCGAGCAGTTATTTAGATATTTTTTATAGCTTTTTTTTGCTTTAGATCATGCTCATCCTTTGTCCTCGCTCCGGTTTTGGCTCTCGTTCTCTCGTTCTCTCTCTCCCTCTTTCTCCCGCTCTCTCTCTCTCTCTCTCTCTCTCGCTATCTCTCTCTCTGTCCCATTTCCCAAGCTGCAATATCCTAAATCTGCGCTTAGGTGCCTTAAAATTTTGGGTTTAATACGGCACCACAGTGCTCAAGTATCCTACGGTATCTCAAGGTACCTTAGAGTGCGCTTCGGTGTCGTGAAAGGCAATGCATAGTATGCTACATACGCTACATAGGGTAGCATATATGAGCGTAAACTTCGTAATGTTGTCTACGTTGATCCCGGGCCCCGTTTTATAGCCTAGAATACTGTAAAATATCGTGTTGCGGTTTCTACCACTTTTATCTGAATTTGCGCCCTTTTAAAGTTCCTTATACTTGCGCCGAAAATCCGGTTTGCTTATCTTTTAGGAAATACCAATACGGCTCGGCAAACCATGTTGAATTTCGGCTACAGGCCTAGAGCCCCCTCGTTAATTTCCTGCCTTCCCGGTCCCTTTAAACGCCCTACGGTGCCCGACCGGCTCGGGGGCGATTAATTTTTTGGTGGCAGCAGCGGTGTGGTTGTGGAAGGGGGCGTCGGGTCCAGGAACAGGTCGGAAGCGCGCGGCTAGGCTCCGCCCGATATTTTCAACCTCCCCTCTCTCTCTTTCGTTCTCTCTGTCTCTCTCTCTCCCCATCACCTTCCCTTTTTTGTACTATGGCTTGGGGGCTCAATTGCTGCCCCCTTCTGCGTTTAGTTCCCCTAGCAGGAGGCCGAGATCTGGGTGGTCGTCGGATTTCCCGGGCTTAAACTTAGCCTTACGCACTGCGTGAACTTTCTGGTCGTGCTGTTGTGCTCTTCTTGAACTGTAGAATCGATGCAGTTCATTTTTCTGGCTACACCATAGTTGCTTGTCGTTTTTAAGTCTCCGAAACTCTCAAGGATCAGAGAGTTTTTCTATCCGTTAACCCGGAGCTTTCCACCCCCAAAGCCAATTGTCCCACTTTCTCTACGTCTACGTCGTTGGGTTATTCCCAAAGAATCGCTGCTAGCCCGCCCGATTTTCATGACTATTTTAACCCCAGAAACTGTGACTTTCTTGGTTTTCTCGTTTCTACGAATTCCTAAAGAATCGCTGCTAACATGCCCGGATTTTCTAGATTTTCTAGATTTTTTTCGGCATAGACTAGGAAAATTCGGAACTTCCCCAATAAACTTCTCTATCCTCCCCGTATGCTAATTTTCGTGTCGAATCCTAATCTTCATAGTCTATTTGCTGCTCCGCGCGCTCATCCCCCGGGGTTTACAACCCCCGAATGGCCATTCACGGCAGCAGCTCGACCGTAATAACCCCGCGGAAATTGACCCAAATTCTTGGGAGGACAGCGTGTATGCAAATAGTTGTATTATCCTTAATGCTCCGTTTTAGCGGCATAATCGATGTTTTGTAGATTGCGTTTCATTACGTTTTCGATAAACACGACCAAAGAGTGAGAGAGCGAAAGAGGGAGAGAGAGAGAGAGAGAGAGAGAGAGAGAGAGAGAGCGAGAGAGAGAGGTGGGAGGAGAGAGAGAGAGAGAGAGAGAGAGAGAGAGAGAGATAGATGGGGAGAGATAGAAAAATCCAGTGGTCGGGAGATACCTTAATCTCGACCGGCATGCCTCGGATGCGCCAAAATTTGCATATGCTCCCCAAAAATCCGGTTCGATCCCGCCCGCCCCGCGACAGCCGCAATCTCAGCCAATTTTCATGAGGGCACGCTGCCCACAGCCCCGGGTTCGACCTTTTCCAGGCTAACCGGGTTGGGATTTCCACTTGAAATGACTCTGGATGGATGCTAATTTAGTGATTTTTTGCTTTTCCACAGCCTGGCTTAAGCTTACGCTTGGCTTAGGCTTGGCTAAGACTTGGAGTTAAGTGTAGGCTTGGACTAGGCTTACGCTTAAGCATAGGCTCGGGCCTGGCTTCGACTTCTGCCTTCAGCGTCTTCTTTTTTCTATGCATGGTCATCATGAATTTCTATGCGTTTTCACTATTTTTTTGTGCAATTTTTTCTTGAATTCAGATGCGCTGAACGGGTCGGCCAAAATTATATTTATTCGAGAAAAAATCATCCTAACTTGCAGAAATGAGGGGTGGGTGATTTTTACATCTTAGCAATTTTATGAAAATTAGCTTAGAGAATTTTAAAATTTCAGAAACCAGCCTGGCGCAGGGCTTTGTCGACTTTATTACATTAAAATACGACGACGAGACACGGCGGAGTATCGAGGAGAAGCTGCTGCAAACGGTGCGTTGTTTTTCAGAGTTTCCGAAACTTGCTAATTGGTTTTTTTCCTTTTTGATGGCAATTTCGTTATGTTTTTACATAGTTTTAAAATCTTTGTTTTCTCTGCTTTTAAAAAAGCCTAAAAATCGGTGAGCCATTTAGAAAAAGCTAAAATTCTTGAAAAGTTGAAAAACCCTCCCTTGATTTTCTTTTAAACCCTTATAACTTTTTGAATTCAATTTTAATTGACCGAAAATTTAACTTTTTCATGCAGCTATTTTGCTGCCTTATTTGGTATATTTAACATGTTATATAATTTACATTCCTTTATTTATTAAGCGACAAAACCCTTAAACCCATATCCCTTACCGACCCAATTCTCCACCGGCTAATGACCTGATTTTTGTGATTTCTCCTACCCCAGAGATTTTAGGTTGTCTGTTAAGCCCAGTGCCCCAATTCCCCGTCCATTTCCTGCCCTTTTTCTTAGCCCGCCAAAAAAGCAAGGGGCTCGCAGGGGTGGGCAAGGTAGGTAGATCTGCAAAATGGGGACTGCCGGGATTTTGGTGGCGGGGCAGGGACTGCCGGGAGGGCGGGGGGATTTTTTACGGCGCGGAGCGCCGGAAAAAATTTGAGATTTTTAACAATGCAACATTGCAGGTAACAAATATTTCATCGGGAAAACGGAAAGAAGCATTTGTTTGAATGTTTGAATTATTGTATGTAGTAAGCATTGGGGGGTCTTGGGTGCCCAGTAAATTGTAGAATCGAACATCGAACCATATCTTGCATACCCAACCGGCTGTCCGTCTTCGAGACATTTTGGGGGTTTTAAATGAAAAAAAATGCCCTTTGAGGGGTTTTCCGGATCAATTCCGGAATACGATGATTTCCAGCTATGGGAGCGGTATCAAATTGTAGAGCTTGCTATTCCACATCGAACCATACCTCACACGGCCCACCCGCAGTCCGACTTCATGGACATGTTGGACTGCCAGACCGGAAAACCTGGTTTTTCGAGGTTTTTCCGGCATAATTCCGGAATACGGTAATTTGAGGGCCTGAGAGTGGCACCCAATTGTAGATCTCGTCATTGCGCGTCGAACCATACCCTACATGTCCTTTCGGCAGTCCGGCTTCGAGGAGATGTTGGACTGCCGGACCGGAAAACTTGGTTTTTCGAGGTTTTTCCGGCATAATTCCGGAATACGGTAATTTGAGGGCCTGAGAGTGGCACCCAATTGTAGATCTCGTCATTGCGCGTCGAACCATACCCTACATGTCCTTTCGGCAGTCCGGCTTCGAGGAGATGTTGGACTGCCGGACCGGAAAACTTGGTTTTTCGAGGTTTTTCCGGCATAATTCCGGAATACGGTAATTTGAGGGCCTGAGAGTGGCACCCAATTGTAGATCTCGTCATTGCGCGTCGAATCATACCCTACATGTCCTTTCGGCAGTCCGGCTTCGAGGAAATGTTGGACTGCCGGATTTGAACCCGCGTCTGCAAAATGAAAAAAACGGGTTTTTGAGGACCGGGTCGGGACCCTTTAGGGGCCCATATCTCGGGGCCCCAACAGCGCACCGGGATGGCAGATAGCTCATTTTGTAGCTCAGCCTTGGGGCTATCTGTTGGTGTATCAGACTTCTTAAGAAAACGTATGAGGCATGAGATCCTGGACTGCCGAGTTTGAGGCCATTTTGCAGGAGCACATTTTACGAGTTTCTTCTAAAAATCATATCTTGAGAATTTCTCTATGGATTTGGCTGAAATTTTCGGAGGAGATGGACCGTAAGCTGTTCTATCCAAGGCCTGGAAAAACGAAGCGTCGGCAGTCCGATTTAGGAGGTAAAAAGAGCGATTTACATTCTGCAAACATTTTGCAGACGCGCGTTCAAATCCGACAGTCCAACATTTCCTCGAAGCCGGACTGCCGAAAGGACATGTAGGGTATGGTTCGACGCGCAATGACGAGATCTACAATTGGGTGCCACTCTCAGGCCCTCAACTTACCGTATTCCGGAATTATGCCGGAAAAACCTCGAAAAACTAGTATTTCCGTTCCGGCAGTCCAACATGTCCATGAAGTCGGACTGCCGGTGGGCCGTGTGAGGTATGGTTCGATGTGGAATAACAAGCTCTACAATCTGGGGTCACTTTCAGCGTGAAAAATTAACATATTACGAAAATAGAGCGGAAACCCCTATAAAATAACCCTATTTCCATATATCCGTTCGAACAGCTCAAGGATAACGGACTGCCGACGGGACATATAGGGTATGGTTCGGCGCGGAACAATGAGATCCACAATTTGGCGTCGCTCCTAGACCGTGAACGTCCTTGGAATCTATCTAATTGCGCCATCAAATGGTAACCCAAGTATGGCGGCGTAGCCGCCCCGCCAAAAATCGCTTTTTCCCTTCCAAAATGGACTGCCGGACCCCCGGAAAATGGACTGCCGGGATTTTGCCGCTGCAAAACCTTGCCCACCCCTGCGGGGCTCGTGCTCCTCGAGCTCGGGCTCACTTTCAACAGCCACTTTTTGTCTTGTCTCTCTCTCACTCTCTCCCTATAAGGCTCACCCGCTCGGCTATTTGCCCCAATTTTCGACAGCCAACCGCCTAGGTACGGTGAGAAAGGGAGAACAGAGGATCTTTGCGGTTTTTTCGGGGTTGGTGTAGCATTGCGAGACGATATCCCGTTTTCCCTGGATCTCACCTGGGGGGGGATTAACGCGCCTGTTGGGAATGGCGGATTTTGGAGCGTAACGGAATGTGGTATATGTAGGTATAGGTCTGGAGGAACTTTTTAGACGATTTGCATAAAGTACTGTGTAGCCTTACGGAAGGTACTGTAACGTAGAATGTGACGCAAAATAGCTTCAAAGTCTTTTTAGTTAATGGAAAGTGTAGTTAAATTCGGTGAGCGCGTTTTTAGCGTAACATATTCGAAATCGAGACCAAAATTTGCCGCAATTTTGTGTCTACGCGTTTTGTAGTGTAATGGAATGTTAGTATTTAGTAAAGTAATTTCAGCAGATTTTTTTAGTTAAGGATTTGGAAGTACTGGAAAAAAGCGATAAGGGCACTTTTGGCATCTTTCCAAGCAGCTGACCTCCAAAATAAAGACACTAGGAAGTTTCAAAAACCCACGCTCCCATCAAATTTGCGAAGCAAAAGTGAGAGAGAGAGGGAGAGGGAGAGAGAGCCCAAAACCCTGGAAGCCTAAAATTTTTGTTTTGAAAAGCATGATCTATCAAATCTCTGATTCCTTAGCTCACCGTGTCCTGACTGTCGGCTTAAGCCCGGGGGGGATACCTCATTGTTTTGGGCGAGTTTCTATGTATGCCCCCGGAACACCCCCCGAGTCAACAGCCCTCGCATCGGCCCTTATTCTGAAGTGGTTTTGTGTGTATGTAGGTGCTTGTTGAGTAGAGGTTGTAGATCTCTCTCTCTCTCTCTCTCTCTCTCTCTCTCTCTCTCCTTGTATGGCCGTTCCGCGGGGGGTAGGAGTCTGTATTGTCAAAGCCCCAGGGGCGCTATGCGCAAAAAGCGCTCTCGAAGAGCTGGCGAGTGGTCCGACTACCGCTTCCCCCCGGGTTTTGCAAGCATAACCAAAAAAGGGGGGAAATGGGTCAGTAGGCATGGAAACGGATATATGGATAGGCTTGATACAGTCCACACGGATGTTAGGATTTCTTAGGGCAAAGCAATCGTGGATAGCTAGACCGCAAAAAATTAAAGGGACAAATAAGACAAAACAGTGTTAATTATACCTATGGCGTTACCTATCCCGTATCCGTATACCGTATACCGCGTATCGTATACCGTATATCGTTGACTTTAGAGAACCCTTCTCGACGAGTCACTCATCTCCGAACATGCGGCGTCGCAGCCCGTGCTCCTCAGCCTCATGCTCATCCTCTTCCTCTTCGCTATCTCCGCCATAATTTCGGCAATCACACTTACAGTGTGCCGATTCTATGGCAAATGTGGAGGCCGGAGGTATCAGGTATGTTTTTGAAATCTGAAGCTTGCGGCGAAGCCTTTGCCTATGCCTAAGCATAAGCCCAAACTGCAGCATAAGCCAGGTCTAAGCCCAAACCGAAGCCCAACCTAAGCCTACGTCTACGCTTAAGCCTAAGCGTAAGCCTAGTCCTAAGCCTAGGCCTGAGCCCAGGCTAGCCCACCTTAACCTTAGCTAACCAGCTGTAAGTCACTTTTCAGGCCCACCCAACCAGCGCCCAGTCCTTCACGCTCCACCTTACCATCTTCCTCGTCGCCTGGGTCGTGCTGGCGGCGAGCAGCTTGTTTTTCGTATATTCCGGTGGGTTTCCGGTTCCTTTAAACCCCAAAGCAACTTTTTATTTGTATTTTTATCGTTCAAACCATTTTTTTAATTTAGGGGTCACCTACTGGCACCAATTAAACAGCGGATTAAAGCTGGAAACGAACACCTCGCAGTACGTCGACTCGCTGGAGCATTATGGAAAATTGTGGGTAGCTTCTCAACATTTGGAAATTAAGTATGTTCTACAGTACGCGGCGTAAGCGGGAGTCCAGCGTACTCGCCGCCCTGTTCAATGACCCGGACTATAACGGGGATTTCGAAGAGATGCCAGCGCAAGACAAGCCGATTATATTCCAGAAGACTACGTTGCCACCTAAGGTACGAGATAGTATTATACGTTAGAGTACGGCGGAATACGCTCGGTTACGGTAATGCGCGGCCTAGTAAGTACTACAGGATACGTTAGGGATGGCAGAGCACGAGATGGTATTGTCGAGTACTGTAGGGGACGTTAGGTTACGGTAGAGTGCGGGATGGCATGGTAGAGAACCAGAGGATCAGCTAGGTTGCGGTAGAGCGCCGGATGGTCCGGTAGAGTACGGTAGGCAACGCTAGGTTACGGCAGAGTGTAGGGTGGTACGGTCGAGTACTGGAGGATACGGTAGACTGGGTTCCCAAAAATTGGATTGCAAAAGATAAAAAATAGCTTTGAAATGGCATGTTTCTCAATTACCGTAAGCACATAACAGCTTCTTGGAGCTATTGTTTCTCGTAATTTTTTTTTAAATGAAAAACTGTGCTTTTAGGTAGCTGACCCAGTCCCAATCGGCCGCGATCCGGAAGCCGAGCAAAACTCGAACCAGGAGCCCTTCAAAGTTGCAGCTACGGTACCAACGAGTGAACCGACGACACCAACCACGACAACTACGACAAAAGCGCCGGCAAGACCGATTGTGAACTCTGTATCGACCGAGGAGCTGAGACTACCTTATGTCCTCCACGATGCTAAGGATCCGGCCAAACTCCACATCCGGCCTATACAATACGAGAACCCGAAGCGCCAGATTACCATCCCGTTGCGGCCAAAGGCAGAGGTAGAGAAACATATATTTTTTTATTTCTATATTTTTGGGAGATTCTAGCGTATATTTTTTATTTAACATGTTAGTAAACTTAATTTATGGATTTTTTTAGTTGGACTACATGCAATATGACGCCCCAGGAGATGCAGTAGCGAAACTCGATGAGACGACAACGAGACGAACGACTACAGTACGCCCTACAACTGCTAAAACCAGTGCCAGGTCGTTTTTGGGTCCTAATTATGTCCTTCAAAATCCTTTCACTGTCCCTTTCGGAATGGATACTTGAAAATTAAGCTACTTTGGAGGGTTTTGCGTAAAACTGCTTTTACATTTTTGTACTTTTTTGTTCATGTTACAGTAATTTGCAGGCCTTCCGCCTATCTGATTAGCCGTACGTCCACCGTACCGCAGCGTACGACTACGCAGCCTGAAGAGGAGTACGAGTATGAAGAGGAGACGACCACGCAAAATATCTTGGTAGGTTAAGCCTAAGCCTAAGCCAAGCCTAAGCCTAAGCCTAAGCCTAAGCCAAGCCTAAGCCAAGCCTAAGCCAAGCCTAAGAGTAAGCCTAAGCCAAAGCCTGAGCCTGAGCCTAAGAGTAAGCCTAAGTCGAAGCCTAAGCCTAAGCCTAAGCCAAGCCTAAGCCAAGCCTAAGCCTAAGCCTAAGAGTAAGCCTAAGCCAAAGCCTGAGCCTAAGAGTAAGCCTAAGTCGAAGCCTAAGCCTAGGCCTAAGCTTGAGCATAGGCCTAAGCCCTAGCCTAAGCCTAAGCCAAAGTCCAAGCCTAAGCCTAAGCCCAAGCCTAAGCCTAATCATCTAAGCTTCCTACGGAGCCCTTTTTCAGCCCCCAAAACGCCCGACCGTGCTCAACTACCCGGTGGAGTTCCATCGACGAAAATCTGCGGAGAAAACGGGCACCACCACGACTACAATAGCTCCAGAAGATGAGTATGAGGGTGAAGAGGAAGAGGACGATACGGTAGCTTAATACCTATTTCTTTTTAATTTGCTTCAGACAACCCGGAAACCCGTCAATTCGGAGTTATGGAGACAGCAGCGGCCGCTGGAGACGATAGCGGTACTCTGGAAATATCGATATTTATGTAAATTTCAGCCGCTTCGCCCGAGGCCTACGGTACAATGGGCACCGCCTAGCTTTGAGCGCCCGATCGAATCGAATGGGTAATTCTTTCTTAGGTTTTTGCAAGGGTAGGCTTGCTTAAGCTTAGGTTTGGGCTTAGGCTTAAGCCTCGCTTGCTTGAATAGACCGTGGAGCATCCCCCGATTCTCGCATTCCAGAATCGAGCTCGCCTCCGAAGAATACGAAGACGAACCGACCGACCCGACGACGACGGAACGGACGGTGGTGTTCAGGAGGGTCAGCGTGCCCCCGAACTCCTTACTGCCGCTCGCGGGCGAACGACCCATCTACCAGAATCCGATGTCCACCCCGGCACCGAACGTCTTCATGGCGCCGTCCCGGACGAGGAGCACGACTACGGAGGAGCCAAGTAGGGAGAGAGTAAGAGAGAGAGAGAGAGAGAGAGAGAGAGAGAGAGAACGATATAGAGATAGAGATAGAGATAGAGAGAGCGAGAGAGTCAGATCGAGAGAGCGACAGGAAGACGGAGAAAGAGCTGGATCTCATCTTCAAATTTTAGCAACCCAAAAGCCGAGCACGTTCTCCCACATCCTGACGACGAGGGATCGAACGATCAGCAGAATATATCCATCCAGAACCATACCAACTACGGCCTCCACAACCCTGTCGACGACTCCAAGGAGTACAACCTCAACGACAACGACGACAACGACTACAACAAGTAAATACTGTCTTTCCGGCACTGAATAAAGTTTTTAGCGACCACCACTACTACTTCCACGACTACAACTACGACTCCGAGAACTACACGGCGAACGACAACGACCGAACGAACGACTCCGAGCACATCAGTGACCACAACGACCTCGTCCACGCCATCTACAACCACGACCACGACGTCGACAAGCACAACGACTACTCCGGCTTTTTGTAGGTTTATATCGGCCAGTTCGACAGCCAATTTCAGCGGTGAGCTACTACCGCTCGGCCGCCGAGGCGTTCAGCGCACGAAATCGTTATATTCTGACAACGCGTGCTCCGAGGGTGCAATACGTCACCGGTAAGTTCAGCCAAGCGTAGCGAATCAGTGGATTTAGAATCCCTTCCTACACGCACAACTTCAAGAACGCCGCTGCGGGTTGGGTATTGGGAGAATCAGGGACGAGTTCCGGCTAGGAAAAATGAGAACGAAGAGGCGGTGGCTGAACAGCCTGCAGACGTCGAAGAAACAGAGGAAGAGGCGGAGGAAGAAGAAGAAGTTGTCACTACGCAAAAGCCCACCACAACTTCTACCTCTTCCACGACTGCAACGAGCACAACCAGTAGACGATCACGGTGGGAGGAAGAAAAAGACCCGGCTGAAGAGAAGCCGATCGCTCCCTTCCAAGCCTTTTCAGGGCTCGAGACGGTTAAGGGGATCCGGATTGTGGGTTTTTGCGAAAAGGATTACTGTAGAAATTACCGTAATCGGAGCAATTTTCCAGACGCTCGAAAATAGTTTTAGCTGTATATCAATATCCGAACCCGGCTTTTTTTAAGATCATACCTTAAGTAAAGAACCTTTTAGAGCCCAAAATGGCAAGAAACGACTAGTTCGACCACCGCAGCTACGACGCCATCTACTAGCCGTACAACGACAACGACAGCAACGATTACTACCACTACCGCTGCGCCTGTAGATGACCAAAGCGAGGAGGAGGGTATGGAAAATCAAGAAAACAAGACTTTGAAAACCCATTTCCAGAAGTGGAAGACGACGAAATTACTAGCCGCCCAGTGGTCCACGGCGCCAAGACGTTCACTGGCAATGCCCTGGAGTCGGGAGAAGCTGAGGTTGAAAAGATCGCCAGCGAAGTCGTGCGGAATCGTCAGAATGAAGTTGGAGAACTGGAGATCTCGACCGTAAGCACGACAACTGAGAAGACGACGACGAGCACGACTACGGTAGGCCGAAGGACTACTTGTTACGATGCACTATGTACACGGGATGGATGGGCTACTGCAAAACGCGGAGCATCGCGTAGCGCTGATGTTCCGTCCAGCGTCCTGCGTAGCGTAGCGTAGTGCTCCTCCACAGTGGCGCTTTCAGTCATAAGTTCCCTTACTGTCTTGTATCCTGTCTTTACGGTGCTAGTATGATGCCCAGTGTAGCCCTGCGTATCGTTGCGTAGCCGTCTCTTCCCGTGCAAGCTTTCCAATTCCAGGATTCCCCAAGCACCCCGGCCAGCCACCCCTCGGCCCAGGACACCGCTCGGCGCTTACTTTCCGCTACAGTAGAACGAACTGAACGTCCCGTCAACATGGTGGGCGTTGATTTCATGTCGTAACCGATTGGCCTCAACGTTTAGACCCAAATCCAGATCACCGACGGTCAGCCGGCAAAGTTCTACGCGTTGCACAGTACGGTAAGCCTAGAAAATTCGTTGCTTTGTTTTTTAATCTCTTGAATCTCAGTACCTTTTTAGGCTTCAAACTGGCTTCACCGGGTCAGCTTCACCCCGATCGCGTTCTTTATCCTGGTCACCGTGCTTCCGACGATGCTCGTGGTGCTTGCAGGTGAGTAAAAAGAGTGCCAAAGATAAAGAGAAAGAGAGAGCGAGAGAGCGCGAGAGAGAGAGGGAGAGAGAGAACGATACAAAGGAATCGAGTAACCATTGAAACCCTCCAGGCACCGTCGGCTATGCCAACTCCTACCACCCGATGGACCGCAGCACGGCGTCCGACCGAATCGGAGTAGCGGCCGTATTCCTTGGCCACGCCCTCCTCTACGTCTCGGGCCCGTTGTTCATCTACGCGGCCGTGGTTTTGGGATATGCGCATCTACACTCGGCTGTTTGCCCCCTGGCACAAGATAAGGCAAGTAACAAGAATTCTGTGAATTTGAATTGTTCACGTTTTTAGATCAATCACGTACCTGCCCAAAACGCGCTTCCAACCCTGCTCGGTCAGTTCGAGGCTCTTGCTGATGCTTGTGAGGCTTCGATCGCGCCGGTTGAGGTGAGAAGGCGCATCAGCTTGAACAGCTTCATACCGCCTATCCCAACCTCAATGCTTAGGGTCTCTGGTCATCCGCTTTCTTCTTGGCCCTCTCCTCGATCATCGTGAGCATCACCCTGTTCCGGCTCTCCAAATACTTCCTCCGGATGAAGACCGAGCACTATATGCAGCATAATGATGTAGGCGTCTTTAGCAGCATTTTTTTATGCCTTTGAAAACGTATCTAAATTGACTTAACAAAATCTCATATTTTCAGATCTACGGCACTGTGCGCCGCGCCGTCGCCGAGAACATCTACGGTGAGGCGATCTATGGCGGGATTTACGGGCCGGTCGACCCAATTTACGGACCGTCCCGGCCAAAGACAAGACCGCCACCACCCCCTCAGCAGAACATCTACGGCATGGTGGGGGTGAGGCATTTTAAGGTTATTAAAGTTTCGTATCCTATTCTAGGTCGAAAACATGTACGGCACAATCCCCGCGCACGAGAACATCTACGGCGTCCTCCCCCCGCATCCGCCGCCGAAATACGGTAATGGAGCGTTGCGAACACCGAAAAATTTTCACGTTTGGTTATTACGTTCCTTTAATTTTAATTTTTTTTGCCATTTTTAATGCCATTATTCAAATAATCTTAAAGTAATTACTTTTAATTTTTGCATCTAATTTTAATTTCCTTTGTAGTAAAAATGCACAAAATGCAAAAAATCCCCTTAATCTCGTTTAACGTTTCAAAATATACACCAAAAAGTAACCAACCAAAAATACAACAAAAAAACCAACAAACAACTTACCAAATTTCCCCTTAATTTATTCCGAATTAAAGTTTCAAAACCATTTGTCGAAAGTATCTTGCCAAAGGCAAGACTTTCGAAGGGTATTACCCTTCGGGGAATTATCCTGGGGGCGTGACCTTTATCCTGTGGGCCCGTGACCGTACCCCCCTGGGCGGTCCGGCGCGCCCATCCCTTTCCCCGGGGATTTTCCCGGGCTAGGCCCTCTCCGATTTATCGGAGCTTTTGGGGAAATTGCAATGAGGACTTATTGTCCCGTTGCCACAGTCCTTTATGGATTGTGCCCTCGAGAAAGGGAAGCGGCCCTTACGAATACCCAAAACCTGCCCGCTATGGGCTTAAACCAGAACCTGTTTTCCTTTAGGCAGAAGGCCTTTCTTTCTCTAACTATTATTCCTCGTCTGCCACACTATATTCCCGCCAGTGCCCCTTGGGCCCATTCAAACTCCCCAAGCCTAGCATAGAGCATAGACCCAGAAAGATTCACGAACCCAAGAAGCATACCACAAGAAGATGTAGTAGGATTGTTCAGTGGAATAGAATTTGTATCCTGCCATGTGATTATACGGTAGACAGTTTCGGTCACAAGTATTTATCAGTGAGAATAAACGAGAGAGATAAAAGGGGAACGGTGAGAGTTAGAGAAAGAAAGGCCTTCTGCCTAAAGGAAAACAGGTTCTGGTTTAAGCCCATAGCGGGCAGGTTTTGGGTATTCGTAAGGGCCGCTTCCCTTTCTCGAGGGCACAATCCATAAAGGACTGTGGCAACGGGACAATAAGTCCTCATTGCAATTTCCCCAAAAGTTCCGATAAATCGGAGAGGGCCTAGCCCGGGAAAATCCCCGGGGAAAGGGATGGGCGCGCCGGACCGCCCAGGGGGGTACGGTCACGGGCCCACAGGATAAAGGTCACGCCCCCAGGATAATTCGCCGAAGGGTAATACCCTTCGAAAGTCTTACCTTTGGCAAGATACTTTCGACACCATTAACGAAAATAGAGAAAAATGGGAAAATTTCCGCTCAATCCATAATTGAATTTTTCAGGGCCATACCAAGACTACGGTGACATCTACGGAGCCCGACGCCTCGGCCCCAACCACCACAATAACAACATCTACGGCGAGGTCCAACACGACGAGAGTGAATATACGTATTTTTAAAGCTACAATTGGACTTTTATTTACTCAAAAATGGCCTTGAAAAGTCATTTAATACTCATAATATTAATAATAACAATAATTTGACAGTTCCGGGTTACGTTATCTATTTTTTCGATGCGTCCTTTTGAGATTACCTCCAGATCTATTTTCAACGCTTCTTAATAATCTTTGCTCAAGCTTCTGCGTGTTATTTTCTACGATATGCTACGATATTTAGACTGTTGGCAACGTGCCAAATTTCCCCCAAACTCCCAGTGCATTTGCCCCGTAGCAGTATTTGCGTGTGTACCGGTCCGGCGATTCCAAAGACTTTCTATGACATATAACCTATTTGTGCTTTCAACGCCTCACTCGTCTTTCTGCAGGATGTTGATAAATGATTTATATAAAATAAATCGACGATTAGTGCGAATACATGAGAGAAGGACCTGAACCCACAGTACCCGCGCGGGGAGGCAGCGGTTAGAGGCGAGAAGTTACAAACAGAGCCCCAAGATGAAAGAGCAAAGTACCCACAAAATAGGAAAACCTTTGGCTGTCGAAGGCAGGGGGAACACGTAATTATGGAGGGGCAGTGGAGATCAAGGGGTTAATTGTACCAAAAAAATTGCCAATGGCTGAAAGAAATTGGGAAAACGCGAGGCAGCAAACTTCTAGTCGTCTACGAGGACAGGGAGGAGCCACGACGTTCGCGAAGGCCATACCTGAAAATCAGTTTTCCTGTAATGTTAGAAAATGCAGTAATACAACGTCATTTCCTCCTAAAGTTTTTGAGAAATTTTGTGTAAATAATCCTTTAGAAAATTACAATTTGTCATTTTGGCCCCAAAATGCCGATTTTTTTGACAAGAAATCTATTTTTGTATTTTTTAAGAAAAATTAATTGCTAATTGTTATAAAACGCAGCATACCTTGTGACTCTGCGTAATTTGTCCGAGTCCAATTCGACGCTAGCCCCGGAGAGGGTGTCACGATTTTCATCTGCTCCCATGAAAGCGCCGGTGCCCCGTCTAAACACATTTTGGTACCTTTTGGAGCTACGAACCGTTCGCACGTAACACATTCGCAGCGCTCATTTTCTTCACCGAAAAATCCCTCGCCATAGTAGATCGTTATTTCATCGCCGGCCTCGATGTCGCGGCTAGCCTAAAACAATATATTTTTTCATAGACTCGAAATGACCTCAATAACGGCCGATTTTCCAGCTGGGACCCAGTGGCAAGTCGGGTTGCAGTCATGATTGATGTAGGCGCCGGGCCCGAGCCAAAGCTGTGCACATTGTTTCCTGAAACACCTCCAATATGTATAATTTTTTTACTTACCTTGTGCTATACATCACTGAAAAGTCGTTGACACCTGGTAAAAGGAAAGTGTCTTCCTCCTTTTCCGTCATGGCGCTGATGACGCCACAAAGCCGGGACAGCTTTTCGCCCTTGCGCCTGAAAAAGGCAAAATCTAAAAGCCATCTACTCAAAAACTTACCAAGCCCTTGTCGCTATCAACCTGGCGCCCACATTGCCCTCCTGCGAGTAGCGCGCGCATTTTTCGATCGAAAATCCACTCTTCACGGAGAACATTTGCAGGAAGCGTAGTACCTCAAAAACAAACCTTCAAACCCAAAAAAAACTTACATGGTCTCGAAATTCACGTCGCTTGTTCAGTGGGTAGCCGGTGAGAAACGTTTGCACGGACCTGAAACGACAATGAAAAGTTGCAGGTTCAGAGCCCACGGAATGGCCAGATAATCTTGCAAGGTTGCCCGAACGTCGCCCATCTGCACAAAATTCCGCGCAATCTCGCGCGCGCGATCCCCTTCCAAGTGTTTCAAATAACGCTTTCTGAAAGCAAAAATTCTTATTTTTTTTCTCCTATACCTTTTATGCATCTTGTGTGTGATAAATCCTAACAAAGGGTCGACCACCAACGTCGTGGCCAAATCATCGAAATACGCCAATTCGAAGGGGGTCAGCGAGTGGTCACCGGGCGGGATCTAAAACGATATATCTTGTAATTCATTTTAAAGCTCGTACCTCTTTAAAAGAGGTTAGAATTGGCCCAGCGTCGAACTCTTGCAGGTTCTCCCGACTGATGATGACCATCTGAAATTGGGCAATTTTATTTCAAGGCTAGACACGCGGAAAAGGGTAATTGAGAACCGTAGGAGCAAGGAAATCACAGGAGCATTCTCGGAAAGTGAATGAATAGACGGCGATTGGCTAATACAAAGTGAAAACCTGAAAAATAGGTAAAGTGGCTGCTCAAAAATACTTTGACGACGAGATTACTTCAGAAATTGCGCATATAATTTTAGTACAGCGCAAATAAACGAATATCAATAAAAGCTTTTTTCTTTCAGCGCTCGTGTGGTCATACAAAACACCGGATCGACAGGGAGAAGACCGTCATGTCCAAAAAGTGAGATCGAAGCAGTCCCGAACACGGTGTGAAACGGATCCGGCAAATCTCCAGGCCGATCCGCAATCCCTCCATCTTCATCTTGGGCGGCAAAAATGAACGCCTTGTGCTTGTCGACATCAATATAGTCGAGCTTGCCAATCATCGCCAGCGACGCCAGCACCCACCATCCGTAGCAAACGTCAGGCAGCTTCTCCGGCCGCCCGTTTAGCCCGCCACTGGCGCACTGTCGATGCGCGAGCCATTCGGCCGTTCTCTCCAAATCGAGCTCCTCTAGTCGTCCCATAATGGCAAACGCTCCGACGCAGCAGTAGACCTGGCCGGCGTGGCTTTCCGAACCGGGCCGCGTCCCGAAACCGCCGTCAAAGTTGTAGCATTTCTTCACAAAGTCGAGTGCTTTTTCGCCATCTACGGCGTCGAGGCGATCGATGAGATACAGGGTGGCCAGGGCTACCATCGTGAATCGGGTGTCGATCTCGCCGGACTCGTCGCCATCAAAGGAACCGTCGGGCTTTTGACGGGCACGCACGTAATCGGCTACGGAGTCCTTGTCGCATTCATCGAGTGCATCGAGGATTGTGAGAATCTGAAAACGCAGGCTTTAGCTACTCCCTTGTTTAGAATTTGTATAAAAACGCTTTAAACGCCGATATCACCTGAATTGCGCATAGTGTGTGTAGTAAATGACTGTCGTGATTCTCAGCGGGAGCATAGCCGCCATCCGGCCTCCGAGATTGGCGCAAATATTCCAAAACACCCTCCCGATCCACGCGATCCATCGCGTCCATGATGTCCAGCGCGCTCAAGCACCAGTAAATGCCGGAAACACGCAGCGGCTCGGACATGACGTATTCATAGCTGTCCTTGTTCTTTTGAAACTTGTCCAAAAAGTCGACATGATGATCTCGGTGAAATTCTTGGGGCGCATCGGACCTCAGAGAGACATCTTTTCGCGCGATGTCGAGCAGGCCCGCGAAGGACATCTAGAAAACGTCTATTTAGTTCAATGTAATTAAAATAAGTATAAAAAAGTATTGTTTTTCGAAAAAAAACAACAAACAAATTGCATAACGCCATGTTGAAACAAATGTGTTTGCTAATGAAATTCTGGCGTCCCCGGTACAACAAACTCCAAACTACGGGCATAGTAGCGAGTCGGAGTCGCATATGGCCGCTTTTGGACTGCAAAACTGGGGCACCAACAAAGTATACATACTGTTTTAAAAATATTATAATAGGCATATTTGTTATTTAGGATGGTCTAAATTATGAGCGCGTGATTTCTCAGGTCCTAAGAGCGCTGAAAAGTAGTTTCTGCATTTTGCTATTTTTTAAACTGCTGCAACAAATTTATCTGTTTTTCAGGAACAACATCCCCTCATCCATTTTCGATTCGCGGGTTTGATGCAAAGGATATGCGGGAATTACTCGTCTTCATTTTTCTACTCCTGCTAGGCGGACACGGCACAAAAGCAGATGATGTAATTTTGAAAAATTGCGATGAAAACGGGGTTTAGGTAATCTACGGCCAGCAGCAGGGATACAACTATGGCACTGTGCTGGTGTCAACGATAGATGGACATCTGCGCGCGTTGGATACATTGACAGGAAGGGAAAAATGGGCGTTAAAGGAAGGTTGGTGCGTTTGGTTAAAATAAGGACGAAAAGGAAGGTTTTTATTAATTATTCTACTTTAGGGCCTGTCCTACGTGCGCCCAGCTCTATTCGCCAAGGCTTCACATTTTTGCCAAACCCGATGGATGGCAGTCTTTACTCGTTGAAGGAAGGGACATTGAAAAAGATGCCTTTTAATATACCACAACTCGTCCATTTGTCTCCATCGAAAGATAGTCAAGGAGTACTTTACGCAGGTGAATTTAAACCGTTTCTAAAAGCCTGAGCTTTACTTGAAATTGTAAAGCGCATCACTTTCCAGGCAACAAGCAGGACGTTTGGTTCGGCTTGGACCCGGAGACTGGCATCAAGGTCGAGACTCTGTCATCAATGACTTCCGAACGGATTTGTCCGGCTAATAAGGCACGAGCGGTATGTTTGCAGAGCGAAACTTTAGTAATCATCTTTACAGATTTTCATCGGCCGTAGTGAGTACCGGTTGAGCATGTTCGATACAAACGACCGAAATCGACACTGGAACGCGACGTTTACGGACTATTCGGCACATTTATTGCCAAGTGGGTGTGAACAAAATCTTCTGCAAACAGCTGCTTTTTAGCGGATGCCGCCTATCCATTTCAACATTTCGCTTCGTCGAGCACTGGGCATATTTTGACGGTAGACGCGGACGGACAGATCGTATGGGAGAAGGATTTGGGACAGCCGATCGTGGCAATGTATCTTCTACAGGTAAAATCTTCACTTTTCCAAGGTATAACTTGTAATTTCTTTACACTGTGATTTATAACACTACACCTTGTCATTTATACACTGCTTACGTATTTTTTTCATCGTTTTAGAGTATAGAAACTCCTTAAAAATTATTAGAATTATCGGGAGGTCCTGAAGAATTAAATAAATGATGAATTTTTATAGATCCAGACCTACTAAAAACTAAAAGAGTACTACCTCATTGAGCGCTACAAAATACCTGTCGAATAACTATCCAAATTCCATAGCTAAATCCTTTTGATTTTTGCCTTCTCAACACCTTTAAAATACCGCCCTTTTCAGCACGACGGTCTGCACAAGCTGCGCTACACGGTCATCGGGCGCGAGTCGATGGAGCGTCTGATCAAGGTATTAAAAAATAGCGACGTCATAGAACCATTTATTCCGGCGCTAATTGCACGGGGGTTGGTGGTGATGACAAGAGACAATGCCCGTATCGTGGTGTATATGTGAAAAAATTAAATTAGCCTAAAAAAATTGAGCAACTATCGACGGGATGGGTGACGGGGGGTTTTGTTGGACGATCGTTGTTGCCGAGTCTTGTCCAACGGTCGTTGATTTATTGTAGTGTCCGTGCGCCCAAATATCACAGGTTTCCATGAGAATAATCTCCGAGATGAGGTTCCTAAAAAAATGATACACTTTTCGGTACTTTCCCATTACCGGGGGGGTTTCGGTATGTTGTGATATGCATAGGTTTTAAGCAATTTAGCTATATCTAACATGGAAAAACCATCTAGAACCTCGAAAAATTTAAAAAACCTGAAATTTTCGCCGAAAAAATCTCATTTTTTGCATTATTCTAATAAAATTTTAGTGTATTTACCTTGAAGAATAACGTGTTTGAAGGCAAAAACGGCAAAAAGTCAATAGTTGTAAAAGCCAGTGTGGAAAACTGGCTTTATTTATAACAAACATCAAACACCCCCGATAATGCAAAAGTCCCATTTTTTAGTTTCCGTTTTAATTATTTATCCTGATCATTAATTCACCAACCTTAATCCTGATCCTCTTCCTCAAAATCTTCCTCCTCCTCCGCTTCATCGTCCCAATTCCGGCGTACCATATACCCATGCACCGGGCACATTGCTTTCATATGCACGATGAAGCCCATATCGTTGTACTTGCACAGACAGGGCAGCTCTTCGTCGGGGGGAATGTAGCGTAGGCTGGACTTGCTTTTTCTGGAGGGTGGCCGAGAGGGCTGGGATATGATTGAGCTCGTAGAGGATTTGGGTGTGATTTCGAGGATAGGTGGGACTTCGTCGAGGACTAGGGATTGTTTTGAGCGGGGGATGCTGGAGGAGTGGACGGAGAGTCGGGTGCTTTGTTGGACGGGCACGATTACGGACGGGGTGTTGGAGGAGTTGGCCCTGGAAAGTAAAGTTTCTTTGGTTTAATCGAAGCATATGCAAAAGTAGGGTTCTTCAAAACCTCAAAAAGCATATTGTCGAAATTTTGTAATGTCGAGATTTAATAATGTCGAAATTCACGAATTCCGGAAAACCCTCGTTTCCTATGCAAAAAATTTCGACAATATGAATTTCGACAGCATGAATTTTCGACATTACGATTTTCGAGATTATGAAATTTCGGAATTATGAAATTTGGACACTATGAAGTTCGATTATGAATTTCGACCTTACGATAGCACATCGAAAAGTTCTTTGGAGTCATAGTGCCTTTAAATGTCCTATAAAACCCACTTTCGTTTCCGGAACCAAGCCTGGCAGCAGAACAGTATCAACGAGCCGATTTCCAATAAACTGACGACCGAGGCTCCGATCCAAAGTCCGGTCAAACCACCCAAGTCGGCCAGGATGCTGGTTAGCTAGAAAGGTCATTAATGCGCGATATCATTAGACAGTATAATTAGATAATTAGATAAGGCTAGTTCTAGCTTACAATTAGGTTTATGACCAATTTCTTACCGAATACTGGGGCGATTCCTCCATCGTCTCGTAATTCAGCTCTTCGTAAAAGACTTGGACCTGATTTTGAAGTTTAGTTTTTGAATTTTTGTGAAGCCAACCATGGCGGCGTTTTTCTTGTACTTCTCGAGGCAGAGCGAGTCCCCGGAGACGCACTCCATCACGTTGGCCGACCCGGATGGCCATCGTGCTGCCGAGTAGGTCACCTCGTAGTTGGTTTCCCTAGATGAGTTTCTTTCAATGTATCTAGGCTGTAAACGCGCGCAAGCACGTCACATTTGTGGGCATAAGTCGCGACGCGCGACGCGTACGTACGCGTTAATTAGAAATAACTGGAGGGGACGGCTAAGGGAAACGTGATACGGACAATTTTCAAAACTCACTCGCAAGGCTGGTGACACATACAGTTCCTCAGCTCGTTCTCCGCAATCTTGGCACCAATCTCGATCGAGGTGTTCTTGATGCAGTCCCTTGCCATTGGATCGCCAGCCTTGCAGTTCTCCACACCCGGGTTGTTGGGCAGCGGATACATGGGGTCTGCGCATCCGCACTTGCCGAGGATCTCTTGTTGGGTGCAACTCCGGTGGCAAGCCTAAAAAGTAACATTTAAAGCGCGTTTTGTCCCACCCGGCCGACCCCGAACCGTCAGTTTCGGCTCCCTTTTGGCCTGGTAAGGTATACCAACATTTTCGTCTTGTCCTCGCCAGTATTTTGATATACCTTACGACCTGTCAGGCCAACGGGGAGCCGAGATACAATCTCCGGGGTTGACCGGGAGGGGGCAAAAGACATCCAAACCACAATATCCTTCACTCGATCTCATCTCTTACCTCCACTGAATAGTTGAAATTCTGGTACAAGAAAAAGTCGTCCTTCATCTCGTTCTTGGCTGGGGATCGGCAGTCCCCGTAGGGCGGCCCGAGGCGTCGGAACTTTTTCTGTAAACATGCCGGATTAACACTGGCCGTCTAGCTTATCAGTGTAAATGTTGACACCCACCATGCGGACACCAAATGCCGACAGGAACCCGGTGGGCGCGTTGTAGCCAAAAGCATCGGGGAAAGGGACGATCCACTTGTCGTGCACGGTGATCCGGAAACCGACGGCTTCGGTGGTGGGTAGATACTCGGCAATGTCGGCGTACAAAATCACTTTCAGACCTGGAATCATCGGTCTTAAAGGGGCTAGTAAGTCTGTTCCACCCCTTTGATCGATAAATAAGGGGAAAACCTTTTCCGACGTAGATATTTTGGGTTCTTTCGCATTATCGGCGGGGGGGACCAAACTTTTTTGTTATTTCGAAGCACCCACTATTTATATTTGTAAATTAGATCGTAAGAAAACGTTAGTCCCCCCCCCCCCCGATAATGCGAAAGAACCATAATTTGTTTGGTTAACCCCCTTAAACGTGACTTTCCACTTACCATAATTGGCTCCGGCTCGATGGGCCTCCAGCTTTTTCGTTCGATTGAAGTTGAACGTAAAGCAATTTCCGTAGGTCTGGTCGTAGTGCAGCTTGAAGTCCCTGAAACAAGTTTGTTGGGGAAGAAGCTCAAGACTTACTCGTCAATGTTGCAATCCTTCTGGTTGAACGAGCAGCGCAAGATGAAGTCATCCTTGGTCTGGGACATCGTCGTCTTCTCGCTATCGCCCATACTGCCCACGGTGTACATCATGTTCTGCTGGGCCTGGGAGGTGATGGCAATCTCATCCGTGAGCTCCTAAAACCAAGGATTTTGATGCCTTGTTGGTCTCCTTACCGCAAAGCCCATAGCTTCAATTACTTCTGGAGCCTCGGTAGTTGTCGTGGTGGTGACCTTGGGGCCACCAGCCTTGGCCAAAGCTTTCTGCGTCTGGGCGGTGATGTTCAGCGAGGAGATCTCTTCCTCGGGCCCGATCTCGGGGATGACGTTTCCTTCGTTGTTTTGGATGCAGTGGTTGTAGTCCTTGTGGCAGAGGCAGATGTCGACTTTGTCCTGGATGTCCTCGTACTTTTCGTTGCCCTTGTAGAAGCGCATCGGGCAGTGGCCGGAGCTGGGCACGCACTCGGCGCACAATCTCTCTTTCCAGGTTGAATCTAAAAAATTCCAAGCTTGCTATGCGAGGCTTTCTGCCAGATCCTAATTTTCTCACATCTCGGCAATTAAAAATTTGAAAATTCTAATTTTCGTCATTCTTTATGGAAAGTGGTTAAAGCGGCTCTGGCAGCACACCGATTACGGCATTTTGGGGACCGGGAAGAGACGCAGAGATCTGTCTGCGTCTCGCCTCTGGGCGCGCTCTTTCTCTCCCTGCCGCGACGCACCCGACCGCGACGCCTCCACGAATCGTGGAAAAAGGGGCCTGCTGCCAGAGCCCCTTTAAGCTTGAAAGCTCGAAATCTCGAAAACGCTCAAAAACCTACATGGAAAGCACGGCCACATGGTCTTCGACGTCGTATCAAGCTGGCAGAGGCATTTTGCGGGATGCAAATTAAACGGGGTGGCCGAGGTGAAGCCGAAGGACACCTTCCCACTCTGCGCCACGATACAGCCACCTTTCCGCTCCCCGCTTATTGTATCCACATCACAGAGACATTGCGCGAATACTTGGTGATATCGTCGGTTGTGAGCTTTGTTCACCCGTCGTTTGCCGCGGCGTACTGTAATCGGCGAAGGTTTTCTGGGGGATTTAAAGTATCTACCTCGGCTTTGTAAGCGCGCCTGTAACAACGCTGCCACGCCCTCCGATTTGTCACCTTTATTCACGAGTTTTGAGAACATTTCCATCTGAAAAACAGTGATTGAATTATCGCGACTTGGACCTACCGTCTTTTAGTCTCTGGATTCTGCATTATAGCACTTCTTTTATACGGATTCAAGTTGCACAATGTGATCGACGGGAATGGTGCATTTTCAAATTTGAGCTGAAAAAAAAGCGGATGATTTCTAAATAAGGATTTTTCAAAAATTGATCCCGGTAGTCTACGCGAATTGAACTTTTGAATTTTTCTAAGCCCACAAGGACGCCCTTACGTCATTATAATCAACTCACATCAAGATCGACCGTCTTCTTGTACTCCCGATACTTTATGACGAGAAAGACGACCTGCACGAGCAGAAAAAGGAAGCAGATCCCGAATGCGGTGTACCAAAAGATCCCGCCACTTTTATTCGGGGCCAACGACGCGTGGCAGATGCCGTGAAAGGTACTCTGCCGCTCGAAGCGCTTCAAAATCTCCCCATACTGGAGGTGACCGAGGTGGCCACGCACTCGTATCCGCGACAGGCCTGAAATGGTCGGATTGGCATTTTTCGCGTGGGCTCATTGAAATAAGGGATGGTATAGCCAAGGCTTTGACGGCGGCCGGAACTAACAACTAGAGTGGCTGATTTTTTGGCTGACCTGATAATCCGCCGTTTTTTGGTGCTGAAAAGGGGAGGTTTTGTGGGGTTTTGGGCAACATACAATTATTAGGGTTATCTCGTATTTTTAGAAATTAAGAATTAACCGTACGCCGGGTACCTATGGACGGTTTTGGGGGCTAAAGGGGCCCAGAAAGCAAAGGATTTTAAAAGAAAAGCCACGTGACCTTTTCCCCCCACCGGGGGGGGGAATTTGTTGTATTAATCTAGAAATCTAATCTAGTAACTTAATAGAAAGTATTTGCATAATGTTTTTAGCAAAATAAAACTATATTTTAATTGGAAAACCTTTCTCAAAACTTCTTCACAAAGTTTGCAGACTTGCGGACTTAGAGTGAAAGTTTTGACCAAAAACGGCCACTTTTGTCCCAAAAATCGATTTTTTTTTAGTTTTTCTAATCAAATTTTCTAAAGTTTTTACGTTTAAGAATAGTAAAAAGCAGTTTAGAAACACTTCCACAATGTATATTTAAAAAATTGGTTCCTAAGACAAAAAAATTTGCTCCCCCGCCGCCGGTAATGCGAAGGCACCGATTTCGATCGATTAAGCGTAGCCCAAAAAATCACCCGAATACTTGACGGTGTACCGCTTGGGCACCGGCATCGGCCGGACGGGCTTGGGCGTGAATCTCATAGGCTGAATACAGTGACCGCGAACGGCCTGTGGCCCATAGAAAATACGATGGCGCGACTAGGCCACCCCCAGCTATACCATAGAAAATATCTGGTATCGATGACCGCAGGCTGACACGTCGGAAACACGTAACACGACGGGGAAGAAGTGCCGGGGTACACCCGAGGCGATTCGAGCCCAGCGGGTGAGCACCAGGTGTCGTCGTGTATGTTCGTTTTCTCCTCCCCCCTTAGGGCCCAGCCTCGGGGGCCCACAGGACCCAATGGATAATGTACTGCCTCCCCGCCCTGCCGGTGGTGTGCCTCTATTGGCTGATCAATTGGTCGGGTCGGGGGTCTCGAAGAGAACGGCCACACACTAAATGGGCCTCCCTGAGGAGAAGCCAATTGTCGACGGAAATTCCTGGCCCCTCCCGTCGACACCCTCAATCGCTCTCCCGCCCCAACCGACGTCAACGTATTTCGGGCAGGTCGGGGGAAACATGGAAAAAGTGAGAGTGCGGGTGGTAGCAGCGAAAGAATTTTTGGGTTAATGTTGTTAACGAGACCGGGAAGTTTGGAATTAACTCCTGAAATCGGCTTGATATCGCCAATTTCGAGATGTCGAAAAATATTGCCTAGTCCCACATGGTAGCCGTGTCATTCGTGCGTAGCTGTCGTCTAGTCGATCTCTAGCATAAGCCCATCCTCGGGCTTTCTAGCTCTTTTAAAAGGCATGTTTGAGTTTAGGTAAGAGAGACAGACAGAGAGAAAGAGAGAGAGAAGAGGAGAGAGAGAGCCACAGGGAGGGGAGGGAGAGCATGAGATCTGAAGACCCCCTTAAAGGCTACTTTTAGCGGTAACTGCAAAACTCGCGAAAGTCACTAATTTGTACCCTCTACTGTACCTGCTTCGCGTAGCGCAAGCCCCGGCGCAACTGATAACCGCCGCATCCAGTTCCCTTTGGTGTTGAACGACTCATTCGGACTCGTCGGCGCCCCGCCATTTACCGTAAACCTGTAAAAGTGCCATTCAAGACCATGCCCAGCTACCGTAACGTCCTACTGTCCTCGCTCGGCTGTCTACTGCCCAGCAGCGCGCTTTTCGACTCCCTTTGCTGCCTATACTTGTTGTCCTCGGGTAGTGCCGGAACCCCTAGAAATTGAAGGATACTTCAGTACCTTGCTGATATTTTACCTGAGATAAGTCGCGACTGTGCTCGCGGTGAAGTTGTGTGGGGGAGCGGCCGCCGGAGCGCTTCCGCTCTATGGCCGGCTCCTCGAGCAAGTTCGAGTCCTCCCTTTTTGTCATCTGCTGGTGCCGAGCCCGACGGGGACTCCATACCCCATAGATAGCCGCTGCAAGGAAAACCTTGCGGATGACGCATTAAAGGACCGGGCAAGGATCGCACGGCTATGGATGCTGTTAGCTAAGGATTTTTAACGATTTCGACACGAGTGCAATGCGCATTTTAGCGATTTTCGTCGCCTAATCATGCCGAAATCCAGAATTCTGCCTTCCTAGTTACTTTAAAAGATTCGCTCATCCTCGAGCTTATTTGCTAGCGTTCCGCAATTTCGCTCATCTTGTTTTTGGCGTGTTACTACCCATTCCACCTCATTTACGAACCGTGAACAGACGACGCCTCCAGCCGAGGCTGCTTACCCCCGGTTGTCGCCGTGGCAGCAGGGTGTGGAGCCGGGATGTGAGCGGGGGGGAATGAGTGGAAGAGACAGGCAAATGGAGATTGAGTGATCAATTGTCTCAAACGACCCGGCTCTCGCCGCCGCGACACCACACAGACCTTGTGGGTCGTTGGAGGTGTCGATAGGTGTCGGGCGCGGGCCCCGGTTTTGGGAATGGCGCCGCCTGCAAATATGGGCATAGATTTGGGTTTTGTTATGAAGTAATACGGAACAGAAAAGAGAAAAGGGTAAAAAGTTAAGCTACGAAAATAGTTAGTACTTTACGATCTTGAAATTGCTGTAAATTGGGCTTACGCACTTTGCAATACATAGCAAGTTTAATGACAGTCTCTAGAAATTTGAAGAGAGAGAGAGAGGCCGTAAAATTTTTGATGCTTCGGAAAACTGCTAGTATTATCCCAAAATGGCCTTAAACTGTCAAACTTACAGTTCAGGTTTACTAAAGCCGGTAGAAAATGGTTCAGATGTCGAAGGTTTAAAAATTTGTGAAAAAATGTATCATAGCGGTGCTTCGGGTTGAATTACAAGAGCTAACCAGTTTTTTCAGCATGCCCTCTACCGCGCCGAGACTTGGGAAAACGAGGACACGATGGGAGGCACACTTCCGGATAAACCAAGTTGGTTATAGTTAAAATTTTTAAGCGCTAATTTTTAGCGCTTCATCAAACGCTGTACGTCGGCGAGTCGCCGTTCGGCCTGTACGCGATGAACGCGTTCGTCGATGAGGACTCGTTCACGTTTGCGCCCAAGTATCTGGGACCACCACTGCTCGAGGGGAGGAGCCGCGATAGCACTATCGGTGAGGAATTCGGTTAAAGGGACTGCGAAGTCAAAGGACTGGCTTTTTAATGGAGCTATCGTGCTTCTCAATTGAAATACACCGTCTAATATTTTGTCGGTAGTTGGGAATTATGCTAAAAAAACTTCTGGGCTAATTTTGGTAGCCACCAAATTTAGATAAGCAAACTAGGATTTGGGGCCAAAGTTCGTATTCAGGAAACGCATTTCTTGATCTGGCGCATAGCTTTCGAGATTTTGCAGAAGGAAAAGGTCGAATTTTAACTTTCAAGTACCTTTAAAAATGCCGAATCTTTAAATAAAAACTGCGGAAATTGAAAACATACTACCTGCTGTTTTGGCGCGATTTTAGTAAAATTTTGATCATGAACGGAATGAAAAAAACATGAGCTTTTCAGTTTCTTTGATTAAAATTCTTCGCTAATGGAGGTTTAATTAGGGGCCGTAATTTTTACCCCATCGTGATTAATCTAAATAAATAAACCCGAAATAGCTGACAAACAAGAGCAGCTCGGGAGGCCGAAACAGCATCGATGAGCCGCAAAAAACGCCACAGGGGGAAAGCACCTTGAAGGTGGACACATTCCAGTCAAAAGCCGGAAAGGTGAGCCGGAGGTGGGAGGGGGGGATGGCTTTTTGAGCCAAGGGCTTTTGGCCTTCCCTCCTCTCTTGTCTCCCCTCCGGCCATCAAGTGTTGATATGTTGAAGCTTTTTGTTGAAGAGGCATGAAAGTTGCGAAAAATGGTAGAAGGGGCCTTGTAAGGTATCTGGTACGCAGGCCCGTACGGGAGCCGAGATTTCGGGGGGCACCCACCCAAAAAATTTGGCGACCTCCCCCCCCGTCGCCACTTTCAAAACTTTCAAAAATAGCGACAATAACAGCGCCGCAGGCAAAAAAATTGAGAAAACCGCGGTCGTAACGCTTAAATTCGTGTGAAAACGCATCGGGAACGACGGGCGCAAGCGAAATTTTGTTCAGCAAAAATGGTGCACTAATGAAAACGAGCGCCGCAGGCAAAAAAATTTTAGAAAAATAGGTTTTTAGGAGTAAAAATCGTTTCGAAACAGTGATAAACAGCGCCGCAGGCAGAAAAATTGTTGCGAAAAAAAACATAAGGGTCCCCCCTTACGAACTTTTCGGACCCCGACCGATTTCGGGGGGCACCGTGCCCACGGTGCCCCCCCTCGTACGGGCCTGCTGGTACGATCTAAAGGTATTTGGTTAAAATCCGCTGGCAAGCGAGCTGAGAACATGGTGGAATCGAATTAAGAATTTATTTTTAGGAAGAAGAACGACGTCCAAGCCCTAGAAGAATCGTCCATCTCGATATGCCAGCCATTACGACGACGACGAAGGATGGGGAATTTTTGCTATTGGGTGGGTTTTTTTTGGAAATTCACAGGATTGATTTTAACTTTGTAAACTAAAGCTAAAAAGCTAAAAAACCAAAGCGAAGGCTCGAGCTTAAAGTTGGGAAAGCTAGCAGAGGTTATTTGGGGGGAATTCAGGGTCTTCGATTGCGTAGGTCAAGCGGGAAAAGCGTGCGATACTTGCCTTCTAAATTTACACCTGCAGCTGGCTGTGTTTCGCCGGGCTTGATGAGAAATTGGCCGGAAACGAAGCCGGCTTCAAGTGGAAGAGGGTGAGGGAGGGAGAGAGAGTGATACGCGGAGTCAGAGAGAGAGAGAGAGAGAGAGAAAGAGCCAGAGGCACACACGGACAGAGACAGACAGACATCCACCCCAATTAACCCCAAAGGAAGTACAATAAATTCACGACGGCCCGGCCACCCAGGCAGACCGCCCGGCGGGGATGCGACAAAAGTTTTTGAGCACAGCCAACGAGCCAACCCGCAAGCAATTTGCCACCACCCAGCCTCGGTTGATCAACACATGCCCGCAGTCCCCCGGCTCCATACCCCCGGGGGCACATTTTCAAACGTGCATTCGCTGGTGGAGGAAAAGCCCATGCTAATGGCGTCCCCTCTATGCCGGCCACCTCTTGGCCGTATGCAACATGTGTTCGGGATAGTGTGGCCCAGCCAATACACACCGACACTCACTCATCCCCCAATTGCTTGGCGGGCCACACTCGCCGGCCGCTTGACCACAACATGGTCGTGGCGGAATCGGGATTGAAGATCAAAATACTCGGGGGAAATTTATCGTTATCAGTAGGCGCAGGGCATTAATGGTACCTATCTTTAAACTCCCGCGGAAACCGCTTGGCCTAGGAAAATTCCGAGCGATGAAAGGCCCGAATTTTTACGATTTCTCAAGTCATCCAGGAATCGAAAAAGTCCTTCAAGGTGAAAAAGGAACATGAAGAAGGACTGGAAAATTTGCCGGAACGAAAAAATCTGCTAAAAGCTTCATTAACTTTGCCAAGGAAAATATCGCCCCCCGGCCTTACCTATGTTATCCACAATAGTTCGGTTTAGTAACCTACAGAATACTATTGAACCTAAGTAATAACTAATCTTTGAGGTATTTAAAATCTGGTTTCAAAGTTAAAAATTAGTTATTGCAAAGTTAGTGCAAAAAGTGAACGCCGGAGGTGCTCGGCCGACGAGCTCACGCTCAAGATCTTTTCGTAAAGAGAGAGAGAGTTCTCGAACAGAATCGAAATTAGCAGAACTGGTTTTTAGACAAAACTTTCGGCAGGTAAAATAGGAAAAAATGGTCTAGAAACATCGCTCCGAAAGAAGGCCACAAGGACCTCCACAGGGTCAGCTAGGACAGTTTGGTCCCGGAACCCAGTTAGCCAGGTCAAACACCAAAGCGAAGCGCAGCCGGGAAGTCCTGCCGGAAACACGATCTTTCCAAAGCCCTGCTGCAAAGAGCAGGGCTGTAAAAAGGAATTTTCCGGTCATAACCTCAGCCAAGACAAAACCCTAAAGCCAAGCGGCTAAATATACTTGGCCATCGGCCGGGGGGTGTCCCTGGGCGTCGACCTCAAATCGATGGCTATCACCCGCCGGGGCTCATACCACCCCAACCCGCGACCCGGACAGGCATTGATCCTTAGGGCCCAGTTTCTCCCTCTCTGGCTCTAAGAGTCCCACTCACACACATACACACCACTCCTCCTTTTCCGCTTTCCGTCCCCCCTGGCCCTCCCTCGACTCGTCGTAAGGTGCCGGAGAAAAGTTGCACTCCCCTCTTTCCCGCCTTGGGTTAGGGGCCCTAACTGAAAAGCCAACAAGTCCGGGGTGAGAAATGGATGATTGTGATTTGGCTCTCTGATCGACAGAGGTTGGACGGGGGGAGGGAATTCCGGATGGTAAACAGCGCCACCCGGCTTTACATTACATGGGCGGGGGATTTATGGGTTTCAGGGAATCGGGAAGTTGGTGAAGCGGTTTTGGGCCTGCAATTCGGCTTGGACTTGGGCCGCTTAGACAGCTTGGCGCTAGCTGTCAATCCAAGACGGCTTCAAGTCAAGAAAGGAACCGCGTGACGTCGAGGACGAAACTCAAAAAACCCAGAAAATTCTGGCGATCGCTTGGCTTCCAGATCTATCAGAGCTTCCTCACGAACGTGGCGGAGTGAACGCGTCGTGGGCGTGTTGCGTGTCTCCTCTTGTCCAAGAGATCATGCTCTGGGAGAGATCGATGACACGCGAAGCGTCACGATCGACGCAGGTTTGCCGTACTCCTCAATGACTCTCTTTAAAGGGTGAGTTCGCACAAATACATGCGCTGACGTCAACCAAAGCGGGCGTCGGGGCGTGTAGCGACCACACTAAATTTATACGTTATGCATGACCTACAAAATCCACAGCCCCGCCTTGCCCATCCCTTTAAAGGTATTGGATGGGCCGGATCGATCAGACCTGTTTAATAATTGACAAATAGCCAATCGAGCAACGTATAAACCAACCCTTCAAAAGCCCGCTCGAACTCTTTACCGGGGTTCCACGTTGCGGAACCATCCACCCCATAAAACTACCCAGCTCAATCCCAAGATATTTATGTTTCCTATCATTATCAGCAATCCATCATCCCAGCCCCTCGGCAAGCTAGCAAAAACACAACAGCTACCTGTGAGGGCGTACATGTCAACAGCGGGGCCCTAGACATTGGCCCTTCCCGTCAACCAGGACGAACGGCCCGTCTAAAAGTGGACGAGAACGTCATACCAGCACTAACAAGACGGCCGGGGGCTTGTAGCCCACGACGGCCCGTCCACCTGTGCGTCGGACTTGTCTGGCGAAATTGGAAACGGGCTCGGATTGCAAAAGGCTAAAATATTGAACTGCAGGGACTCGTCGGACTCGAGCGAGGCTTGGACTTGACCAAATTGTTGTAGATCATAAGAATCATACGTGGCTGAACTTGTTGAACCTGTCGGGGCACGGGTTGATGATACCGGCCTACCCGAGTCGGGCTTGAACTTGTCGTGAATCTTGTATAAAATCGTGTTCTTGGGTAGCTGAACATGCTCGACTCGGCGGTTGACCATTGTGAATTCTGACACAACGTCTTGGCCTGCACCCGCCGCAAAACTTGATCATGTTCGTTTCTGAAGACTAACGTTGATGTCATAACTAGGGGAAATAGGTTTACAGGGTGCGGCAAAAGTATTGTCGCGAGCTTTTGTCTCATATCTGTTTCGCGACAAAAAATCGGGAAGTGTTGTCAACAGGGTTAGCTTCAGACGGGTCCAAGGCAGCAATCTGCTTTTGAAAGTTTCTTGGAATCATGATTTTTGAGCGAGTTTCATTGCATGATGTATACGACCAAAAATCACGGTGCGCCGCGCCCTCAGTTCGTCGAAATAGGGTTCTAAATTCGGAGACTACGTGTCACCATGACTTTTCATATGTGTTTCTGGTAGCATTAACTTTGTTCTCCGTCATCCAAAATGGAAATCTTATAATTTTGTGATTTGAAGGAGTTATGGCCTCAGCCATGTTAGACGAAAATGGGCTAATCTGGCCGGTTTCGCGAGAAACTTGGGTTTTTTGGGTTTTTGGTTTCTGAAGGAGCTCTCAGGGGATGACGTAACAGTATATTATTATGCTTCCTGTTTGCTTATTTTAATGTGCATGATGCGCTAAATCCTGATCGCTATCCACCGCTGGTTTGAAAAAAATATTTTGCATTTGCAAGCAGTCATGGAAGCTTATGTTTTCGAACCAGGTCAGATTTACTAGGCTCAAACTTCGGGAATATATAAAAAGTAGCATGGATCAACCAGAGAAAAATTAGCAAGGCTATCATTGCTTTGCGGACGACACAATCTAGCGTTTTGCTTACGGGGAGGCCATGTGCGGCGCACTGGGTTTGTCTTTGCTTTGAATAGGGCTCCTTCAAAAATGGAGCCGCAACATTCTTTGGTTGATGGTTTCTCGGGCAGAGTTTTACATGCTCTTTCAAATTAAATAAAAAACTTGGCGTAGATACCATTCCTTGGCCACCTAGAGAGCGTCTAAAAAGCGGTTTTTAGGCTTGAATTTGCAGGCTTTTTGGAAAAAGTTGTCCTAGTGACAAAAAAAGCAAAAATTCTAGAAGTAAATATTATCATCCGATAAAGCATTAAAAACTGCATCAAATAGATTCTTGGCTAGAATATCTGTCAAATTTCCTCGCAGATACAGTCGGCGTAAAGTCGCGACAATACTTTTGCCGCACCCTGTATATGGGCTGTACTTGTTACCAACGTGCTAGTTGCGCCCTTCAGAAACGTTGAAATCACTAAACAAACCCGGAAAAGGTTATTTCTCCAAGAAACCGTGTAGATGTTTAGATAATCATTTAAGTTCTCCTTTTTTAGGTTACCACGAGCCCCCAACGACCGATCTCTCGCTGGGCCTCTACCAAACCAGATTCCCGTCGATGCCCCAGATGCCGTCAATCGACTACCAGCGCAAGAAGAACGAGCCCAAGATGATCGGCTGTGACAAGAAGGTCAGTGCTATATCGTAGCTATTACAAAATCAATTTAGCCGACAAACTCGAATCGGCTGTCGGGCGACGAAGATGATGAGAGCCTGGCCGCGATGATCTACCACATCTACGAGCGGTACCCACGTCATTTCTACGCCGCCATCGTCAGCATGATTGTGTTGCTGATCACGACGGTGTGGATGTGCGGGAGACATGTAAGGGATTTGTTGAGAGAGAGAGAGCGCGAGAGAGAGCGAGAGATAGAGAGATAAATCGATTTCTTCCAGTCCGCCGTCTCGCAGCAAATCAACGAAGGCCGAAGTGTCCAGACGTCTCGGCACTCGAGTGGGGGCCGTGGCTGGATGTACACAAAAAGTTTGTTGCTTCAAGGTTCCTTTAAACTGGAATAATTTTAGTCGACGAGGTCCCGGACGGGTGGTTTGCTGTCGGAAAGGTGCACTACGACCCTCAGCAAGTGTTAGGGCGAGGCTGTGAGGGCACTGTAGTTTACAAGTGAGTTTCTCTTTCTCTCTCTTTCTCTCGCTCTCACTCTTCCTCTCTCGCTCTCTCGCTTTCTCACGCCGGATCTCATTCTAGGGGAAAATTCGACGGTCGCGAGGTTGCCGTCAAACGAGTAGTTTCCGAATTCCTCCGCCTGGTCGAGCGCGAAGTTGACCACCTCCGTGCCAGCGACACCCACCCACACGTCATCCGCTACTTTTGCATGGTACCTCGTCATTATTTCGCTCTTAACGTAACGTATCTTTTCAGGAATCCGACAGCCAGTTCCGATATCTCGCCCTCGAGCTGTGCACGGCTTCTCTTCATGAATACGTCGAGAAAAAGGAGGTTCGGAAGATGGTGGGTGCTTGCGGAGGTCTTTGAGGATTTTCTGGGTTACTTCAGATCGACGTCCCAGCCAAGGAACTTCTACGACAAGCCAGTGACGGGCTGTCTCATCTGCATTCGATTAATATCGGTATGCAATCATCGAATTTTCTGATTAGGTTTTTAGTTCATCGTGATATGAAGCCGCAGAACGTCTTGATATCGATGGCCAACACCAAGGGACAGGTCCGGGCCCTGATCTCCGACTTTGGACTTTGCAAGCGGGTTCGGCCGGGTCGGAACAGTTTGTCGCAACGGAGTGGCATGGCTGGGACGGACGGGTGGATCGCTCCGGAAGCGTTGTTCGAGCAGAGCACGGTGCGTACGGTGTACTGGAGAGAGAGAGAGAGAGAGAGAGAGAGAGAGAAAGACAAACAGGCAGACAGGCAGACATAATCGGAATGAGAGATGCAAACTGACCTCGCAGAGCGGTATTTAACCCACCTCGATTTCCAGTCATACCCGGTCGACGTCTTCTCCCTCGGCTGCATCTTCTACTACGTCCTCACCGACGGCAAGCACGTGTTTGGCGACCCATTCCAGCGGCAGTTGAACATCATGCACGGCAAGCCAAGCCTCGCCGGGATGGAGGCGGATCGGAGTAAGAATTTGATAATTTTATCGTCAAGTTCTAATTTTTAGACCATAACGAGTCGATGGCCCTGATCCGGGAGATGATCCGGCACGACCCGGCCGAGCGGCCATCCGCCCAGACGGTGCTTGTCCATCCCATGTTCTGGAATGCCGACCGGAAGCTGCAGTTCTTTGGGGTGAGCTGACTACTTGCAGATACCGACAGCCAAGACCTCGAGGGAAAATAACCACCAAAAATTTCGATATTTTGTCCTTCGAGAGCTTATATAGTGTCAGCATTTTAAATGTCGGGATTATCGCCAAAATTCTAAGCTTTTCTTCCCTTCTTGTTTATTACTACCACTTCCGCTTCAGGACGTCTCGGATCGGGTGGAAAAGGAGGAAGACCAGGCCCCAGTTGTCCAACGGCTCGAGTCGAACGCAAAAGCGGTGGTTGGCGGCAACTGGCGAAACCATATTTGCCCGGCTTTAACGGAAGGTACGCTTCTTGGTTTGTTACCTTAATTTATGCCTACTGTTTAGATCTCCGCAAATTCCGCACCTACAAGGGGCACTCGGTTCGGGATCTGCTGCGAGCCATGCGAAACAAGAAGCACCACTACCGGGAGCTGCCTAAAGAGGTACTGTAGCGTTGTCGCGCTCCCTCAAAATCCAAGCTTTCTGGTTGACTACCTTTAAAATTATTGCTTAAACGCTAAATTTGTTGCTTTTACGTTCCCTCTCAAGGTCTTTGTGATGTCTCGCTTCTTTAAATCCCGTAGTTTCTAATATAGGCTGTCACGCTCCCTTTAAAACGCCCGATTCCAGGTCCGTGACTCCTCGGCCACATCCCCGAAGATTTCGTCCGGTACTTCATTTCCCGATACCCATTGGTAAGACTTAACCTTGCTTTTTGCAATTTTTCCAACTTTCCAGCTCCTCCTCCACGCCTACGAAGCCCTGAATTGGTGCGCCGGCGAGCCGGTCTTCAAGAGGTTCGGCCTATGTTTATATTTTACGCTGTTTTTTAGTTATTATTCCGATCAAATCCGTGAGCGAATGGCCCCCGAAGTGGCACGAGTTGAGGAGGAACGACGGAAGGAGAAGGAGGTCCGCGAGACGGCTGAGGTAACTTTTTTAAATCGGTCATCTTGCCGTTAGAACGTTTTTAGCAATTAACTAAAGGGCTCTCCTACTTCTCAATTAACGAAACCTTCAAAATGATGACAAATCAAAATGTCGATAGGCAAAAATATCGACAGCGATAAACAGAATTTCGGCGCTTGTCGACATTTTTCGGGTGTCGACATTTCTACTATTTACCATATTTTAATTTTACTGTCAATACTCGTTTTTAGTCCGACCCCGGCCAGGTAGTGACATTTTTGGATGCATTTGGGTTTGGATCAGTGTTGTTCGGTTTTTTGGGGTTTCTACTTGTTGTACTACTGGTTGTGGTTGTATCGCTTAACTGAGTTGTTAAATTCTGGCATGGAACTTAACGTTTAAAGTACAACTAAAATTGATGGTGTCTGATGTGGAACGTCGGTGCAATTTGGTGTCCACGGAATTATTCCCCACGTTTTAGGTATGGCAACGCGGCCAAGTGGTGGTGAGCAAGAAGGTGGAGACGGTCACCGGGGCCCCAACTTCTGTTGATAGTGATCTCCCAGAACAGCTGGTGAAAGTGACTACTGTGGCCGCCGTCGAGGTTTCTGCTCTGCCCCCACCTCCCGGCTTTGAAGATCGAGTCGCGGATCGGCCTGAAGATGAACCGGAAGTTCAAGGGGTTGAGGTGAGGTCTGGAGGGGTTGGCGGCTCAATTGCTTAAACATCAGGCGGGCTAGCGGAGGTTCTTTGGGGGAGTCTTTGAAAACCGAAATTGGGGTTTTACTGGTGTTGCAAACTAATTTGCATATTCAGGCCACCGCCCCCACCGACCCGGCCGCCAAGCCGAACTGGTTCCTCACCGACGATGGTTTTGAGGTTTGTTCATTATTCGAGCCCACAAAAAGGTTTAATTCAGAAGCCAAAGAAGAAAAAGAAGAATCGAAAATGACCCTATATTTAATTACCTACCGTAATCCACGCATTTCATTAAATTACGCCATCGCCTTTCCTCGGACGAGAAAGTATTGTGATTTTCTCTACTTGTTTTTTTTGGTTATATACGTGTAATTTCCATTATAATAATCATAATCGGTATCGTTTAATAAGCTCCTCCATTTCTTTCTTTAATTGCTCTTTATATATTCCAGAATATCGCGGGTTGTTAATTTAAAGGGACAGTGACACGCGGAACATACAGTAGGCTACGCACCGCTTCGTTCGAAGTTAGCATATTTTCAACATTCCCCAGCTGTTATTGTCCTTTTAAAAACATTTCTATCACACATCTTCATTTTATACCTAGCCAAAGTCTTCCCACCCTACAAATATGCGTATTTTTTGTTTTTGTTTTCGGGGCTTTTTGTACTCGGTAGTCCGCCTTACTGCGTCTTTTGTTGTATATCGTAGCTTTATCATCCGAACCATACTTGGGGATTTTTATCGGTTACGCGCCTGTGATTTTCCGCTTTGCTGCGTTGTTGTGTTTTTCTACGTTACTGATCGCCGTACGTGCGTGTCATTGTATAAAGGATTGGGCATATTTTGGTGGCATTTTCAAAGTATTCTTTAAAGGGGCTGGGACAAGGGGATTTGTGGGAGAGATAGAGAGAGGAGGGAGAGAAATTTCCAGTTTTCTGGACTGTTTTTCTGCTTCAAGCCAAGTTTAACATCATCTTTATTCAACACGAAACCTTGCTGGGGCAACGAAAGAGTGTTTTGGATTTATTTTTCAACAGTATCACAATGGCGAGTCTTTCGGGGGGCTATAAGCGGGAGAAGATATAAAATACAAGCGATGAGGGCGTGCGTCTATTAGTGCTCTTCCGGGATTGTCGTCGGGATGATCTTGGGGGCTGCTTTGCCGATTGTCGGGCGGAACACTTCGAAAGAGCACTGGAAAGAAATCGTATATCTCTCGCTCTCTCCCTCTCTCTCTCGCTCTCTCTCTCGCTCTCTTTCTCTCACCTCCAATCCCTCCTTGACCATCATCACAGCGGCCGCGTTGTCGAACTGTCCACAATAGTGCGGTGCCGAGAAGACGGTCACCAGCTTCCGGTCGGCGAAAAACTCGTACCCATCCTGCACGACTTGGTGGGCACGTGCGATCTGGAGATGCTCATGTCTCCAAATTCATTCCGGCTTCTACCAAATCCACGCCCAGCTCCTTGCACTTCTCCTTGACGACGTCGGCGCCGAACCAGACGGACGTGCCGCGCATGTTCGGCTGGAAACCGGAGAGCCCGAGCGCCGGGTCGGCCCACAGGAGGTCGAGCTCGATTGAGGGTTGGCCGGCGTTGGTGGGTCTAAAAGTAGGCATCTATAGCTCAACTTTTCCTGTACCGTTTGATCTTGCGCAACTGGTCGAGGTTGGTGAGCATCGGCGACAGGCCGCCATGCATACACAGGATGGCGTCACCGACAAGTCCAGAGAGGGGCATGCAGTCGAACGCGTCCTAAGATGTCGTTTGTAGTTAGTTGCCGGATCGTCATTTTGTGTACCTGGTAGGCCTGCCAGAGCTTGGTGGAGTTGTAGCGCCGTTGGCACTCCTCGAAGAAGCCGTAGACCCGGTTGACGGTGGCCGTCTCGTGGTTGCCGCGCAGCAGGAAGAAGTTTTTCGGGTAGAGGATCTAAAAATTAGATGATGTTCATTTCTGCTCTTCTAGAGTAATCGAAACTGTTGTTCTGAGCTATCTTTTTAGATGCCTAATGTCGTCCTCCCCGTCATCGTATCGTAATCAATTATACCTTGTAGGAGAACAGCAGCGTGATCACCTCCAGGTTCTGCTTGCCCCGATCGACGTAATCACCCAGGAACAAGTAATTCGACGTCGGCGGGAAGCCGCCCTGAATACGTTGGTCATCTCCTCTCTCTCTCTCTCTCTCTCTCTCTCTCTCTCTCTCTATCTCTCTATCTTACCCTGTCCCACCTTGTTAAAAATTCTGAGCAAATCGCCGTACTGTCCGTGGGTATCGCCGCAAATCCGGACCGGAGGGTCGATCTCGACGAACGGGGATTGGGACATGAACAGATCTTTCGTGTGCGCTGAAATCACGGTTTTAAAGGGCCAGTGAAGCCCCGAGCATCAACCGCTTACGCTAACTAGGTCTCGGCGTCCTAACCAAGGCGACAAAACACGCCAAACGGCCTAGCTGCTTCTAAACGCACTGCACAAATTGATGAGCTCCTCCTCCTTGATCGTCTTCGTCATCCCCTTGTCGGGCGTGCCGACCTGCAGCATACGCGTCACGATACCCTTCACGTCCAGATCATCGGCGCCCATCTGGAAGGGGGCGGACGGCTTGAACTTGATGTGTCGACTCACCTCGCGGCGACTGGGTGGAGGGGTGAACGAGTAAAAAAAATGAGGATTGCAAGTTGATAGGCAGGATTTCAAGCGGTTCCGGGGCAAATTTTATGCAAATTTATTTAGGATTCGAATGACACTCCGTCTGTATCTCTGTCTCGCTCTCTCTCTGTCTCGCTCTCTCTCTATCTCACTCTCGCCCTCATTCTCTCATTCTCTCTCTCTCTCTCTCTCTCTCTCTCTCTCTCTCTCTTTTACGAAACTTTGAGAGGACTTTCGTTTTTTGTAATTTCGTAAACTTTCGTCAATTAATACATTTATCACCCGTGACACAATTGCAGGTAGCTCAAATTATTAGTGTTTCAAAACCCAAGAAAATCGATATTTAGGCCTTCTTCTTCATGGGGTAGTAGAATGCCGGGATCCCTTGGGGCCGGATCGGGGCGGCGTAGCGGTCGTACGGTAGCTGGGACAGCATTGGGTAGCGCCTAAAAATAGTGGAAAATATAATGGAAAGATCTATGATGGTTAAATCATTGTTTAAACCCACGTTTGAGGCCCAGAGAAGACAAGGGGGCTGTATTGCGGCGTCTGGAATCCGGGCGAATGGATGGATCGGAGGACGGGAGGGGCTAAAATAGAGTGGTTTTTTTCAATATTCCTATTTAATTCATATTAAGTATTATGACAAATATTTTGCGGGGCTTTTGAAAAGTTATTCTACCTCCATTGACACTGACGTATTCGTACACTTTCTTCGGGCTCGAGATCTCAGCCGGCTTGTGATGTTTCTGAAAATTCCGTTTCTACGTCCATCTGGCGTTCTAGCAGCCGCACCTTCTGTCTGTATCCCTCTCACTCTCTCGATCTTGCTCTCTCTCTCTCTCTCTCTCTCTCTCTCTCTCTCTCTCTCTCTCTCAGTCTCTCTCACCGTATTCTTCTTCTTTGGAGCCTCAGTTGTCGTCGCTTCCTCTTCCTCCTCATAATACTCCAGCTCGTCCTCCTTCTTCTGGGCTGGTTTCTCGGTGGTGCTCTTGGAGCCGTAGATTTCGCTAAAATTCAAGCAACTCGTCAGATGAATCGATCGAAATGATCTTCTCTGACACTCTCCCTTTAAAAACCCACTTCATCCTCCCTCCTCACTCGCTCATCCAGCTCCTTCTTCCAAGCCTCACTTTCAAAATCGATGGGCTCGGTGTTGACCAGGCCGTTCGTCGAGGTCTCGACATTATAATGCGGTAGCACGATAGGTCCCTTGGGTCCCATGACGATCGGGATGTAGTCTTGGATGGTCGGCACCGGCTCCGGGCGATTGCGGTGTCCGCGGGTGCGCCGCGTAGTCGGGCGTTGGGTGGTGGTAGTCGTAGTAGTCACAGCATCCCCTCCACGGAACCCAACCATCTACCAAAAAACCGGGTTAGCATTGTCAAACCGTGGAAACATTATTTCTGGGTTTATAGATTCAGGCAAGTTAGGGAATCCAAGGTATTCTGCTAGCTTGCCTTATGCTTCACGCTTTAATGACCAAGTTTCACCTTCCATTACCTTTATATCTTTCCCTTTTCGCTTTTAAAGGGGCTGGGAATCCAATAAAAATTGCACCAAGGAAACTTTTTCAAGATTTTAGCACGTTTAATTAAATTCCCGAGTTTAAACTGGTTTTAAATGGGTTGGAAACTCAGAAAGGTTAGTCGACGGCCAGTTTTGGCATCCCAACCCCTTTAATTGTATTTGCTGTTAATAGAAAATATCAAAAGAAGAAAGTAATGAAAACTCCACGCCACAAAACCCACAATCGGTTTGCCATCCGGGTTAAAGGTCCAGACGACCTCGGGGGCCTTTTTGGCTGGCTCAAAGGTTACCGTCTCCAGAAGGGGCGTTGTCGCTTCGACAGGCTGATCCGTGGTCGCCTTGAAAAAGCAAAAATTCAGAGATTAAGATGGTGCTTTTGCATTATGGGGGGTATCAGGAGCGATGCCAATTTTTTTCTTTAGTGCCCGATTTTTTTTGAACAAGAACGTTTAAGTGAAAATAAGCTAAGTACGAGTTTCTGCTCGGTTTCTGGCGCTTCTTAAACGCATAAGCTTAAAAATGAACATAATCAACACGCAATTTTTGTTAACAAGTACAAAATAATTTCGCTTACCGACAAAATACTGCCGATTTTTGACCGAAATGTCGAAAATTTTCAGCTTTGTAACGTTTTTAGATGGTCTTCTACTTGACAAATGGTTTAATTTTCCAAAAAAAAAAACACTATTAAAGAATTGCCATTGCCTTGCAAAGCAGATTTTCTGGATTAGTAGTCAAAAATTACGCCGAATGATGCGAAAAGCCCGGTTAAAAAGAATGGACGAAGGACTTCAGGGGCAGCGAAAACTCACGTCAGTGCTGGGTGAGCTCATCGGCACCAGATCGCCAACGTCGGAGCCTGATGCCGGGTTCATTGCATCCAAAAGTTGGCTATCAGTTGGTGGGGATGGGATTGACTGGAATTAGGTGTATTTGGTACTTTATGATCCAAAAATATCGAGAACTAAAATTACGAGATAGCAAGCCTAAGCCCAAGGTAAGCCTAAGTCCTTCTTAAGCCCACCTTTCCCTCCAAAAGCAGTGCCAGCTCTTCCTCGGGCTGGGCGGTGGTCTTGCTTCCCCAGCTTGGCGTGCTCGCCGTGCGCGTTTCCGGTAGACGGTCCTTGGCGGCCTAGAACTTGACTAACTACCGTATAGTTTTACTTGCCTCGGCCAACTTTTGCGTCAAGTCAATGTTCCTCTCAATGTCCTGCAGGCGTTTCCGCATCTCGGAATACTCGGCGAGGAGGCGCAGCAGTTCATCGTCGCTGGAGTCACTAGAGAACCTTTCGTTATCTCTCTGTATCTCTCTCTCTCTCGCTATCAAGATAACTCACTCTCCCTCACTGCTAGGTAGCGGCTCATCTCGGCGCATCATCGCAGCCAGGTGCTTTGCGGAATCCGGCGAAATTTTTTGATCGTGTAGCCTGGAAATTCGATTTGCGCTTGAAAATGAACTACTACAAGTTTGAAAACCTTGTCTTCCTAGAACCATGAGCTTTAGTCTTACATCTTCTCAATCTCATCCAAGCTGACATCGCGCTTCTTGCGTAGAGGTGAGATCTTGTGGATAGCCTAAAGTAAGGGATTGTCGTGCTGGGTCTAGAAAGTCAGAATCTCCCTCTCTCACTCCCTCGCGCGCTTTCTGCCTAACTCTCTCGCTCTCTCTCTCTCTCTCTCTCTCTCTCTCTCTCTTGCCCCTTTTAGCAATTAAAGAATGCAACCTACCACTGGGTCAAAATCCCTGAACGCCTTCACCTGATCGAACTGGCTGGAGAAGGCTGGATCTTCCTAGAAAACGAGGCTGTAAAGCTATTGATTTTTAAATTTACCAGGTGTACCATTAAATTTCGGTTGACCGGCGTGTAGTACGAAAAGTGGCTAAGATCAGGTGTCACTCTAAAAGTCGTTAACATCGCGTTTTCTTGACATCCTGTTGCATTTAAATCAAAATTTTCCTACTGCAAAGGACGCAAAAAATACATTTTCGAGCTGGCCGCACAAAAGTCGAGCAACGGTAGGAGGAGTAGGAGTAGCATCTAAAAACGATAGTTAGGAATAATCTTTACAAAAATCAGGGATAAACAGTAGGTTGGGATGGAAAATCAAAAGCAATGCCGAAAAAGAGTGGTGCTCAATCGGGCAGGCCATTTCCAGGAATGGCAGCACGGTGGCTGAATGTTTTCTGCCGTTCGAGAGCTGCTAAGGTCCGCCCGACTAGGCGTCACTGCCAATTTCAGTACACCGGATCTTCATCGCCGGGTAGGGTTGCCTTGGGGGGGGGCTGCTATGATCTCGATTAGGAAAAAAGCGTAGCATGTTGAAAATCGGAGGCGAAACGAGACAGAGAGAGAGAGAGAGAGTGAGAGAGAGAGAGAGAGAGAGAGAGAGAGAGAGAGAGAGGAAGTGAGGGAGGGAGAGATATAGAGGGAGAGAGAGACAGAGAGAGATTGATAAAGAGAGAGTCGGAGAAAGACGACAGATAGTAGTATCGCGGACTTTTTGGTATTGTAGAAATTAGTAAATAGCATCGTCGCCTGGCTTTCAAAGGAAAAAAGGTTGCAAATTTGTGTTGCAGGCCGAGCAACCTGGCAAGATACCGGATGATTTTTTTGCCAAGACCGAGTAAGGCTACTAGGCTTCCTGGTTTGGACCTGGGTTAATCGTTTTAGTGAAAAAAAGCTAATCTAATTTACTAGCGGGCATCGACGGAAACTAAGCTAAGCCTAAACTTGAGCCTAAGCCTACGCCTAAGCTTAATCCTAAGACTAAGCCTAAGCTTAATCCTAAGCCTAAGCCTAAGTCTAAACCTAAGCTTAGCTAGCTAGAGCAAAGCATAACCAAATCAACTTAATGATCTTCAAACTCTCTTCTAACCCGGCTCGTGCCAGTGGTTTGCCATATCGAGCCCGAGATCCGGTCACCCTCTTCCCTACGTGTGCCAGTCCTTGATTTCAGTTCGCTACATGATCTGCCCCCTATCGCTTGCCCCAATCTTCGTCCCGGACCTAAAATTCGCGGTTTTTTCTCAGGAGCCGGGCGAGGCAATTGGGATAAAGCGGCTTGATTCGATTAGTGGTGGACGGGAATGGCAATGGCAAAAAAGCAGGAAACATATAAAAACTGTGTAATTCCGTTGTGATACGTTGATTGGGTCTTGCTTCTTCGAGCTCTGTGTTCAGTTCTTGTGAGTTTATCCTCGCCAAGATTTGTTGGTGGTGTAGCCTCAAAAGGGTTTGGAGTGAGCGGGGAAGAGAGGAGCGCGAGAGTGGGCGGGAGAGAGAGAGGGGGCAAGAGAGACTGAGAGTTAGTGTGAGTCTGTTCATTTAAATTTAAATCCATTAAAATACAGGGTGTCCCAAAAAAAAAGACACCGGCCGCATTTCTCCATATCGGGTCCGATCGACATGAAATTTTCCACAGAGGTAGCGAAGCCAATGTCCCATGAACACAGAAAGTTTCAGCCCAATCGGTCAGCGTATTCGAAAGTTATAGCGAAAATACTTTGTATTTTTTATTTTGCATGGGGATTTCTGTAATTTGCATCAAAAATGTGCGTAATTTTGTCATTTACGAGCCGATTTTGCATAATTTTTGCCGAAAAATGCCATTTGTTGTTTTGCACGTCGCAAGAACGATTGCGCATGAGAAACAAAATGCCGTAAAAACAATAGCTTTTGGGCACTCACACACATTTCTTCGAAGGGTTGGTCAATTTGCTCAATACGTTGTCTTCGACACAGCACTCGACCAGCTCCAAATTAATGATTAAATCCAAATCGAGGCTTTATACCTATGCGCAAGCCCGAGTTATAGATTAAATCGACCGCGAACTTATGTTACAATTCTGGTTTCTTGTAGCTGACGGTTTTGTGGATCATTTTTACTTTACATGCGCAATCGTTCTTGCGAAGCGCAAAACAGCAAATGGCATTTTTTGGCACAAATTATGCAAAATCAGCTCGTAAATGACAAAATTACGTACATTTCTGATGCAAATTACAGAAATCCCCATACAAAATAAAAAATAAAAAGTATTTTCGCTATAACTTTCGAATACGCTGACCGATTGGGCTGAAACTTTCTGTTTTTATGGCAAATTGGCTTCGCTACCTTTGTGCAAAATTTCAAGTCGATCGGACCCGATATGGAGAAATGCGGCCGGTGTCTTTTTTTGGGACACCCTGTATAATAATATTTTATCCATTTTTTTTGCTCGAAAAATCCAAAAGAAATACACCCAAAGCCTGGGGGAATGTCGACTAAAGCGCATCCGGATGCTTTACAAAAAAAATCGGCTGAGAAAACCGGTATGGACACCAGAAGGGCAGGGATATCAGAAACTGCAAAAATCACATTACAGTATCGGACGGTAATTTGACTATGACAATCAATGAACTAGAAGGTTGGCACTCAAAAAAGGGGGCAGAATTGTCTCCTCGTAATCGCTGAGTTGGGGGGATGAACCGTAGAGTTGTATGCTTTAGTAGTTGAGTTGCACCTGAAAAGTGACGGATGTAAATCGGGTGTTTTTATTTTTGTTTTTGATTTAACGAATTTTAGCCGATAATTAGCTTTTAAAGTATTTAGCCAGCCCAAAAATAAAGTGGTAATAGTTGTCGCAGGCTACGTCTACGCTTACAGAGTTTTCTTTGAGCTGGCTCGACTTAGACCTGAATTCCAGCTTAAATCCCAAGTTTAAAAGTCCCCTAAGCCAAAACTGACTTGTGGAATGGATTGGTTACTGCGCCTCCTGGCCAGCAGGGAGGTGCACTGGAGCTTTGGCGGCTTCACGTAGACGAGGTCGCCACCGAGGCGCATCGCATCCAGGGCTCGCCCGACTTCTTCCTGGAAAGATCGGTGTTTAGAGGTCAGAAAGCCTAGATGGGCTTAAGCTTAGCCTTCTTACCTGGATACTGTGAAGTCGCGGCGCCTTGACGCCGTCGCGCAGGAATCGGACCGAGCGCGGCATGTCGGGGATGTTTGAGGTGACGTCAAAGTCTTCCTCTTCATGATACGAGTCGCTGGAGGAGCCCTCGTCCTGCAAAGAGGTTGTATTAAAGAAGAGAGCGAGAGAGAGAGAGAGAGAGAGAGTGAGCGGTAGAGAGATCTACAAACCTCAGAGCCTCGAATCGGTATCGGGGTGGCCCGCTCGGTGTCGCCGCTCACCAGCGTGCTCCTCATCAACTGGTGGATGGTGAGACGTTCGGCGGGATTCGTCTTGAGGAGCGTTCGGATGATGGATTTGGCTGGAAAAGCATGGTATACTTTTTAATAGACCTCTTTCTCTCGCAAGCTTGTGCTCTCTCTTTCTCGCTCTCTCTCTCTCTCTCTCTCTCTCTCTCTCTCTAGCTTACTCGATTCCGAAACCGGGTCCCATTCTTCATGCGGGAATGCGTAGTAGCCCTTGGCAATTCGGGATCTCATTCCGGGCGACAACGCCAGTCCGGCCATGGAGTAGAATGGAGGGTACCCGCAGAGCCTGGAAGCGGGCATTTAAATCTATTATTTTAATTTAATTTATCTATTACTTAAATGTGTCAATAATGAACTTCAATACCTATAACCTAATACCAAATTTGAGGTTTGAATTAACCTACAATATGTACATAGCAACACCAAGAGACCACATGTCGCACGACTTGTCGTACCGCTCCCGTCCGAGCACTTCGGGAGGACTGCAAAAAATGTTGTTCAACGGCTTTTTAAACTTTCTTAGAGGATTATAATGGCTACCAACTTCTACAAGACTTCTTTAAGGTATACCTTTAATAACGAAAAGTAACGTACGCATAATACGGCGTACAGCACGGCGACTCCATCAGGACATTACGTTCCGGCCGCTTGGCGAACCCGTAGTCACCGAGTTTGTAGACGCAATCCGGGCCCGTTGAGCTTAAAACCCGGAATTAAGTGGCGTGATTCATACAGAAATCTGGCTTCACTTAAATTTTATTCGTAACTAATTTACAATAACTTGTTAGTCTTAAAAATGCTGGCCAACCTGCACAAAATGTTCTCCAGCTTAATGTCGCGGTGGGCAATGTTCATGTCGTGGAGGAACTGGACGGCGCTGCCGATTTGACGGAGGATTTCGGCGATTTCTGGAACAATTTTTAGAATTATTTCTGTTTCTGTTTCTCCTTTTCTCGTTCTCCTTCAATTTAACCTGATTCTGAGCCCAAGCTTTACGGCTTCAAATCCAAGGCTGAGCTTGAGCTCAACAAGCCATTTTTCTGAGTTTAAGCGGTCATCGTTGCCATGTCTCGTAATATTATTTACGCGGCTCCAGCCACGGGGACAGGTGTCTCATATTTATCAGGCTTCCCCCCTCTGACTCTTATTGCTAGTCCCGAGATTTTGGACTTTGTCCCCAACAACATCAAAACCTGGGAGTTCAAAGTTTCCGGGTGTCTCTCTCTTTTCTCTCTCTTTCTCTAGCTCTCTCACTCTCTCTCTCTCTCTCTCTCTCTCTCTCTATCTCTCTCTCTCGATTTTTTCAAGCTATTTTTAGCGTTCAGATTCTTCTTTCCGTTCTCTTTATCAAGCGTAGGAGTTCAGCCACCGGCTCTAAAGGCTTGGAACAATGGGCTTATCTTCTTGGTGCCCCCATCCCAGACGTTCTTTTTTTCTGGCTGGGACTTGGCAACTCCGTGGCGTCCCTAATAACAGTGTAACCCACGAGGCCGTTAGGGGGCAAAGTCCGGAAACTTGGCCTGAAGGCTGAGGGACTCGGTAAACAAGAGCGGAAAACGGTAGATAATTTGATAATGGGGACATGTTTTTTGGGTTATTAGGAAAGAGATGGTGAGAGAGAAAGAGAGAAAGAGAGAGAGAGAAAGAGAGAGAGAAAGAGAGAGAGAGAGAGAGAGAGAGAGAAGAGAGTGAGGGAAAGCGAAGAGTAGAAAAAAGCTTTTCTAAAACTCACTCTTCTCCGAATACGGCTTGCTCCCCTGGCCTTCGAATTGGGACAGCAAATCTCCTCCTTCCAAGAACTCGATGACGATCAGCAAACATTTCAACCCATCGAACGTGTTCTCGTAGATGTCATGGATCGTGACGACGTTCTCGTGGCTTCTGAAAACCAAAACTTACGAAATGCTCCAATTTACAGGATATATCTACAAGCGCAAACTTACGACGTCAAATAGTGCAGCTCCACCTCACGCCTCGCCTTCGGGGAGTCGCGAAGGACCTTCAGGGCGTACTTGGTGCCGTCGACGAGGTTATAGCAGGCCATCACTTTGCCCGACTCGCCGATGCCGATGATCTGAAAAATATTGTTACACAATATAATGGAGGCTAACAACAATAAAAAACTATATAGTAAAATTGTTAAGGCCGAAAAATGTCGGATCTAAAGTAATCTTCTCTTTTCCGACTTTTCCGAGCAGGATTGTCTAGCTTTCTCTCTCTCTCTCCCTCTCTCTCTCTCCCTCGCTCTCTCTTTCCCTCGCTCTCTCTCTTTCTCTCTCTCCCCATAAACATTAATCAATCCATACCTCAGCGGACACCTTGTAGTCGTCGGTGATTTGATGGGTGTGGTAGGGGAACGAGATGTACGACCCCTTCCGCAGTCGCTGTCCGGCCTCTTGGCTCTGAAGGCAGAGACCGGCTGTGAGCCCCGTGGGCCACACTCGCTTACGAATTCTGGATTGAGGGAGGCGCATAGGCACAGCTTTCGTTGAGCCTCAGCATTCGGCGACTCGTCCTCATCGGAGTCGGTGATCTGCACCTCGAGCGTTGAGGTGGCGCTCAGGACCAGGGATTTCTGGAAGTTACGAGTTATAATTTTTACACAATTCTGCGATCGATGACAACTTTCACCGAATTTTTGAGCCCTTTCTGAGATAACAGGGGGGTTGAGATCAAAAGTGCGGGGAAACCCCCCAGTGCCCACCGCTGGGGTGACTTTTCGACCGATAGATCCCGGGAGAGAGAGAGACCAAAAAAAGGGAGAGAGCGAGAGAGAGAGAGGGGAGAGAGAGAGAGAGAGAGAGAGAGAAAGAAAAAGAGAGAGAGAGAGACGAGCCGGGGTGGCCTGACCAGTTGGCCCCGTTTCGAAACGAGGAGCCGGGGAAACCCCAGGGTTCAGTGGACGCAAAAATTGATCGGAAATTGATGAGATCACCTCGAGAAAAGGGAGAGAGAGAGAGAAAGAAACGCAAAATGTTCAAAACTAGAATTAGAGCTCGATCTACCAAAGATTTTTTTAATTTTTCGAGGTTTATTGGTTTTGCGATTAGAAAATGGAACCAATTAGAATCCAAACCTGAAACGTGGTCGGCGACTCGTTGTGCTCAAAGTTGTCGGTCGAGGCCAGGTACCGCTCGTGGCGCTCGATCAGGTCGGGGGAGAACCTGGAAAATTCGGATGAAAGGTTCAGAAGCCTAAGCCTACGCCTAAACCCAAGTAAAGTGGTCGGGGACCACTCCTAAGCATAAGCCTAAGCCCAAGCCTAAGCCTAAGCCTAAGCCCAAGCCTAAGCCAAAGCCTAAGCCTCCGCGTAAGTCGGATGGTGAGATGATGAGTAAAATCAACACTACCTGAAGGGGTTCGGCGCCTTCACCGGCGTTTCCAACGGGTCAATCTCCTCATCAAGGTCGAACATCATCTTGGAAGTGGAGGGGTGGTGGAAGCACAGCTTTCCGCTGGAAATGAAGGTATTAAAGGGAAATGTACTTTTAGGTTTTCAAGGAAAACAATTTAGACTCGACATTTTGAACAGCGGGGGGGGGGGGGGTGGCCAGGAAAATTGTAGGAGTGATTGGACGCGGGGGGAAACGGATGATACGGTGGAAATTGGTGGCTGGGAAGAAACAGGAAAAACACTTTTGTTCCGACAATTGGAGTCAAGGGGACCGGATGATTGGGCGAGTGAAGGGGGAGAGATGCGGGTGTTCGCTCGAAGGCTGTGATCGTGGGAGCGTAAAGTTATTATTTACTGTGATTTCGAAGGTACCATATAGTCAAAAAAAACGCAAACATAGGGACAAAAAGATTAAGTAAAACTTTAAATAAAAATCAAAAGACGGGATTTTACGTTTCCGGATACCTTTTCTATGATTAGAAAACGTTACAAAAAAATTCTGACTGAAAATTTATACAAGCTCGATGCAATCGATTACGCAATTAAATGGTATTTATAATTTTACCAAACCAATTACGCAATGAAAAAGGTGCCAGCACGGAATTTTCCAAAAAATATCAAAAGGAATCGGTTATGACAGGAAATCAACTCCATCGTTGTCTTGCCTAGGACTCTTGCTACATGGCTACGAGACACTACCCCGATTACGGTATCCAAAATGACCCCCAGGCTACCCTTATATAGGCGACAGACAGTCTAGTCGGGCCATTCCACCAGCCTAGCAGATCCGAGCGATCTTTGAGAATCAACCCAGGGGGTCTGCGGGGGGACAAATAGAGAATATCAGGCGAGAAAAAGAAAGATAGAGAGAGAGAGAGAGAGAGAGATTGGCAATCTTTAAAGGGCACAACAATTGGTGCTGGGGGGCAAAGTGCGTAGCCCCCGGGGTACGAGGGTGGTCGGACAGCGCTCTTGTGACGTCAGAAGATCACGCTGAGTGGGGAGGGTTGAGCTCAAATTGAGCCCCAAAAAGGAAGCACCAAAGAAACGAAGATCTGTATGAAGCGGGCAGAGCAGTGATCATTTGGGAAAGGAAATATAGCGGACCGGCAAATATTAGTAATTTAGGCTTCGGTAGCTCCGGCTTGGGCTTAGGCCTAGGCTTAAGCTAGGCTTCGGAGTCGTCCTAGACTTAGGTTTAGGCTTACACTTCAACTTTGACTTCCACTTTATTGAGAAAGCAAGCAGCCACAAAAATTCACAGAAAATTTTGACCCTGAACTCGCCGGATTCCGTTACTTTCCAAACTTACACTGTGTGATGGGGGGATACACCTTAAAAACTGCCCTTTTCCCCTTTTTTCTAAAGTGCGGGGAATCCCCCGCCACGGATGATACTACAATGTTGATAAGACAGGATCTACGCTGCAAATTACAGTTGGCTATAGTAGGCCATACAAACCTACGGTAGGCTACAGTATACCAGTACAGTATACACACTACACCCACATAGAAAAAGCCGAAAAAAAGTGAAAATAGATGCACCTACTCGAGGCTTGCGATGTAAATATGGCATTGCCGCGAAGGTTTTCTGTTTGTTTGGGAGGGTTGTAAATAGGAGTGAGGTGGAATGGGTACTGTTGTTTATAGTCGGATACCGTAGTCAGCAGCCTACATTTCTTGCATATTGAACTACGCCATCTACAGTATCCTCTTTCAGGGAAATCATCATGGAAGGAAGGTGGGGTCGGAGTTTAGGCTACGGTCTCCTGATTACGGGAGTGGAAGTGGGCACTGCCTTCAAGAAGGTTCCGTCGAGGCTTAGGCTTAGGATTAGGCTTCGGCTTAGGCCTAGGATTAGGCTTAGGCTTGCGCGTAGGCTTATGGCAATAAAAAGCTGAAGCAACAGCAACCGTAGCCCAGAACGTACCGTAGTTACAGCAGAAAGTCTAAACTTTTCCGACTGAACTAAAATCCCAAATATCAGGCTCAAAATCTTCGCGCAAGCTCCAAAAAGTTCCCGCACCCAGGGTATGCCCCCACGTGGGGTGGGGTGGACGGAACGACGGTTGGGATCAGCTGACACCTTTCAGAGTGGGTGATGATGTCCTGGGTGGCAATGCGAAGCCGGCGCAGAAGGAGAAGAAGAAGAGGGTTGTCCCCAAAGGGGCGGAGCTTGAGGAGAGAGAGAGAGAGAGAGAGAGAGAGAGAGAGAGAGAGAGAGAGAGAGAGGGAGTGAGATTGTGAGAGAGCGAGCGAGAGAGAAAGAGCACCGAACACTTTTTGGGGTTGAAGCGACAAGATATGAGAGGGTTCAGACCCCCACGTGGGGTGGAATGGGCGTGTTCGGGTGTATGACAGAAGAGAAGAGTAAAAGAGAGAGATAGAGAGAGAGAGAGAGAGAGAGAGAGAGAGAGAGGGAGAGAGAGAGAGGGAGAGAGAGAGGGAGAGAGAGGGAAAGCGGGACTGCCGAGAAAAACATATCCAACCTCCCAGCATCTCCGGGGAGAGGCGGCACAAAATGACCGGTGGCTGACGTCAACAGGATGTGCTCTCCGATGTTGATCTGGCCGGTCAAGTTTCGGCGACGATGATCGGGTGTAAAGAAGAAATAAACGCAATTTTGGGCATTAAGACATAGCGGAAGTTACAGTGGGCTAGGGCGACTGTGGACCGTAGAGAAAAATTTAATTGCAGGTGTAAAACTTCAAGAAACTTATTGTCATTCAACAGGTGGCAAGGTGGCAAAGAAATGAGAGCGCCAGAAGTTAATGTTTCATCGCTAAGCGACGCCGTTTTTCCGAAGCACAACGGGCAAAAACGAATAGGTTCGAGCGGGGTGTGCTGGGTGCGATCAGATCGATTTGCGGAGTACGCCGCTTTTCCCCTGTGGGGGGGGGCGGCTAGAGCGGGGGATGGCTAGGCCGGCTGGCTGCTTCATCTCGTCGCAATGGGCTGAGACGGACAGAGACACAGACACGGAAATATACACAAATGAACAGCTGGAAAGCGGGGGTTGGGAATTGACGTGGAATGACGTTGGGGTCATTTTCCGTTGCTTAGAATGACAAAAAAGTAACAAAATCGGAGAGAGAGAGAGAGAGAGAGAGAGAGCGAGAGCACAATAAGGCGCATTAATGACACAACTCGCGCAATATCCAAAACCTTAAGCAAAACAAAAATTCTTCTTTCCCGCAAAAACAATCAATCTCGACGGTCTTTTCTGCAGCAGCACCAACAAGAGCTGCGGACTGCCAGCGCCACTACCCAGCCCGCCAGCAAACAATGTGATGTGTCTGGTTTTGTCCACCGCTTTCCGCCGCACAGACGATCTGTTGGTGGCTCGAGGGGCTAGCGGGTGTTTACGACTTTGGCCGGAGTCGACTCCCGATCACAGATTGGTGGCCTGCCGCTGGGTTGTTGTGCTGTTGTCGGTGGACCTAATTGTCCCGACTCCAGTGCAAAACGTGTGGCCTGTGGTAGGTATAGTTTTAGTGTGTAAGGTAACTACTGCAGGAAATGTTTATGGCATGCTGTAAGCTACTGTAAGGTGGTAGTAGAGATTGTTCTGACTGTAGCCTACTCTCTCTCTCTCTCTCTCTCTCTCTCTCTCTCTCTCTCTGTCTCTCTCTTTCTCTCGCTCTCTCTCGCGTTCGCTCACTCTCTCGCTTGTTTTCTTTTTGTTGCTCTCTCGATCTTGCTGTTTCTTTTTCTTTGTCCCCCTTTCTCTCTCTCTCTCTCTCTCTCTCTCTCTCTCTCTCTCTCTCTCTCTCTCTCTCTCTCTCTCTCGCTCTCACCTCTCTTTCTCTCGCTCTCACGTCTCTCTCACTAACTCTCTCTCTCGCTCTCCCACTCGCTCTGTCTCACAATCAATCAGGTCCTCTCCGTCTCGTCTCTCCCTCTTCCTCGTTCTCATTCTCTCGTGCTCTCGTTCTCTCTCTCAATCCGAGTACCACCCCTTTAAAACCGTCTCCACCTGATCCCGGAAACCAGGTTTCCCCCCAAATTCACACGTCGGTAAACAACACCATCCCCGGTGAACGCCTATTTACAGCCCGTAATCGCAGTTGCAAATTCGGGAGGGGGGGGGGGGGGGCACGAGAGAAGAAAACAGGCATCAAGTTGTTGACGCGCGCCCACCGGCGGCCCCTAGACTGGTTGGTTGATAAGACTGTTGATGGGATGGAAAGAAATGTACTTCGCTGGGGGTAGACGATTAAAAGGTAACTGCCATGACGGCTATCGGGAAGGTTCCAAAATTTTCTGGGGGTTCAGGGGTTTTTAAGGGGAATTCGAAGTGTCTTGAGGAAGCTTCGTGTTGAAGGCGAGTTTTTTAGTGACAAACGAGTTTCCGCACGGGCCTATTTTGTGCAGAATTTCGCGCTGATCCCAGATCTGCTAGACGAAAGCCAGATTCAAAAGTTATAACCCGTTTTAACCCGAAACAGGCAAAAAAATTGCCGAAATTAGGCCATTCTGGGCCTTTTTCGCACTTAAAACCTCCATAACTTTTTGATGCTGGTCGTTTGGAAGGTCTTAAAGGCGGATTTGGATTAAGCGCAAAATTCTGCACAAAACAGGGCCGCGCGAAAACTGAATCGTAACCAAAAAATCTAAAAAAATTAATACTAAAAAATTTCCTTAAGGTGAGCAGGATTTCAGGAAGAGTCCTATTTGTAGTTTCCTGAAGAATTTTGCCTATCTCTTGCCTTGCCAGTCCCTTTAAACCGATCAATACTGTTGTGGAGCGAAAGGCTAGACTCTAGTCGCCTCCCCCTATCGCGTGCCCTTGTGATCGTAGCCTGTGGTCCCGCCACGGCGCCCCCCATTTCGTGTCGTAAGGCCCCCCGCTCTCCCCGGGAAATCGCCCATTTTTATCACTCCGAATTTTATCCTCGTCTGCTGCTTGTCGAATAAACATCTTTTGTTTATTCGATACTTCAACTACATTCCATCAAGCACTTCACCCACTTCAAGGACACAACAATTGGCGAGCAGGTGATTCGACACTTACGCAAGAAGGGACACCAACAAGAAGCTGGCCCCCGTCACAAGGTCGAAGTCTACGAAACTGAAGGAAGAAGAAGCCCAAATGGAACAAGTTCTGCAAAACGTTCTGACCGCAATGGAAGAACGTCATCGTGAGCAGCGTGCCCAAGATGAGGAGCGTCACCGGGAGCAGCGTGAGCAAGACAAACAGGCCCACGAACTGCAAATGAAGCTGATCACCGAACAAATGGCCGCGTGGATGAGTCAAGTCAAGCAAGAGCCCGCCGATGGAGAAGCCGCAAACAAGGTTCGTCTTCAAACGCTGAGGGACTCCATTCTGGCCCGAGTGCCGAAATTTTGCTTTGACGAGGACCGCTCAACGTTCGAGCTATGGTATGCCCGGTATGGCGAAGTTTTCGTGAAGGACGGTGCCGAGTTTTCCGAAGAGGACCGAAGCCGGATGCTGATCGAGAAATTGGAGGACACCGCCTACGAGCGATTCACGAAGTTTATCCTGCCGAAGGCCGCGCACGAGCTGAAATACGCCGAGATCGTGGACACTTTGCTGAGGATCTTCGTGCCATCCAAGTCACTTTTTGCCCTTCGCTATGAATTTTCTAATTTCTAAATTCAAATTCAAATTTTTCGGACCACGACATCGATCGTTTATACCATGATGTGGCGATCGACGGGCACCCGCTGAAGATGCGTGTTGACACGGGCGCCGACGTAACTCTCCTCGACAAGAAGGACTGGGTCAAGATCGGCAAGCCCGCGCTCAAGCCAACGTCACTCAAGATGAAGGCCGCAAATGGACGGGACATCAAGGTTCATGGGACATTCGAGAGCAAGTACGTCATCGACAAGAAGGAGATGATCGGTGTTGGACACGTCATCGATGGCCACACCCTTCTCGGCCTCGACTGGCTGAAGAATACGGATGCAATGGATGCATTCCGTGCACTGCTCAAGCCCGAACCGTCGAATGAAAATCCGCCATTTGAATTCATGGGACGCAAGCTACAAATGAAGCCACCAATGCGCTCGCTGCGTGCCCCAAGCCCCGCCGCACTGGTCGTGAGGACTGCCCACCGACGCCGCCCAGCAAGACAACGTTGTTTCTCACCAGGTGAACACGTTTACGCTAAGGAATGGCGCAGGGATAAATCTACCTGGACGCCCGCAAGAATTCTACACAAGGACTCCAAATTCCTCTACACTGTCAAGTTGGAAAATGGACTGCTACGGACGCGCTACATCAATCAGCTCCGCAAGCCCGACAAGTCGTCAATGTGTCAAGGATCTTTCGAGGAAGAGAAGGAGGGATCGCCGCCACTGCCGTTGCCAAATGCCGACAAGTTGCCCGAGCCCCAGCGCAAGATGCGTGCTCCGATGTGATGGTGCCCGTGTTCAGCCTACGCAAGAATTAAGCTAAACGAATGAAAGAAGCATTTTTCTTTTCGCGTTGCTATGTAAATTCTGTGTAATCTTTTCACGATACTTTTATGCTGTACCCACATTCGGTTTTTCATTCCTCACACACCTCCAGTCTGGTCATGTGCCGACTTTCAATCTTCCCTAAAAGGAGGGAGGTGTTGTGGAGCGAAAGGCTAGACTCTAGTCGCCTCCCCCCTATCGCGTGCCCTTGTGATCGTAGCCTGTGGTCCCGCCACGGCGCCCCCCATTTCGTGTCGTAAGGCCCCCCGCTCTCCCCGGGAAATCGCCCATTTTTATCACTCCGAATTTTATCCTCGTCTGCTGCTTGTCGAATAAACATCTTTTGTTTATTCGATACTTCAACTACATTCCATCAAGCACTTCACCCACTTCAAGGACACAACAAATACCATTTGTTCGTTTCCCCCACGTGGGGGGTGTTCCCCCAACCCACAATCAGCCTGATGGGCTGATCCCCACGGCGACGAAATCGTAAAAATGCACCTCACCGTCGCAGCAAGCACCCCCCCTGCTGTCAATTAGGATCAGGGAAAGAGAGAGATACCGTATCCTTACACCCGGGCAGTCCATTGTTTTCCCCCTGCTCGGTCCGGTCACAGTGGGTTCGCCGGTCGACAAAAATTCGGCCCCGGAACCCCGGCCGAATTTTTCCTGGAAATCAGCAGCATCGCGCGATCGCGTTGCGGTACCCATTAGCAAGTGGGAATTTAATGTTGTGGTCCGGAGAGTGGTGGGCAGAAGAAGACAAACGGATGTGAATGTTACAGCGGCCCGGAAGGCCAACAAGTCCAACGAACCGCTGAATGCCTTAAATTTTTAAAAAGGGGAGATCTCAAAGCCTAGAATTTGCGTTTTAGGGGATTTATTGAAATCCCCATTCACATGAAACCGGTGCGAGCGTATTTTATGCAAAAACGACCGCTGAAAAACTGGTATCCAACCCTTGCCGGTCCCTTTAATATGGCCGGGTGGTGGGAAAGTAGCAGGAAATCTATGAGCGTTCGGAGTTATACTTCACAGATTCGTTTCGGGCTGATTGTCACTATATCAGCTTGGGTTGGCTGGACTTCGGGCTACCCCCTCCGCTCCCTGCCCCTCGCCGAAACGCGCGCTACCTGGCTCACGATGTCCAGAATCATGGAAAAGTCTCATCCCACTCGTTTTACTAAGGTGTCACTTTCAAAGTTAAATTTAATAATTTAAACGAAAACTTTTACATAATTTTTTGATCAGTTTGTGGTTTTCTGACCGCGCGCTATCCGAATCCGAAGAGACCTAAGTTCTAGCTCCTTTCCCCCTCGAGTTATAGTTGGCTTCTGACAGACGGACGGACGACCGAGACCACTATTGAATTCTTATAGTTGATTTCAGGTCGTGCAAAACTCCTGAAATATTCACATAGATCGACCTCTCGGAGCTATGCAAAATCGACAGAAGTTTTGAGTCCCTCGCGCCCAAAAACAGTGTTTTATCATTAATGCGTAGAGCCAGTAATGTTGCCTGATCCTGGCTTCCCCGTGCATTTAAAGTACAGCCAACCCCAATGACAGTACCCATCGCGACATCAAGTTTCGCCCTGAACCCCAATTCAATGAAATCATTGCTGTTTGCCGAACTATGGAGCCGCGTCCCCCCGCATCGGAGTTGTTGTTGGTCGGCCGCCGAAAAAAAACGGCTGCTCTGGTCGATCGAACGGAGCGAGACGGCTAGAGATCAGGATGATAGAGAGGGCACAGAGATGCAGAGAACCCCCACGTGGAGCCATCGGGCGGTCGGGGCTGGGGGAACACTGGGGGGTGTAAAGTTATGTTAACTAGCGTCTAAATTATCTATTTTCAAAGCGTAATACCATAGTTGATGAATAGATCAAGCTCGCTAAAGACGTGGAGAATCAAGCGGAGAGAATAAGTCTACAAAAACGCTTTATTTTTGCCTTCAATACGATTTTAGACAACAGAATTTCGATCAAGAGATCTACCACTACCAGTTTCGAAAAATTTTGCCTTCCAAGCCTCTTTAAAGCTGATAATACCGGTTTTAAGAGAGCAAAATCTATTTTCGCCTTTCAAAAAAAAAGCCTCAAGGTGTCAGTTTTCACGCGGTGCACCCCGGAAAATTGCCGCTGATAACCTGAACCGGTCACTCCACATTGTACCGAGGCCGTTGTCAAGGAAATTTTTGCGTCTTTCAAAATATGGGCCCTAAACAGGCTGCGATTCCGGGAAAAAAATCAGGGCGATAACGGAAAGGGGTTTGGTTATACCGGAAAAGAAAGTTTCTATGTGGGAAATGAGGGGCTATAGGGAATACCACGAGCTGTAAGGCGGTTTTGAAGTTAGAGAGAGGGTGAAAAAGAGAGAGGGAGAGATAGAGAAAGTGTGAGAGAGTGAGAGAGACAGAGAGAGACAGAGAGGGACACCGAGAGAGTGAGAGAGAATGAGAGAAAGGGAGAGAAAAAGAGAGAGAGAAAGAGAGAAAGATAAAGAGAGAGAGAGAGAGAGTGAGAGAGAGAGAGAGAGAAAACTGACTCGTTGTGGCGCCTTTTACAAGTTCTTATAGTTTTTCTTTCTTCTTTGCTTTTTCTAACCTCCACGAGCTTTTTAAAAGAAGCATAATTTTCAAAATAATGCCCACCGGACTACTCCCGCTTTTTTCGAGCCATTTTCTCGACCACGCCTCAGTTTCTAGGCATTTTATCGTCCGGATTTTCGTGATTTTATAGGAACCATCGAAGTTGCAACCGGGCCCGTTGAACGCTCCAAATCAGTCCTATAGAGTTCGAGGTTAACTTCAAAAAGCCATCGCCCCGGAAGATCGCCTTTCTGATGCAATTTTTCACTGATGGGATCCGATTTTTAAGATACCTCGTGAACGCGATTCTTAGAACCCAGATGGTCGCTCGCTGTGCCTTGAGAAATGACCATTCAGCTCTGTTATGTCTTGCAACGGCAAAAAAGAGGCGATCGGGGGTTGCCCGTAGATTTTTTCGGGGGTGCATTCGGTGGACGCGGCGGGGGCGCTGTGTGGCCTGACGTAACCGAGCCGGTCAATTGCTATGGCTTGCGAGACCACCGCGAATGGATATCGGGGCGGGGGGCTGGCAGTCAACGATTAGAACTCGGCTTGGGCTTAGGCTTAGGTTAACCTTTGGTTAGGCTTAGGCGGCTTAGGCATCGATTCCTGCATAGGCATGGGCTTACGCTTAGGCTTAGGCTCCGAATTTGGTTAGGCTTAGCCTTAGGTTTGGGCTTGGGCTTGGGTTAGGCTTAGGCATCGACTCAGGCTTAGGCTTGGGCCGACGCTTAGGCTTAGGCTCAGACTTTGATTAGGCTTAGGTTTGAGTTTACTTTTAGGCTTAGGAATGGTCCCCTGGGGGCTTTTTTTTTTTTCTTTTTTTTCTTTTTTATTCTCTAGCGTTCTCTCGCGTTCTGTTATTACCTCTCTCTCTCTCTCTCTCTCTCTCTCTCTCTCTCTCTCCCTCTCTGTCTCTCGGATGACCGTGGGAATGGCTTAGGTTTCGTTAAGGTTGCGATGGTTATAATTACCGTTATTACGATAATTTACTGCATATAATTACCCTTTATGCGTCTTACTATAGTTTATCACGATCTCATCTATCACATTGTAAACAAAAGAATCAAGAGGCAAACAAAATATCAATTTAAGAACCCGATATGTACACAATTCTCAATTGCACACTAATAGACGCATATATGCAAAGCGGCAAATAAATACAGGGTGGAAAGCTGGGCGTGTGACTAGAGTGCAGGTGCGGAATGGAGCGGAAAAATGGGATGAAAGGCATTTTCACAAAAATTAAAGGAAGTACAGGAAAGCACGATCACAGGTTCAATACAAATTAAGATAAAGAACACAAAGTATGTTTAAAGTGGTACAGTAACCCGTAAACCGGATTCTACCGTACCCATTCCCTCATATTCCCGATAACGTGGGCCAACACGGCAAAAATGGCGGCCGTATGATCAATGTCCTCGGCGGAGACCTTGTCCGAGTAGTCGGCGGCGCTGTGGTGGAAGTTGAAGTAGAATTCCCAGCCTGAATTTTGAATATAGCAAGTTTTGAAGATTTGGAAAAAGAGTTACAGTCGCAAAACCTTTACTCTTTGAGACCATTGAATTTTAAATCGGTATTTTTGAGTTCTGAAGATGAAACATTTCGATATTTTCGATACCTTTTCAAGATTTTTTGCAATAACAAACCTTTATCAGAAATATACATTGTCGACGGGACGCCATCGAGTGCAAATTGGCCCACGTCGCCCTGAAATTACAAATTTTTGCTTGTACTCAAAGTTCCGTTGCCCATCTCTCTCTCTCTCCCTCTCTCTCTCCCTTTCTCTCGTTCTCTCTCTGCCTTTCTCTAGCGTTCTCTCGCGTTCTGTTATTACCTCTCTTTCTCTCTCTCTCTCTCTCTCTCTTTCTCTCTCTCTCTCTCCCTCTCTCGGTCTCTCGGATTACCGTACCTGTGCATTACTGTAGATTGTCTTCAACGGGATCCCGTAGGCATTGATGATGGCCACGATTTCGTGCATGATGTCCATCTGAAAATCAGGAACATGAGTAACGTCAACCTTCCTTCCCCAGTAATCTCTGATAGCCCGCCCTTTCCCAAGGGATATTTCCTACGTTCTCACCTGTTCTCGATTTCCCTTGAATGCCAGATTCGACGTGGAGTTTGTCGGCTTGAAGGCACCGTTGTCCGACTCGGAGACGAATACGAACTGAAAAAGATGGTTATTTGACTCGAACGGACGCTTAATCGATTTTTAAAGAGAGAGAGAGAGAGAGAGAGAGAGAGAGAGAGAGAGCGCGCGAGAGAGATCGTGAGAAAGCACGCAAGAAGCAGTTCTTTCTGCCGCTATCATGTAGGTAATCGCCAAGTAATTTAGGTTAGGTTCTTGTCTTTTTAAGGTACCTCTAAGGTATTACCTTTTCTCCTCGTTGTCCATCCCCGTGATCCGCATAATATTGATGGGCCCCGATGAATCCCTGCTCCTCGGCTGTCCAGAAAATTCCGCGGATCGTCCTGAAAATGCACGGTAAAATTCTGCCCAAAAATTATTTTGTTTAATTTCGATTAATAGTATTTTGAATTATCCTTACCGTTTCGGGCGGTATCTCGGATTCCTGTCAGCCATTTCTTTAATTGCTTTCATGGCGTAAAGCACCGCTGCGCAGCCGCCGGCATCGTCGAGGGCTCCCTGAAAATAGGGCATATCAGCCGGAATTTTTGGGAAACAGTCAGCAAGAGTCAGTCAGCAAATCCTCGTAGCGAAAGGTAGATTGGTCGGCAGCGATTATTTGAAAATTTGCATACCTGTCCAACATCCCACGAGTCCAAATGAGCTGACAGCAATACGATTTCATGGGGATGGTGAGAGCCTTCAAAATACTCAAATTTGAATCCAGAAAATCGCCTATACCTTTAATCTCGAACACCGTATTCCGGGACATTACTTTGTCGGGCATCACCCTCGACCGGATGTCCATATCGATCGTGATGCGCTTGCCGCGTTGGGACCAGCTGGAAAACTCGGAAGTTTAGGGAAGAGGCAAGTTACTGGAGATTCTTAGGGATGAGGCAAGCTAGCAGAAATGCTTTGGGGAACGGGAAAGCTAGCAGAGATTCTTAGGCTAATGCAAAACAAGGGAAAACCTTTTGACATCGAACTCTACATAGCAGAGATTTTTAAGGCAAACATAGGCTGGGAGAGACCCTTGAGGAACGGGAAATCTAGCAGCGATCCTTAGGGAAGCGGCAAGCAAGCAAAGATTCTTTGCGGAACTGGCAAGCTAGCAGAGATCCTTAGGGAGGTAGGCTAGCAGAGATTTTTGAGGAATGGGTAAGCTAACAGAAATTCCTTAGGAAGACGCAAGCGTCTAGTCTAAAAATATTTCCACCTACCGTTTTAGCATCTCGGCCTCTTCAACGGTCAGCGAGGCAGCTGGGATCGAACCTTCTAAAAAAATTCAAATAAAGCTAGATTTCAAATTTTCGGCTGAGCCTTTGCTTGAGCTTTGCTTAGGCTTGCTAAGCTTAGCTCAGGCTTCGCTTAGGCTCAGGCTCAGGCTCAGGCTCACACTTAAACTAAATTAACTAGAATTCACTTACCTCCCCATCCGGTATGCGGGCTACCCATGCTTGATGGGGCCACTGATTTCACAAGTAGTCCAACGGCACCGTATCTTGCTGCCTGAACCAAGAAAGTTTATGGCTAAAATATTATATATAATAGATAATCAGAAATTTATAAATAGATATAATATTTTTAGCGCCTTACCTCTTCTCCAAGCTGTCGGTGCTGAACGGTCCAGGTGTAGCCTTTCCAGGGCATTACTATCACCACGATTTTGCCGGCTACACGGTGGGGCTAAAATATGCGATAAAATCGAGAGAGTGAGTGGGAGAGAGAGTGAAATAGGAGCAAAGCTACCGTAACTCACCTTAATATCATTTCTGTCCTCCAGCACAACAGCTTCAGCTCGAACTCGGCCCGGCTTACTTCCAGGGATCGCCAGGATGTTCAGATCCATTCGTCGAGGGGCTAAAGAACCGATGATGTTTGATTGTTATCTCTCTTTTTCTCTCTCTCTCCCTCGCTCTCTCTCCCTTTTTCTCTCTCTCGAAACTCACCAGTTACAGTAACCCGATCCTCTCCTCTCACAAAATGCGGAATGCCTGGCACCGGCTCAGTGTGGACGTTCTGGAAGCCATCGAGGCGTAGCTTTTGGGTGATGGCGTCAATGGAGCTACAAATTAAAGGTAGGCTAGCAGAGATTTTATAGGAAATGACAGGCTATCAGAGATTCTAAAGGAGGAGTAGCGAGCAGAGTTTCTTGAGGAGGGCAAGCGAGCAGCGACTCTTATTAGGTAAATTGTGTTGGAAATATCCTCAAGGCACTGGCAAGCTAGCAGAGATTCTTTAGCAAAAAGGCAAACTAGCAGAGATTTTTGCTTCTCTTACCTCTCTAACGCCTGTGTCCCGGCCAGCCTGGGCCCGAAATCATCACAGATCTCTTCCATCCACCTCTTCGCCTGCCCGCGCATCGGACCGTTCACCAGGTGTCGAATAATCTCGTAGGAAGACCCGCGGAACTGGAATTATCAAAAAATATACCTTAATGCTGGGATTCCCTTACGGATGGGTCCAAGTATGCGCAGCTGACGCCAAATATACTCAGCAATAGCAGATGTATCCTCATTTCCTAAAAAATGGCGTTAATTTGCATAGATGGAATTAAATTTTGATTAAAGGCATAATAGGAAAATTATCAGTTTAACAGTCCCCGGATCAAAAACCCCGCCAGACCGATCGGCAATGAATCTGGAACGCGGCGCGGAATGAACTGGCGTGCGAAAAAATATGGCTGCCGCGCGCGCGGGTGACAACCCGCGTGATGGGCAAACAAAACAGAGAAAAATTGGGGGAAAACGGATCACTAAGGAGCAGCGTGTAGTTTTTGATGGATTATACATAAGCCTAAGCCTAACACGGAGCCTAAGCCTAAGCCTACGTCTGAAATTAAACCTAAGCCTAAGCCCAATCCTAAGCATGGCAGAAGCCTAAGCCTAACCCAAGCCCATAAAGAGATAGAGAGAGGGAAAGCGAGAGAGAGAGAGAGAGAGAGAGAGAGAGAGAGAGAGAGAGAGAGAGAGGAATAGAGGGAGCGAGAGAGGAAATGAAAACTTTTAGCCTAGAAACCCAAGAATCAGTTGATCCAAAACCATACTCCCTATCTCTGCTCCACGCCACTACTACAGGGTGTCCCAAAAAAAACGAACCATCTGGCATTTTGCCGTGTTACATTCAATCGGTCCCAAATTAGAACCAGGGGTGTATCAGACCCTAAATAACAACAATCCTGAATTTTAGCCCCGTAGCTACAGTCGTTCTCGAGTTATAACGAAAATACTGTTTTTCAGAGAATTCTGAACAGTTTTTTCGGCTATCTTTTTGGACTTTACATCGATTTGCATCGACTTCCGGCTACGAATCTCTAATTTCGCTTAAGAACTTGGGTAATTTTGCGTTGTAAAAATCGCTTCAATCAAAGCTTATTTAATTATTTTTACTCTGGAAAAAATTTCTTAAGGTAAAGAAGGCCTACCGGGTCATTTTGACTTAATGTCTAGGGGGTCTAATTCCACGAAAACCCTGTGAAAAATGGAAAATAAAGTTTGTTTTTGGCATAACTCGAGAACGACTGTAGCTACAGGGCTAAAATTCAGGATTGTTGTTATTTAGGGTCTGATACACCTCTGGTCCAAATTTGGGACCGATTGGATGTAACACCGCGAAATGCCAGATGGTTCGTTTTTTTTGGGACACCCTGTATATACCCAACAAATTTCCGAACTGTCCTTTTGACGCAAACAACACACACGACTAATGACGACCGGTTTCCCCCTTGTTGCCGACAATGTCGTGAGAAAGGTCGGCAAGTGCAAAATAGGATGTCTGGAAGTGAGGGGGTCAACACGGGCAAGCGAAACTTTTCGCCTTGCATGGCCCCTTTAATTAAAATGGGCAAATGGAGTTTTTTTATGGATTCCATGTGTCATTGAGCCCCACGATGGTGTCGCGCTTGTAGATGAATTCAAATTTAAGCGAATCCTGGGCCAGCAAAAAAGTAGTGTCGTCTTGGCCGCTCCTTTAAAGCTAATATTATAGCCCATTAAGAATGGTTTAAATAATTTTACAAAATCCTTAGGTTTTTTGAACATTTATTTGGTATTACTAAGCTTAATCAAGTTTCATTAAGTTTTAGAATTACTACATTTAATTACTAATTTCGGAATTTTTCGGAATATACAAAAAATGTAGGTTCATGAACTCATTAAAAAGCAGCTTAAAAACGAAATCTGCTAGAAAGTAAAGCCCTCAAATTCTTTAATTTTTGAAAATGAAGGCCAAATAAAGAAATCGCCGTGAAAATATTATAGTGAAAATTCCTCGAAATCCCGAAAAAACGATTGGTTTCTCAGCCCCTTTAAATAGTATTTAACCATTCATTTTTAACTTTTAGCTTAAAACCTATGTTATTTTTAAAAAATACACATAATTTCCAAATTCGAACTCTCAAAAACCGAAAATCCCAACAGAACTGACCAGGAACCGATCCGGCAGGTATTTGAACCCGGCCTAACCCCCCAAAAACCGGTATTACATGGGATCGAGGGGATGTGAGAAGTTATCAATAACAGAACACAACAGAAAGTTGTGTTGAGCCCCAGATACCTCGAGCTATTTTCGGGGCTCGATTCCTCAAATACCACGCGAGGGGGGCTGGAACACCCAGTTGAACTGATCCCCCACCCCTCCTCCTTGATGATGATGATGAGCGATGTTTTCAAGTTTTTCAACATGGGGGCGTCGGGGTGTCTCGTGATTTGGAGGTGATTGGAGATCGCCCGGCAACGACGACCACTATGCGCCATTCCTCATTCCATTCTGCGGGGAGACGGGAATCTGAGGTGTGCCCCGAATTAGCCGTCGAAATTGGAGGAGCGGAGACCGCCGTTTTTGAGCCCTTACCTTGAGTTTGGGGTTTTTTGGACCGTCACTGGCTGGTTCCCCAAAAATCACAAAATCGGCGTCTCGGAAAAATGATTTAAAGGACGGTTAAAGGCATCAGTATTCGGTAAAAATCAAGGAAACAACAAAGATTGCAGGATGCTTAAAATACTCGACGGAGTAAAGGGATGGGAAAGCCCAAAACCTACCTCTTCCCGCCACTGGGTCTAGACAACATTGCGCTGGATCGCGCTGAAGTAGCTTCGCTGTCGTCCACAAGATTTTTTAAGAACCAGGAAAAGTTATTCTGTCTAGACCCAGGCCCCGCCATGAGTCGATTCTCACGCTTTTCAGCTCATTTAGTGATATAGAAACGGACGTGGATCTCTCTCGCTCTCTCTCTCTCTCTCGCTCTCTCACTCGCTCGCTCACGCCGTTTAATGAAGGGAAATCATATTTCCAGGCTTACTTCTCAGAAATCACAACAAATTTTTCGCTACAAGGTAATTGAAGCTGTTGCGGTCAGAAGCCAGCGTCGTTCTTGAAAATTCTTTTGAGCTGATAACGACGGCCAGGGTCACGTTGTACTTTGTCGGCTTTATATATATATGAATGGTTTATTCAACCGGGTAATATAACGTAGGCAAAAAATGATAAACACGTAAAGTGAAAAAAAAAACATGGGTGAAAGACGAGGGACGGGGATAATAGGTTTTTTGCTTAGGAGGGATTATGGGCTAGGGGAAGGGTTTCAAGACTTTTCCTAAAGCGTTTCGCGCTGGTCGGAGGGTTCAAGAGGAGAGGTGGCGGAAGTGAATTCCATAGTTTTATGATGCGTCGTGAAAGATAGACCTAGGGGTATCTCCTACGCTGTTAAATCTAGTGAGCTGGAACCTGTGGGAACTCCTAGAAGGTCGCGTCGCAAGTTTAAGAAATTTGACTGGATAGCTCTGCTGGAAAATTATTCGATAGCACAGGACGAGGTCATTTTGGTTTCGGCGTGTTTCGAGGGTGGGGATTTCAAAAAATGCTAGCCTCTCTTCATACGGAATTACGGGAAACCCTGGGCAAAGTTTAGAGTAGGCATGAAAGGTAAATCTTTTCTGGACATTTTCGATCTTCTGAATCAGATATTTGCGGGATGGAGACCAAACTTCACTCGCATATTCCAGAATCGGTCTACATAGTGTGCAAAAAGCGCGGATATAAGTAGTTTTATTGGGTACCTGAATCTTTTTGATGATTAAGTACGAAATTCGCGCCGCTCTTGCGCAGATTTCAGTGATATGCGGCTTCAAAGAGAGCTTATTTGTGTATCTAACACCGAGATCCTTGATGATATCGACCGTTTCGATTGGGCTATTTGCGAGAAGTAAGGGAGGTGCGGGACTTAGGGAAGTTAAGCAAAAGGTCTTATTAACGGCGAGGGACATCCCATTTTCCGAGGCCCATTTTTCTATGATAGAGATGTCGGACTGGATAGAGGTGTGGGGACTGGGACCTGAGCGCGGCCCAATACCTGCATAGATTTTGAGATCGTCAGCGAATAAGAGATTTTTGTTTACTAGAAGGGGTGGGAGATCATTTATGAAGATCAAAAAAAGTATGGGCCCTAAGACACTACCCTGCGGGACCCCGAGGTTTGAGGACGTGGCTTAGAAACTGAGTCTCCGTTCTGTACATGAAAAGTCCGACCGGTGAGATAGGCTTTCAACCACGAGTATATGGGAACAGGCAGGCCCGTTTGGGCGACTTTATCTAGGAGAATGTGATGGGGGACTTTATCAAAAGCTTTTGCTAGATCGAAATATATGCTTATTGGTTTTTCACCGGAATCTAACATGTTGGCAAAGTCATGGAACATTTTGATGAGCTGCGCGGTGGTAGAATGAGAGGCTCTGAATCCAAACTGGGCCGGGGAAAAGAACTGTTTAGCATCTAGAAAAGAAATTATTTTGTGTTTCAGCGCAACTTCAATAACTTTGCAAATCGATGATGTGAGGGCTATTGGGCGATAGTTTTGGGCCTTAGTTTCGTCGCCGGTCTTAAAAAGGGGTACTATTCGAGAAAGTTTCCAGTGAGCGGGGATATCACCTTTTAGTAAGGTGATATTAAAAAGCCTAGTCAGAACGGGAGCGAGTATCACCGAACATTTCTTGAGGAAAAGAGTGGGAATGTTTTCGGGCGTCCAGTGGGTTTTTGGATTCATGGAAGCTAGGGCCTTGTCAATATCGTTAGGGGTGAACAAAAAAGGGGGCGAGGGGTCGGGATGATGGGAGGGGGGACGTTGCCCTCGAGCGGGCTGAAAAACCTGCGAGAAATAGGCTGCAAATTCCTCTGAGACCTCCGCCTCGTCTGTGATTTTGGGAGAATTTTGATTTTTGAGAAGTGAGATGGGATTTGGCTTACTCTTAGATTTTATGTGGGCGAAAAAGAGGCGGGGATTACCAGAGGCAAATATGCGTTTTTCCGCGTTTCTCAAGAATTTCTGGCAATTTACTTTATGCCGTTTGGAATGGGCCAGATACTCATCAAAGCTACCGGACGTCGCAATAAATCTAGACCAGGCATCATCTTTCTTCCTAAGAGAGCGCTGAATGTGGGGCGGGATTTTAGGTAAGGTGCCTTTGAGCCTACGGGGGACGGTGTCATTGATTATTCTCGCGAATTCCAGGCAAAATCTGTCATAGGTCGCTTGGATAGGATCAGCGAGGGAAAGAAATGACCAGTCGGTAATAAATAACTCGGATTGGGCCTTAGCATAATCTGCAGAGTGAAAATCGGGAGCGAGAGTTTGACTAGAGCTAGGTATGACATTTTGGGCGAAAAGGGTTGCTACTGTTGCTATATGATCGCACTGGTTAAAAGCGGGAGCGGGCTTGCAATCGATGTTTAGGTCAGGGCTAGCGACAAAAAGATCCAAAATTTTGCCCGTACGGGGAAAAGTCGGGAAGGTGGTCAGCAGTTTTAGATTTTGCTCAAAGAGTAGATCGCGTAAAAGATCGGCTATGCCCGCCGAGAAGGAGGGACCCGGGAAAATAGGCAGGTTGAAATCACCTAGTAAAATCAGCGAATTTGCTAAAAGAAATGGTTCTAGATTAGCAAAAAGCGATTCCGTTTGAGAGTAAGACGTTTGGGGAGGTCTATAAACGTTAACGAATCGGTACGGCAATGAGGAGAGAAATATGTCTAGAATCAGAACTTCACAGCCTTCGAATTCGCCTATGAAGATCACCTTAACAGGGTGGTGGGTCTTAACAAACGTGATCACGCCACCTCCCGACCTGTCTTTTCGGTCAGCGCGAAAAACTTTGTAATGGCCAGGATCACAGAGCAGTGAATCAACGACTATTTGCGAGAGCCAAGACTCTTGATAGCAAACGACGTCATAAAGGAAAGAGGTGAGAAGGATCGCGTGCTCGGGGGAGCTTATTTTTTAGGCTACGGACATTTGCAGAAAAAATTCTAAAGTTTACAGGTTGTTTGTCAACAGGCAAATGATAGGCGAAAGAGAGAAGGGTCGCCCGGGCTATTTGGGATGTTTGCTAGGGGAGTGGGTGTAGACCGATCGGCGTTTATAGCTGCCGATTGTACTTCATTGGAGGAGCCGGCTGATGGATTCACGGTTGAGGTTGGAGACGAGGCAGTGCTAGTCGCGGGCTTCATCTTTTTCGAATCGCTGAGTTTCGAGAAGGCGGAATTGTTTCTCACTCTAGCTGACGGCGAAAGCGATTGTCCTTTTCTCTTGTTTTTGGTCGTGTCCAGATCCATTGTCTGAGCCCGTTCTGTGGGTTTCCTGACTCTCTGAGGCCTGGTCCTCGGGGCACTCTTTACGGGGGCGACGGTGGGCTCAAGATTGGGGCGAGTGTCGGTGAGCGGCTGGGTGACACCAGGATCAACTTCCATGTGATCTTGTTGTGTGTCGAGTAGAGGCACGGGGTCGGGAGCGTGTGTCGAATCCTGGAGTGGCGATTTCAGATGGAAGGCGGAGCGGGTCGGGTCCGAATTTCGGAAAATCGTACGTTGAGCGAAGGGCGGGAGTCCGTTCCGATTTTGGCGGCGTGACGCAGCGATCAGGTTTACACGCATATGCTGGGATGCGACGATGATTTTAACGGGCCGCGGCTTGTAGGAAGAGTAGGTGCCCATCCTATAGGACCACACGATGCGAGTGTCAAGTCCAAAGAACGCGAGGATGTGGTTGATCATCTCTCGATCCAATCCACGGCGTACGTGGATCTTTTCGACTGACTGAAATCGGATTTGGAAGGTTTCTAAAGGGAGTAAAACTAATTGAAAAATTCACACGTCTGACGCTATCTGGCTCTATCTATCACTTTCTCGCACTCTCTCTCTCTCTCTTTTTGAAACATATATCAGTATGATGCTTCAGCATAGCATTTTCCCGGGTGAATCAACCCCCCAAAAGAAGATGGCCAGAGTCATGAAAAGCAAGCGCGTGGGGCCAGCGTGTGTGTTGACAAATTTTGGACCCTCTGATTTGTCACCTTTCCAGCACGATCGAAGAATCGGAATTGGTCATAAGTAGAGATGTTACGCATACGAATACGATGTGCTACTTCCGGCAAATTAGCCCGATATGCATATCTGATTTGAGAAAGAGTATCGAGAATTCGAATACGACGATCGTATTCGAACAAGCCTCGGCTAATTCCGACGTGGTGATCTGGCAAGTCGGCTTCACGTCGGGATAAAAAGCTAATTAAAAATTCAAGACGAAATGCTATGTAAGTATCAAAATATTGGCACATCCACCGGAAATTACCGGGAAATCGGCTCCAAAATCTATTCAAATCATGCATATTCTGACTACTTGTTTCCATTTTCCGATCGTTTTCTTCGTAATATCGCTTTGCATCCAAATTAGCTTATTATCCCGATGTGGACCGGTTTAAACGAATACGATCGTCGCATTTGCCTGGTTCCGACGCTAATTCGAATACGACGATCGGGTCGGAATTAGGAAATTTTTGATTCCGACGGCTTATTCGAATACGACGCGTAACTCCCATGTCGTATTCGTATGCGTAACATCTCTAGTCATAAGTCAGCCGGGGGTCGTGTCAGCGCGGAATGGAAAATATTCGCGTACGTTCGCGAATTTTGATTTTCGAGTATTTTCGATAGTTTTATCAGGATCAAAGCCTAAAACTAAACCTAATCCCATGCCTAAGCTAAGCAAAATTTCCTCACTTTCGTAATTTTTGGGTTTTCGTGTTTGGTCCCGAGGTGGACGCGGTCTCACCTCATAGATCCCAGACACATTCGGGCTCGAGGGGCCCAGGTATTTGCCATTACAAGGTCCACGCGGGTCATCGAGTTGCGAAGTTTCTCTCTCTATCTCTCTCTCTCTCATTCTCTCTCTCTCTCTACCTCTCTACCTCTCTCCTCTTTTGTATCTTGAATTATCAGGTTTACGGCAGCTATCTCTCTATTTTCCTAGGTATCTCTTGCTCTCTCTATCGTGCGCGCTCTCTCTCTCTCCCCCTCCCTCTCTCCTACCATCTGTTTGGCCCCCGAAGACTTTGAGAATTTCTCAAAACTTTTCTGACTCCGGGAGGGAGAAGTTCTCTTCTCTTCGGATTTCACCGCCTCCTCCGTGGCGATGGTGGGCCCGTTGGCAAATAGTGCCCACAAATACACAACCCACACTCAGCCCCTGCCCCTTTCTCGAACTTCAGTTCTTCAGTTCAACTCGTGGCCCGGCTGGCACCACCCAAAAATTCCCAAAAAAAATCGGGTTATTTTTGGAGGTGATGGGGTACGGTCAGTGGACGGTTGTTACGGAACTATAGTATTTCTTTGGCGTTCAAAGGTTGATTTTAACTCATTGTTTCGGCTTCTTTTGCTATGTTGATCTCTCGCTCTCCCTTTCTCTCTCTCTCTCTCTCTCTCTCTCTCTCTCTTTCTCTCTCTCTTTTTCTCTCTCTACCTCTATCCATATCATAAATCCCAATTTGCATCATCGTCCTTCCATTTTCTGTCCTGATCCTTGGCCCGGCCACCGGTCACAATGGCCGATGGTCTCGATTCCGCGGGATTCCTTTTGACAGACCCCAAACCACAGATTCCAAAAGAGAAAAATTCTGAAGAGAAGCGGTCGCTCTGACCGTGCCGCTCGTAAATGGCAGAGCAGCGCGATAGCAGAGAATTTTTGCAAGTCTCTGCCTCCGGAATTGCCGATGGGGTTTATTAGGAGGAGGAGCTGGGCTTCTCGGAAAATTTTATTTTGGTCATATTGTCTTCATAAGCCTAAGCCTAAGCCTGCGCCTGGGCCTAAGCCTTAAATTCCTTTAGTAGTTCGATTCTTAGCTCTGAACAAGCTTACCTAACGTTTTCTCTATCTCTCGTTTTCCCTCACCTTCTCCCTCCCTCCCTCTCTCACTCTCTCTTTCTCACTCTCTCTCTCACTCTCTCTTTCTCTCTCTCATTCTCTCTCTCATTCCCAGGTAGATCATGACTGTTTGTCTGATTGCTGGTGCCAGGGTATTTATCCCCCCTCCCGACTGTCAGAAGAATCATTTTCTCTGTTCTCCCAGGGTACACAACAAAACGCCGGGGTCAAGTGCCACCCGCTACCCCCTTAGATCACTATGCAGCCGCTACTGTAGTTAGCAGAAGCCACACTGTTATTACAGTTTTGTACTATCGCTTGGAAGGAGTATTCCACCGTAATTCCATCAATCCGTACGCTAAAGTACGTTACAGTACGCTACAGCATGCCGATGTATGCTGTAAGATATCTTCTCAAAACTGGCAGTGGGCTAGCGCTACAATACGTTACGCTACAATACGTTACGCTACGATAAGCTACGCCAAGGCATACTACGGTACGCTACGATACGCTGCCAGACGATACGCTACGCTATGATACGATACGCTAGGATACGCATCGCAACGATACGTTACGCTAGGATACGCTATGCTACTCCAATCAATGCAAATTTTGCATATTCCGCTCACAATGTTCTTTAGCTTAAAAACCCAGCTGAGTCATTACCTTCCAAAATAAGAGCCATATTTCCTCATTTGAGTCACACGAGTGGACCCCCACCCAGTTTCTGATTCTGAAATATTCACACGTCTCCTAATCTGATTTGTGATTGTCGTTTTGGGTTGACTGGGACTGGTTGACTGAAGGGGAAATGGGGAAATTCCTTATCAAAAAAGAGCTCTCCCCTTCTCTAAACACGTGCCACGGATAGATCGGCACCTCTTCTGCGGGTCTGTGTCAGTTGGATTGGCGCGGAATCGATAGCCGGGAAATCGCGGTGCGGGCCCATATGGTTCAAAACTTTGCGGTTTCAACGGTGAATCAGTTTGAGTATATCTTTCCGTTTTTCCTAAATAATCTTTGCTAGACTACCGGATTCGGACGGGCAAGCTGGCAGGGATTATTTAAAATAGTCCTTGCCGGAGTTGTCGAATCTGAGCGGGGCAGGCTAGCAGAGGTTGTTTGAGAAACTGCCCAGATTTCTTTGTAGTTTTTGAATAGCCCAGACGCTTGGCAACCTAGCAGAGACCATTTGTCTTATCGTATTTTCAGCCTTTTCAGACCCATGGTAGCTAGCAGAGATCATTTGGGAGTGCGATTTCTGACCCTATACGTCAGTGGATAGCAGTTCCGCCCGATTCCGCTATGCTCCGGAATGCATGTGTCCGGCGGTAGCCGTTCGTGTGTCTGTCGGTATCTCTCTCTTTCTCTCTCTCTCGCTCTCTCTTTCTACCAATTTTTGACGAGATAATGTCCCTTCCTCATCCGACGGGGTGCCTCCATTATTAATGGCCGGTCAGAACTAGCCGGAAGCCCTAGAGAACATTTTAAAGGAACCAGTAAGTCAAGAAAGGCTATGGTTTCCTGAAACGGAACCCAGGAATTTGACTACAAACCACACTCCTCTGCCTCCATGAGGTGGGTGGTCTTTCTAGAATTTCCTTAAGAAAGCCATCCCGGATTCCTGAAGGCGCCTAGCAACACCCACGGAAAACCTGAATTTTTCGACTTCTGGGTGCGTTTTGGAATTCTTTTGAGAGCCCAGAAAACAGAAAATTTGAGAGCAGACGGTCGCAAAATTTTTAGGCATGATTTTTGGCTTGAAAATGGCCTTCAGAATTTAACTTAAAAATTTCTATTTTTCCTGGTCTAGAGCGATTTTTATTCAGAATTTTATCAAAATGATTGAATTACTTTACGGTTCTCAATTTTTTTAGTGTAATTTCTACCTATTCCTGCAAAAATTCAGAATTTTTTTTGGAAAGCGGAAGCCAAAACTGGGCGATTTTTACAATTTTTCCTTTATTCAAATTCTGTGGTCAAATCCAGGCAATTTTGGCAATTTTCCAGCGCTCACCTATCATAAATCAAAAATGACAAGTGCAAAATAGGGTAGGGGAGGGGTCAGCGATTTTTTGGGAAAAGCGGAGGGCGCAGATTTTGTTTACTCGTTTCCGACCATCCCAATTCCACAATTTCGGAATATGCTCGATGAGACAAACTGCGCGTCTATCTCTCTCTCTCTCTCTCTCTCTCTCTCTCTCTCTCTCTGTCTGTCTATTTGCTAGAATTGTCAGACCAACTTTGTGCCCCCGGATTTTATTGCCATTTTTGCGGGACGGAGGAGGGCAATGGGATTTTGGGCCCGAGTTCAGCGCCACATTTTTGTTGTCTGTTTTTTGTGGGTTTTTTAGCGAGTGTGTATACATACTTTCAGCTTTCTCCATCATTCTCTCTCATGCTCTCTCGCTCTCTCCCGCTCTCTCTCTCACTCTCCCTCCCGTTTATGCAAATCCAAGCTGCGAATGACAATCTGCCATCGGTTTTCCCGTTCCATCATTAATGCCCTAAGCAATTTTGGACTAAAATTGCATAATTTGCATATTTGGATACCGTGCACTCCGTACCGTACCGTACCGTACTGACAGCCTGACAGCCTGACAGCCGAAATATCGACGGCAAAAATCCCGAAATCCGAAATGTCTGTAAGGTTATGTCGGTATTTTTGATTGTCGGTATTTTGGATGTCACGATGTCCTTTGTCTGGATCTTGAATGTCGGCATTTTTGACCGCTGAGATGATGGATGTCGGTATTTTCGCTGGAATTCTCATGCTACACCATTCAAAGTTTTAAAAAATTACTAAGCCAACTTATAACTTTCTTATCGTTTGCAATGTCGAAATCTTAAGATGCTCTGCCATCTGATGCCGATGTTGTTGTATTTCGTGCTTGGAGCGTTCCTAGCAACGCTCGGCCCATTCAAACGGCAGAGAGAATGGCCCGGCACAAAATAGCGTACCACACTCCGCGCTAAAATAGGGATTAGCCTTCTGAATCATGCAGAGAGAGAGGGAGAGAGAGAGAGAGCGAGAGAGAGGGAGAGAGCGAGAGAGAGCAAGAGACCGCCCCTAAATAATCGGCAATTAATCCGGCCGGAATAATGGACGGTAGATCTTTGTGGAGTCCCAGAGTTCAGGCTCACTTTTTATCTTTTTTGGAAAGGTCAAGGTAGATTAATTTTCCAAAAATATAATTTTCTAATCACTAAAAAATAAAAATTCTGTAAAGGTCTCTTTTTGCCACAGCTATTTTGCATGGAAGTTTGCTTAGGCTTAGGCTCTGCGTAGGCTTGGCTTTGCGTAGACTTGGCTATGCATCGACCTGGCTTGGGCTTGGGCTTAGCTTGGGCTTAGGTTTTGCTTAGACTTAGGTTTAGGCTTGGGCTTCATCTTGGTAATGTGCAAATACCTTAATGCCATTACTTTTCGTTCGATTTCTGCCCTTTGTATTTACGTGCTTATTTATGGGGCCGTAACCTATTCGAATCGCCGGAGGGCATATTATTAGGCGAGAGAGAGAGTGAGAGAGGGAGAGAGAGAGAGAGAGAGAGAGAGAGAGAGAGATCGGAATCCCAGCCCAAAATACCGAAACATCGGCATCAAAATCGCAGGGCTTGACGTATATTTCTGTCATTTCTCATTTTTAGCTTTCTAACCCGAGGCCGCAGATCCGCATCAATCTCAAGTTAGCCTTTTTTCCGGTTGGGCCCAATTTTCATTAGTTTTTCTGAGGCTCTCTCCCGGAAAGCTATTAGGGCGAGCTGACAGGAGGTGGTGGTCTTTGGTGAAGGTTTGCAGCTGTGCGTGAGAAATGTAGGAAAAGCTACCGTACCTGAAAGATTTAGCGTCCCATCGGATAAATAGGCTCTCAAAAATTTGTCTAAATGCTTCTAAGACAGTTTTTACAACGCTTGAATTTAAAATAAATTTTATAGGAACGCTTTAGACGCTTTTCATGCAAAAAATTATGGCGTTTTTCAAGCGATTTTCGCTTCTTTTTTGCAACTTTTATGCTAATTTTCATAAAATATAACGACTTAGAGAGTGAAGAAAATACAGTATATCCGCCGATTTTTTTGTTCTTTTGATTACGCAATTTTTTTTCCGATTTTCCGGCGAAATTACGATTTTTTGCGGTATTTAAGTTTTTGGTAGTTTTTTTATTCGCCAAGATTTATTTCTTTGCTACACAAATAAATATACAGAAAATTATTTCTACATTGATGATTGGTCGGCTAACGAAATCGGCCCCTCTGGCGCTGGGGCTAATTTTTAAAGGTACACGGCCCAAAAAGGGCAGCTTGAACGCGGGAAAAATGGAATTTCTCTGGGTACAAATTTGTACAATGTCCAATTTTAGATATATTTTGCTGTATTTTATTATTAATGTAGATTAAATTCACCTAAAGATTCAAATTCTCTCCAAAGAGTTCTTGGTCCTTGAAAAATTGGAGTTGATTTTAGATAATTTTTGCATTTAAGTCAGCTAATTTTGTAACTTTTTGTGGCCGCTTTTACTTGTTTTTATTGTTCTCTTGCAATTCGAATTTATGCAAATTCACGAGACCCAATTTCCAGATGCTGGGCGAGAAGGAGAAGGACATTTTGCCGTACGCCATCTCGAAGGAGCACATCGTACGCCGGGCGCCCACTTTTGTAGCTCTTGGACTTGTGGTGAGTGATTTCAACTTTGATAAAATCATTATTTTACAATTAAATTATTTTGTTAAGTGGCCACGATAAATTAACGCTCTAGGCTGTCCGATTACGCCCTAAAATCGTCAATTTTTAAAACTAATATTTCCAATTAGACTCCAAAAAATTCTTTTGCCTTGCAAGCTCCTTTAAATGCCATTTTAGGCTCTTGGCTGGTTCCTGAATGAAGTGGCCCTGGCGTGGATTCACGAACGAGTACCCCGAAATGTCGACCCGCTGCCGGATATGTGGTTCTCCTGGTTCCCCGAGGTATTGAAGAAGTTTTGTCTCTCTCTATCTCTCGCTATCTCTCTCTCGCTTTCTCTCTCCTTCTACCTCAATTTTACAGGTTCGTGGCGCTATCCGGATAACCGAATACATCATGCTCATCTTGGTCATTAATGCCTTTATTATTGTGTTTTGTCACCAACACAGGTTGGTTCATAAGCTCTAGCCTAAACCTAAGCCCAAGCTTAAGGCTAAGCCTACTTCAGTTTCCCTCTACAACCCAAAATTTCAGGTGGATCGTCGCTCGCCGAGTGTTCTTCTGCGCAGCCGTTTCCTATTGCTTCCGAGCATTTTGCGTCACCATTTTCCAGGTAAGCTTGTGAAATTACGTTTATAATATTCCTTAAAAACCATAATAACCATTATTTTGACCATTTTCAGGTTCCCGTCCCATCGGTGAACACCTATTGTGCCCCAAAAACGGCTGGAGGCTGGGAAATTGTTGCTGGTAAGTTATCAATGCTATTTTTATTAGTATAGCAAATTAAGTCTGAATTTATCAGTATTTTTAATAAATTTTAAAAACTCAAAAAACCTCAAAAATGTGGTCTCTGCAGCCCCTGCCCCACCGCGCCGCGTCTGGGCCCTCTCTGTCTTTCCCACTCTCTAGGGTCGCGGGCTGTGGGCTTATAGGCCCCATCCCGTCCTCCCACCCTCATGTCATTCTGGCCGAGTGGTCTAAGGCGCTGCGTTCAGGTCGCAGTCCTCTTCGGAGGGCGCAGGTTCGAATCCTGCGGATGACAGCACTTTTTGCTTTTTGTAGGAAAGTATGGGAATTGATTTTAGACTAGTTTACAAGCCTTACTATATATTTTTAGTCATAAAAATACATATAAAGGTTAGAAAACCATGCTTAAGTCTTGGGAATCAACTTCATGTATCAAGATACCTTTTTAAACGTGTTATCCCGATCTATTTTTTTCAGGCCGCGTCGCCCGCATGTTCTGGTCGGCCGGCATTGAGCAGCTGCGGCCACGCGAGCTATGCGGAGACCTGATCGTCTCCGGGCACACGTTGACCATCTTCACGTCGCTGTTCACCTTCAAGCACTACGCGCCTAAGAAGCTGAAGCCGGTCGGGTACCTCTTCCACGTGCTCGCCTTCTGCGCCATCGCTTCGATCCTGTTGGCCAGGAAGCACTACATGATCGACGTTGTGTTGGGGTGAGAGGAAATTTTTGGGTTTAAAGGGACCGCCAAGCCAAGAATCTTGTGTTTTCTGGGTTCTTTTTCGTTAGCGGGGGGGGGGGGGAATTGCGCCGCCCCCCCGCTAACGAAGTAGCACCCCGTCAATCAATTTTTCCGCTTTTAAAGGCGCCGGCAAGTCAAATAATGTATAATTTTCGAATTTAGCTACACCGTCTCGTCGCGAGTGTTCATGGAGTACCACTCGTTGGCCCTGTCCTACCACGAGAACCAGCTGGAGCGCAATTTGCTGTCGTGGAGCTTCTGGAGCCCGATTGTGCCGTATTTCGAGCAGGTTGGGGGCATGACTAAGCTTAAGCCAAAGCCTAAGCTTAAGCCGAATCCTAAGCCTAAGTCTAATCCTATTAAAACTCATTCTTCCAGGATGCGCCCCACCCGCAGCACTTCCTCAACCGGCTCGAATGGCCATCGAGCTGTGCCAAGCGCATCAGCAAGCTCATCAGCTAAATTGAAGCTACCTACTACAAACTACAGCCTATCCTTCTACCTACACCTCCTTAAAACCCGTAGATTTGTATTTCTATTTTGTAGCTTGAAAATTGTAGACTACGGACCACCGCTCTCCATGTTTCTGTCTAAAATTTGAATCTAAACTGTAGTTTCTATGATTTTTATCGACTTCCGAGTGTATATATACCCCCCCCCCCCCACGAATTCCGACGAATCTCGCCCGGCGCCCAGAACCCCCCCAGTGCTTACGGAAATTTAGGCAATTTTTTTCATCAAAAATCTGCATTTTTAATACACTTTTTCGTTATTTTTTTCGGCAGTTTGACTGGAATCTCACCCCCAAAAATTTTGCTCCATCTCCGCCCTCTGCTTAACGCCCATGGCAAGTTGCCTTAAAAACTTAAAAACGACTGGACAATACATACTTTCTTTTAGTTCTCTAAGCCTAAGCTCAGCTTAAGCTAAACTAAGCTTGAGCCAAGCCTAAGCTCAGCTTAAGCTAAGCTTAAGCTAAGCCTAAGCTAAGCCTAAGCTAAGCTTAAGCCAATTCTTCGACCCTCGATTCTGTGTCTACTACTACTTCCTCATCGTGCCAATATGCTAGGCAAACGGTTTGAGGACTATATTTGCATTTTTTTCCTGAATTCAGCCTTGTTTTATTGGTTTTTTATAGCTTAGAAATGTTAATTAAAAAGGGCCGTCAAGGCAACTATGGATTTTGGCCATATTTTTATCAATTAAAAAGCTAATAAAATTTATAGCCTTACCTTAACGATCCCTTTAATTTTTTCAGTCATTTTGTGCAATTTCCCGTTGCTGGTTTCCTGTGATATTGCGGATAAACGAGTACCAGATTTATTGCGTACGGTAGAAGAAACGAAAACACTGCGAATTTTGGTACTTTTTCGGATGAGATTCGACTTGAAATGTGACTTTAAAACAAATAAATAGGGATTCAAGCAATAAATTAACATTTGGGGAAGTGTTTAGTTGTAGAGGCGGACCAGGCGAAGTCGAACCCCTCGCCCAGAGCTTGGGAGACGTTGAGGGAATTGCTGCAAAATGGTGATTGCTTCAAAAGTCTCAGTGCTTGAAATCTTAGTCATAAGATATGTTAAAAAACTAAGCCTGAGCTTAAGCCTAAGCCTAATCCTAAGCTTAAACACACTGCAAAATACGCAAAAATCCTGATTTTTCTCATTTCTGGTGGACAAAGTGCAAATAGAGAAAATTTTTTTCGATAAAACAAGAATAACACAAAAATTCTTACCGTATCCTCGCGGCCATCAACATTTTGTGGTAGCAGCGTGGGCGGGGCTTCGGTGTTTAGACCCTGGAAAGGCGTCTGCTAGGATTTTAGTCAGATTTATTGCATCTAAACATAAATTCGTGGCTAATCCGCAGCCCAGATCAAAATTAGTTAAATAGAGATATATCTAAGTCTCTCTTAATGTGACCATCAGCCTTTACAACTCCTTTAAAAACACTGACTTGTACATCAACCTCGTCGCCAGCCGGTTGCAGACGGCCCGTCGACCGCGAGAGGGCAGGTGCGACAGCAGCGATTGGCAACGGCGAGACGCTAAATTTTAGGACTAAATCGAAACTGTAGCCTATGCACTATGAAAATCGTTAGAAGGTAAATAAAATTTTTTTTGCAAGTCAGCTCACCGCAGTTAAGTTAAACCAGGTAAGTCGTGTAAGGGCCCACCAAGCTGTAGGGTTAGCGTAAATCAGTCAGTGCAATAGGTCGGCTTCACATTCTTTGATTTCATCGGCGGCAGTAAGTAAAGTTAGTCAAGCGTATCGACCCGGGAAGTCAGCCAAGTCAAGCTTTGCCAGGTAAGCCCAATAACCTGCCTGCTCGATAATTGCGGTGGCTCAGCCCGGGAGGCTCGTAAGCCGCCTCCCCGTAGTCGGATAGTTCCAAAGTAGCCTCCCAGAGAAGCTAAGTCGGCTTCGAGCAAGCTTAAGCCAGTGAAAAAAGGTTCTTCAGCAAGCCGGGTAAGTCAAGCCAGAAAGCCAGACTCGGGAAGCCAGCTTGATCAGTAAGTTAGTTATGTCTCAGCCGATGAAGTAATCTTCTTCATTAAGCGGGTAGGTAAATCCAGCTTCGGCAGTTACTTAGTTAGGCTTAAGCCGATGAAGCAAGCTTCATCGATAAACCAGGTAAGCTCAATCCAAAAACCCAAGCCAAAGTTTCACCCTCCCTACCTATCAATGGCCGCGTCCCCGAATGCCGCCCTCAGCTTCGCCTCAGTCTCAAGCTCGAGCTCCCTAGCCTCTCGTTCCTCCGGAGTTCTCATATATCCATCATGAATGTGGTGCTCATTGTCCCGGATCAGCATCCGTTTTCCTCTCGGGGCTTCTCGAACTTTGTCTGGGTCTTCGAGCTTGTGCTTCGCCAGTCTCGACTCCTCCGCTACGACCAATACTCTGCCACTGGGGAGGATGAAGTAGGACTGCTTCGTAGTCGTAAAAACACTGAAGCTCTGGGGCTTGGCTTGGCCGGCTTGGGCCTTTTTGAGCTCGGAGATGATGGCCAGGATTTCATTAGCTTGTTGGGAGCTGGGAGGTTTGTAGTGGGAGGAGCCACGGCGAGATCTCGTGTCTTTAGGTGTGGCTCGTAGTGGGCGGGGGGTTACGGTAAGCGGTACGTTCTGTCCGTTGGGGATGTTTTGTACGTTTGGTACGCTTCGTACAGCAGCTACGTTTTGTACGTTGGGTTCGTTTTGAACGTTAGCTACGGTCGGTACGTTTTGTACGGTAGGTACGTTTTGTACGGTAGGTAAACTAGGGAATCTTGCTGGAATCATACCTAAAACCGGCTCCTGGAATTGCGGAACGAGTTGCTGAGGTCGAACTCCTTGAAATTGAGGCTGTGCTTGACCTCCTTGAACTTCCTGATTCCACAGTCCATTGTACACCGGCCGTACGGTCTGTGGATAGAACTGTTGCGTAATTTGGCCCGGTGCGTTCAAGACCGGACGTACGGTCTGTGGATAGTATTGCTGCGGAAGTGGTTGAACTGCTTGAGGTACTCGGGGGAGTGCCCTCATAGCGGAATCGATTTCCTGGACGATTAGGTTCGGGTTCTGGGATTTAAGCCCTCTTACGTCAGCCTCAATTAGGATCGGATTTTTCTTGAGTACGGGGTGCACCGCTTTGACGATTTTTGCTACTGCTTTCTCGAGCTTCTCAGGCCGTTCTTCTTCTAGGGTAAATCTACCGACAAATCTTGGCTTCATATTCACCGGATTCCGCTCCCAATCGAGCTCTTGGTCTTGGAAAACTCTAAATAACGTCGGGTTCCGCGTGGTCCCGGTGTACGGCTTCAATTTCTCGGCGGTCGTAGTGGTCGTAGCGATCGTACTAGTTCGGTAGAATTCGTCCTCAGCTTTTTTCCGGGCTTCTTCTTTGATTTTTACGATGGCATCGGCTTCAGCGAGCTCTTCTTCAGATGGGGGTCCTACCGTAATCTCTGATAGCGGATCTACGGTAGTCGTATCTTTTTCAGAATTCTTTATCGTCGTGACCTCATCAGAATAATCCGGCAAAGCTACCGTAACCTCGTCCATAGGAGCCATCGTGGTCGGGGCTACTGTAGTCGTAAAATCCAGGTCTCTCTGCCCGAGCGTAACTTCTGAAGTCTCTTCCCTAGCTACGTCCGTCGCTACCGTACTCGCCACCGTATCCCCCACGCTGATTTCCTCAAAAGTGACCGTGTCCATAGGCGGCTGCGTAGTCAAATTTTCTTCAAAATATTTGACGATTTCTTTATCGGAAAAGGTATCCGCTTCCGGCTCGAATTTCCCGGCCTCCGGTACCGCATCTCTCTTCTTCCGGATTTCCGTATCGGTCGCGACCGGTTTTTTGGCTTTAGGGGCCGGAATTTCCGTTATTTTCCTATTTACCGCCCCTCCCTCGGACCTTCGGGGTACGGTGGTTATAGTGTCGTTTAGCAGGACGAGAAGGGTCGTGTCTGAGATTGGGATTTTTGTAGTTTGTGGCCTTGTTGTAGTGCTTACTTGCGCTACGGCATTAGTACTTCTACGTACAGATTTCGCCCCTTTCTTCGATTTAAATTTTCGTTTCAAAATTTTTGCTTCAAGCCCGAAATTCTCGCTCTTAGGCACCGGCGGATCCGCCAAAATCAGCGCCACCTTTTTGCCGGGGATTACAGTAGGGGTTAAGGTCATTTTAAAGCTAGGAACTGGGCGTTTTTGGAATTTTTTATTGAATTTTGAAGCTGTTTTCTTGCCTTCTTTTCGTTCAGCTACCATAATCGGCGCTACCGTTCCCTTTCTACGTCCCTTTTTCGATTTTCGGCGCATAATTTTCGTAAAAGCGGCGGTTGTGGTGGGTAGCGGCGTGGAAAAATCCTCAGATACGGTAGTTCTCTGCTCGATTTCCGCAAAGATCCCCTGGCCAGATTTTTCCTCCACGAGGCTGCTCTCGAATTTTGAGAGAATCTTTTCAACGATGGTTCTTAGGTAATCTTGAGAGGGGCTTTCGAGCTCTGGCAGTGGTTTCTTGGGTTCCATTTTGTCCAATTGACGATTGGTTCTAGTTCTTTTGCGTAGCCGCCGTTTTTTGATGCGTCTTTTGGTGATTTTTGTTTTGGGGCGTACTGTACTTGGGGCTTCAACGCTCCTATCGACGATATTATTACCTAGTACGGCCTCGTCGCGAGCCTCCTCGTCGAAGGGGAGCATACCGGCCGGGAGTGGGGGTTGTTCTGCAATTTTTTAAAGTTTTTAGTGGTAGGATAGCTAAGTTTGACTTTCTTTTCACTCTCTCTCTCTCTCTCTCTCTCTCTCTCTCTCTCCCTCTCTCTCTCTCGTTTCATCTTTTAACTAAAATCAAAGCCAACAAATAACGAGGCAATTTAAGCTAATAAAAGAAGTCCAATAATTTGTTAAAAATTAATATTTTATTTTAAAGATAAAAAATACCTTTTGTCAATGCCAGTAATTTATTTTTATTTCCATTCTCACCCCAAAAAAATTTTGTCTGAAACCCACCTGGCCCGGCAAGCAGCAGTTCCGTTTCGGTGGGCGCGGCCCGGGCAAAGCTGAAAATCAGCGTTTAGGGTACTTCCAAAAATGACGCTTTACCATTATTAATTAATTATTTATTAAATTAGTTGTGCTAATATAAATTTTAATTCATGCCTGGCGAGCCCAACCACCATCACGACCAATCCGAATAGCATACCCGCCCGCATCGTTCGCTGGAAAAGGAAAGATTAGAGAGAGAGAGAGAGAGTGAGAGAAAAAGAGAGGGAGAGAGAGACAAAGAGAGAATTGGGCCATATAATACTTATAGTTTATAGACAGCCAAAAAATTTTATTACACCCTGTAAGCAGGGGCGTAGCCAGAAAAAAATTTCGGGGGGGCCCCGAAAAATTTTTTCCGAAAAACTCAAAAAATTAAGGCAAAAACAACGCCGCAGGCGAAAAATTTTGGAAAAAGGGTTGGATAGCTTTACAAATAGCAGTAAAAACGTGTAAAAATAGCGCCGCAGGCAGCAAAATTTTTGAGAAAATAAAAATCATAAGGGTCCCCCCTTATGAAATTTTCGGGCCCCGGCCGATTTCGGGGGCCCGGGCCCAGGGGGCCCACCTTACGCTACGTCCCTGCCTGTAAGAAACAGATTTCGCCTCTCAAGTGCAACTATCCTGGATCGCAAGACCCAAGCACATCCCATCAAAAATCATCCAATTTTCACCCACAGCCCCAAATTAAATTCGGCCGGGCAGGTGTTCGGTTGGAGCATGGTGGAGCCGACCACGAAAAACGCGAATAAACCTCATCATAAATCAGCGGGGGGTGGGGCGCGAAAAATTGGATCACCGAAGGGCAAGGCATTTTTACAAGATTACGGCGTGGATGGAACCTGGTATGCTTTATCATTAATGCTAGGGCGAGAGTAAGCGAGAGGGGAGAGCGTAAGAGAGAGAGAAAGATGAGAGACATCGAATGAGCGAGAAAGAGAGAAGTATCGATAAATTACCTTTTAAACTAACTACAGTAGCGGCCAAAAGTTTGTACCGGCCTTGCCTCGCATTCTAAAATTTGCCCCAGAATCTCGAAGAAAGGCTCCGAAATTCTATTCTTTTGGGAATTATATCTTCTAAGGCTGTATTTTATAATACGAAAATCCCTATGCAATTTCAAACTGTATTTGGCTTTAAAAGTCGATTCTTAAAGAGAGGGCGAAAAGAGGTTAGGTCAAAAGTTTGTACCGACCATCTTTCAAAATGCGATAAAAGTCTAAATAATGTAGTTTAGGCTTCAATTCTACTACTGACGGATATTATTTGCCAGTATCTGCCGTTTTGCCTTCATAGAACAGCCCAAAAAACTCCAGGGAAATTTTCGAAAAATTCGATTCTAATATGGGAAATGTGGTTTTTCGAGCATACCGGCTGAAAAGTGCAGTTAATTTGCAATTATTATATACGATCGGAAACAGCATCCGAAAACACACATTTTCATATAGATGTTAACAGGCAATCCCCCGAGGCGGAGGAGTTACGCATTTAATAAGCCCATCCGCGCGGAAAAGTACCAATTTACTATGAAAACCGCCGCCTTCAAACTTTACCGAAGGGTAACCCAGTGGGACCCCAACTTCTCGAAGGCTTTTTACCATGGAAATGTGTGTTTTTCTATGCTCTTTCAGATGCCTTTTAAAAAGCCACAATAATATTGCATATTCGAATGTTACGGTCGAAAAACCACATTTCTCATACTAAAATCGAATTTTTCAAAAATTTCCCTGGAGTTTTTTGGGCTGTTCTATGAATGCAAAACGGCAGATACTGGCAAATAATATACGTCAGTAGTAGAATTGAAGCCTAAACTACATTATTTAGCCTTTTATCGCATTTTGAAAGATGGTCGGTACAAACTTTTGACCTAACCTCTTTTCGCCCTCTCTTTAAGAATCGACTTTTAAAGCCAAATACAGTTTGAAATTGCATAGGGATTTTCGTATTATAAAATACAGCCTTAGAAGATATAATTCCCAAAAGAATAGAATTTCGGAGCCTTTCTTCGAGATTCTGGGGCAAATTTTAGAATGCGAGGCAAGGCCGGTACAAACTTTTGGCCGCTACTGTATGATCAAAAATCCGACATCCTTGGCACCAAAAATTAAAAAACCGCAAAAAAAGAACCCATGCACAGCGAATCTCTCCTTCTCTCTCTCTCTCTCTCTCTCTCTCTCTCTCTCTCTCTCTCTCTCGCTCACTCAGACCGAGGGGGGCGTGGGGAATCTCATTTGCTCCTGATGCCAAATTCACGCCCCAAAAAAGGCTGAGAAAAAGAGCCAAGGGAATGGAAATGGGGGCTTAGTTCGTGGTTACATTTCTGTCACATTGCGTCGTGTCTCAAGGAAAAAAATAGACTGCGGATTACTATGAGGAATTGAAAAAGTGGAAATCGGAATGGGAAGCCATAAAATTTGGAAGTTGGGCGATTTTTGCAAACCGTTAAAGTGTATAAACACAAGCAACACCAAGCCCAAGCCTAAGTCTAACAATAATCCTAAGCCTAAGCCTAAGCTAAGCATAAGCTGAAACCTAAGCTTAAGCGTCAGCCCATACAGAAAAGATAATTTGAGGTCCGTCAAGTTCCGAAAAACTCAAAGCTTGACGCCAGGTGAAAACGTAAAACCAAAAGCAAAAAACAAGTTTTTGGTGAAAATCTACTTTGACCGAAACCGGGAACTTCTCTAATTAGAATCCCAGACAATTGTAGCTAGTGCGGGCGTGGGATAAAAAAATCTTTGGAAATTTTTCGAGCTTAAAAGCCCGCGCCAAAAGCAGAAGCTGAAAATCCGGAGGTAAACTGGTTGAAATTGGTCGCAAATTGCCGAGCGGTTTCTCCCCCCCTCTCTCTCTCTCTGTCTCTCTCTCTCTCGCTGTCTCTCTCCCTCAGCTCAGGGCCAATTTGGCTAGAAAAGTGCTTCCGGCCTAATGGGGTTCCAGGACCCTCAAGATTTTTGACGCGAGATTTGGCGGGTCGAACGTTGGAGCATGGCGGAACTTTTCTGTAGCTTCTAGAGTTGAGGAAAACTAGCAGAGAACCATTGCGAAGAGAAAGAAGGTGTTAGCTAGCGGAAGCCTTTTAGGAGGGAGAGCAAGCGAAGAGCCTTTAGGAGTCGAAATTCAACAAAGCAGGCTAGCAGCGATGCTCGGAAACCGAAATTTCCTTAGCATAGATTCTTTGGGGAAGCAAAAGAGGATATTGGGCAACCGAAATTTTTTAACGGAAGGGGATGGCATAAATGGAAGTTGGCTAGCTGAATTTTCTTAGGGGCAAAGCTAGCAGGCATCCTTTCGGATTTCAAAACTTGCACGGCAGGCTAGCAGAGAAAACTTGGGGAAAATAAAAGGGTCTGCCAGCAGAAACCCCTTGGGGAACCCAAAATCAACAGGGCAAGATAGCAGAGATTCCTTTGGAATCGAAAACACGCAGCGGTCTAGCAGGGGAACATTCGAAACAACATATCTACCAGTTGAAACCTTCAAATGAGGGCAAACTAGCAGAGATACTTGAGGGAAGGAACAAGGTTTTGATATTGGAATTTCTATCTATATAGGGCGCCTTGAGGAGTTCAGATTTTTAGTAATAATTCAAAAAAAAACTTGCAAAAAGGTAGAAGTGCCATTAGCAAGCGTTAACAACCAAACGCGATAAATGCCCCTTTGCGATGCGCTGATGGTTTGGAGACAGATAGCTGGTAGGAGGTGGTGAAAGGCGAAAGGCAAAGCAAAAGTGATGGGATCGGTCATGGACTGTAAGTCGGGGGTTGGAGTGGGAGAGTCAGAGAGAGAGTGAGGGTGAGAGAGAGAGAGAACGAGCCAGGGAGAGTGAGAGAAAGTGAGTCTCGGCCTTCACTCTATCCTCCAACAGATCTCAAAACTCAACCAACCCCCCCCCCCCCCTCGGGGCGCGGAAAACCGTTTACGGAACTTGTTGGTGTTGGGGAAATTGAAGGGGGGGAGGAAGCAGAAGCTAGTGATCAAGGACTTTTTGTAATGTTGGTCGTTTGAATGGGGGCTGTGTTCTCCTAGATTTTTGGGACTATTGTTTGCTCTTTCTCTATCTTGCGTACCCTCTCTCTCGCTCTCTCTCGCTCTCTCTCTCACCATCTCTCTCTCTTTTTCTTTCTTTCGCTCGCCCTCTCTTTCTATCCCTATATCTTTCTCTCTCTCCATCACTCGTTCTCCCTATCTCTCGCACTCTCTATCTCTCTTTCGCTATCTCGTGCTCAAAGCATAGCATCAGCTTTATTTACATCATCAATGCTTTATTAGTCAGCGATGGTGAGTGGTGGTAGTCACTATCTAGAAATAGCGAGCACCACGGGCGACGGCCTCGGGGCCCTGGCTGGGGCGAGTTCCGTGGGTGGGCTCGGTTCCGAAGCACTCATGCAGATCGAAGCACGTCTGCCACGGGTCCTTTCCTGAAGAGAAAATATTAGAATACGTCGAGAGAGAGCGAGGGAGAGAGAGAGCGAGAGCGAGAGCGAGAGAGTGAGAGTGAGTGAGAAAGATAAAAAGAAATCCCCGTACCAGCGGTCAGATCAGCGTAGATGGTGTCAATCTGGGCGGCAACCATGGCCTTGCACTGGGTGACGGCATCCTGGCCCTCGTAGCGGCCGAGCTCGTTGCACTCCTATAAAACGTGGTACATGGCAGATGACCAAGGAATTGAAAAGTACTTGGCTCTATCAATTTATTAAAGCCAAAAAGGTTAAGTTAAGCAAGTTTTGTAATAGATATATTAGTTAGTCTGATAAGGCATACCTGGGTGAGCTGGGTGAGAAGGGCTCCCTTGTCGTTGATGTTGTTGTGGAAGTGGTGGACGGCCTGGGCGATCAGGTAGTCGCAGATCTGGCACGGGCCAGGGGTCGGCCGTTGCTGAAAATGGGGTGGTAAGGAATGTTTCAAAAAAACTAATACACATAATGCGGCCGTACAGGTTCTCCCAAAAACCAAATTTTCTTGATTTAACCCATTTATGCCTAAAATTACGATAGCTAAAAACGCTTACTCCCCTGATATGGTGCTACGATTGCAGAAAATCTTAAATGCCAAATAAAAAATTCCATAACTCTTCGGTTTAAAGGGATTGTGACGGCGAGACAAATCAGATACCATAACGAGCGTTTCGAAAGTAAACACGTTGCGCTCCTAGTGACGTTACCTTCTGGCCATTTTCGTATGCTGTTATCATTTTGTAGATATTTTAGTACAAAATTTTACAGTATCCTTAGGGTTCCGGTCCCTTTAATCGTATCTATCAGGTATCTATAGAAGGCCTTACTTATTCTAGTCCATTAAATATTCTATAAGAACTGTATAGTGGTGTGCATGCTTTTTTTTAAGACATCGAACATACTTAATAAAAATTTATGACTATTCTGGAGTTCAAAAACCTCGAAAAACATCTATAGATGATTTCCATATCCCTTTAAACATATCAAAGACGTTGAAAGACATTTTTCATATCACAAAAACCCTAAAAAACCGCAAAAACTCACGGCCAGGGCAACAACAACGACGGCGGCGAGGGCAAGGACGAATTTCATCTTTGCTGTGTTTTTGGGGTATTCCGAATTTTCAGCCGTAAAATTCTGCTTATATACACTGATTGTAGCCCTCGATGTTTCTCGACGTGCTATCAGAGTCGTGGGAAATGGCAAAGCTGTCGGCTGATGGCGAGAGAGCGGGAAAATGCGAGAGAGCCAGAGATAAGGAGTCCCGGATCTGGGCTTAACGGGATTAGTGACGGCCAGCCAGAGCAGAAGCCTGAACTGTATCAAACGTGTGGACAACAAAATGGAAAAGTGATACGCGGGGCGTGTGGTTTGTTAGGTCATTTTGGACGGGGGTCAAGACATCAAAGGAATTATGGCGGATGCGTGGGTTGAAGCTTAGGCGTAGTTTTAGTCAGGCTTAGGCTTAGGCTTCGGCTTAAGTCTACGCTTAGGTTTAAGATCAGCTTAGGCTTGCAAGGAATCCCCACCGGCTCGACGTTCAACTTTGGTTAGTGAGGCAGTTCGTCTGATGCAGTTTTTACGCTGATTCCAAATATGCAGCTCATTTTTGCAACGACCCTTTAGTTTTCGAGTTTTGCTCGTTATTACGGTAAAAACTACCAGTCTGCGACCAAAAATGGACCGCTGAGCTTCGAAAGCCACCAAATTCTTAAAGCCGAACAATGCTGTACACTACTTTGGACCAACCGCCGGCAAGTTTCTTAAAAAATAAAAATAACGATTTATGACGCAACGACAACAACGAACGAACGATTAAAATTTGATTTTCTCGGATCGGATTCCCCATGGTTTTTCATCCCGGCCCGGTAAATTGCTTTGCTATCAGAAACAGTTTATATCTCCAAAATTAAAAGGCCAAGGCAAAAATGAGCTGCATATACGGAATCAGCGTAAAAAACTGCATCAGCAGGATTATCTCACAAAGCAAAGTCGAACTTCGAGCTGGCAAGTCTCCTTTCCTGTTAGTTACGATTTTTAAGAGGTTTCGAAGCCGCTCACTTCCAAGCCCTCTAAAATGCGGCTCAGAGAGAAGATTAGTCCAAGAATCACTTGGACGAGGGTGCATCCCCGATGGATAGACCCTGGGACCGTCCATCAACTCTGAACGATATCGTCATCGCCGCGGACGGGGGTCGAACCAGGGACTTTCGCGTGCCAGCCCCAGCCTTAGCCAATACACCACCGCCACTCGAGGCCCAAAGAACAGCCTTGGAGGTCAATAAGAGCGAGTTCGCGCAGGTGTGAGGAGACTCCAGTGAGAGAGTGCTGCATTAATGGCGTTATTCAGGTATGGGTTGGATGGGAAACCTACAATTATTATCATAGTGAGCGTCCCTCAAAAAGCACTACTGCTAACAGGGCGGTGGAATCTCGGGTCCGAATGGTTGTTACACCACTCAAAAGCTCTCGAAAAAAGAAAAGCGGATGTCTTCTTCTAAGTTTTTTTTTATATCACTACGAGTTTCTTAAAAACGAACGTCGTGATAGTGTGATTGCCTAAATCTGGGGTTTTTTACTTTTTAATAGTTGTTTGATACATGGCGATTACTATCTTTAGCGCCAATGCGAAATTCAAGCATTTATTTACATTCCCAGATAAAATTCGATATTCTAGTGGCGCTGCTTCATCTGCCTGGGGGCCTGAGGAGTTGAGGCGGGAATCGGGCGGGTTCCGCCGGTGTGAGGCTGGCACTCGCCGATGTCTTCGCATGTCTGCCAGATACGGTCACCTGCCTGGAGGTCGGCGAAGATCTTGTCGATCTGGAAGATGGAGGATGAGCACGTTTAGGCTTGGGTTCGGCTTAGCAGGTTTAGGTTTTAGGCTTAGGAACGCCTAAGCCTAGACTTCGCATAGGATTAGGCCTAGGTTAGGCTTCATCGTGGCTTAGCGTAGGCTTACAAGGAGTCGCTTTTAGGTGCTTTTGGAGTTTCGGGACGGGACTTAGCTAGTTCGATAGAGAAAAAAAATTCTGAGCAACATTCCGTTTTCAAAAAGTGCTGATCGATAAAGCTGTTTTAGAAAATTTAATTTAAAGTTCGCGCTTTTTTCTAGTTTTCGGGTCCATTTCCTCGGTGCACGTCGTTTTCGGGGCTTGGTAGGGCGCCATTCGTAACCCTCCGCCAATGCCTCCATCACAGGTTGCATTGGCGTATTGGTAGCGCGCTTGCCTACCAACTTTTTAACATTTTTTCGCCTCGGGTTCGAATCTTCGCGCTCGCTAACCCTTTGCTTTTTGGTTCTTGAACCCGTTATCGGTGCATAAAATTTTAATTAGCAAAAAAGCAAAGAGTTAACGATAAATAGGAATCGAACTTGTGGCAAAAGGTCAAAAAAATTCCTAGGCCATCGCACTAGCCACTTGGCCATGCCTAGGACGGATCCAAGGCGCGTGGAGTCCTCATGTGGCGGGCGGTCGACCGCCGCAAATCACCTCAAATCACCTCAAGGGTCCGGACACCGGGAACATTTTTAATTAAATTAAATTTTCTAAAACACCTTTATCGATCAGCACTTTTTGAAAAAGGGATGTTGCTCAAAATTTTTTTCTCTATCGAACTAGCTAGGTCCCGTCCCGAAACTCCAAAAGCACCTAAAAGCGACTCCTTGTTAGCATGGGCCTCGCATGAATTTAACTCAGGCTTGGCTTAGGCTTAGATTTTGCTTAAGTTCCGATTGAGCATGAGTTTCTTACCTGCTTGTTAACAACATCAGTGCAGTGGGCAGCAGCCTGCTGTCCCTCCCGGCGACCAAGCCATTGGCACTCGACGAGCAGCTCCTGCTTCAGCGCCGTCTTGTCGGTGATGTTGTTGTGGAAGTGGTGCTCGGCTTGGCGGATGACGAAGTCGCAGTCGTGGCACGGGTCGTGGCCGCGTTGCTGAAACTTCGGAGTAAGGCTCTGCTTTGTTTTAGGCTTAGGCTTAAGCTCGGGCTTAGGTTTATTAGGCTTGGGGTTAGGCTTGGGCTTGGGCTTGGCTTAGGCTTTAAAAGCTCAACTTACCGCAATGACAACGACGGCGGCGAAAGCGACGAGCAGCAGGTACTTCAGCATTTTTAGTGTTTTGATTGTTGGGGGTGCGACAGCAGCGTCTCTCCCTTCACTTGTTGAGCTTATAAACCGTTCCCCCCAGATTCGAACCTTATCAATTTCCAACGTCAACGTTAATCCCCCCTCCAGAAGCGTCTTTGTCCTCTAGGTGTGGCCGCGTACAGATTGGATCCGGGTCGGATCAAAAAGTGGGAAGTTGCGAGCATCTGGGGACGTTTAGAGGAGAAAACGGGAGAGAGACAGAGAGAGAGGGCGAGAGAGTGAGAGAGAAAGAAAGAGAGAGAGAGGGAGAGAGCTCGTTTAACACAGAGACGACGCCTTTATACCGAATAACTAGAATACGACCTGGAACTATCAAAGTGACAAGACTCAATTTGATATCAGCCTGTGATCGGAAGTGTATTGTAGTGTCCCGTACTTTTACAGTTAGCTGTAGTCTGTCGGGACATCGTGGAAACGTGTCGATAACTTTAAAATCCGAGATTATTCATAATCGAGGACTAGGAAAATCTGACAAGCGTCACCTTGCTCAGAATTTTTGGTTCTTTTACATTATCGGGGGGGTGGGCGAACTTTTCCTAGACATCCAATTTTTCTAATAGCAATAGTGAAGTCGTTCTTTTTTGTAAGCTTTTTTTTGGAAAGTCTTAACCCCAAAAACTTTACAAATTTTCATTAAAAAACGACGAAAAAATAAGGATTTTTCGACGGAAAATGGTCGATATTTATCCAAAATTTCAAAGTAATTGCAGCCTTTTCATGGCGTACTTAAATTTCGCTAAAATAACGATTAAAGCACCTATTGTTAAGTTACTAGACATATCTGAACTTATAGGAAAAATGGGTTCAACGCCCCCCCCCCCGATAATGCAAAGGAACCGAATTTTCTTGTTTATCGGACCTTCGGACCTAGCCGAGAGTCCATCGAATAACCGGGTTCAGTCATCCTGCCAAAGTTCAACTCCTGAGTCCCCCAGCGCCTGACTAGGGAAGTGCAAATAAAAAATCTGGAAAATCGCTTAGCAAAAATATGGGTCTGATAGAGTCGACGACGGGGATTCCGAAACTGCAATCAGAATTTGCAAAACGCTTAATACAAAAAAGTTATGAGCATTTTAAGTTTACAGCACTTTTCTCGCCCTCCCTTATGAGCCCCTCCCAAAGCCGGGTGTCCGCATGTCGAGCGGTGTAGTGGCTAACTAGCCTGCCCGGTACCGCGACACTTGCGGCGCGGACACTTGCGGCGCGACACTTGCGGCGCGACACTTGCGGCTGCGACACTTGCGGCGCGACACTTGCGGCGCGACACTTGCGGCGCGACACTTGCGGCGCGACACTTGCGGCTGCGACACTTGCGGCGCGACACTTGCGGCGCGACACTTGCGCCCGACACTTGCGGCGCGACATTTGCGGCGCGACACTTGCGCCCGACACTTGCGGCGCGACACTTGCGGCTGCGACACTTGCGGCGCGACACTTGCGGCGCGACACTTGCGGCGCGGACACTTGCGGCGCGACACTTGCGCCCGACACTTGCGCCCGACACTTGCGCCCGACACTTGCGGCGCGACATTTGCGGCGCGACATTTGCGGCGCGACATTTGCGGCGCGACATTTGCGGCGCGACATTTGCGGCGCGACACTTGCGCCCGACACTTGCGGCGCGACACTTGCGGCTGCGACACTTGCGGCGCGACACTTGCGGCGCGACACTTGCGGCGCGGACACTTGCGGCGCGACACTTGCGGCGCGACACTTGCGGCTGCGACACTTGCGGCGCGACACTTGCGGCGCGACACTTGCGGCGCGACACTTGCGGCTGCGACACTTGCGGCGCGACACTTGCGGCGCGACACTTGCGCCCGACACTTGCGCCCGACACTTGCGGCGCGACATTTGCGGCGCGACACTTGCGCCCGACACTTGCGGCGCGACACTTGCGGCGCGACACTTGCGGCGCGACACTTGCGCCCGACACTTGCGCCCGACACTTGCGGCGCGACACTTGCGGCGCGACCTTGCGGTTATTTAGCATAAGCTATAGAAAAATAGTTTCCGGTGTTATTTGATAAGCTGCATCCGAATTTGGTATTAAAAAAATATAAAAAGTCGGGTTTGCGACCGAAGTCACTCAATTTGGAGGGAAAGTGGCCGCTACTTCCTCCGCTCTGCGACTAGAAAAAGGCTTCGTGCCACCCGGGGCCTAGTCGCTTCGGATGGGTGCGAGCTCGTACAGGGTTTCTAAATCGGGGCGCCCGAGGAGCGCGAAGCGCCCAGGCGCCCCGATTTAGAAAGAGTGGAGCGGCAGCCCATCCGAAGCGACGGCCCACCTTGCCTGACGCCCCCAGGGGGGTTCCGACTGCGGGCCGGTTAAATTGCTAATTTGGAACACAAATCCAACAATTAGAAACAAAATCCGTGAAGAAATGCTAAATTTACAACATTTAAAAATAATTAATGCTGCGCCGCAAGTGTCGGGCGCAAGTGTCGCGCCGCAAGTGTCGGGCGCAAGTGTCGCGCCGCAAATGTCGCGCCGCAAGTGTCGGGCGCAAGTGTCGCGCCGCAAGTGTCGCGCCGCAAATGACCGCGCCGCAAGTGTCGGGCGCAAGTGTCGCGCCGCAAATGTCGCGCCGCAAGTGTCGGGCGCAAGTGTCGCGCCGCAAGTGTCGGGCGCAAGTGTCGCGCCGCAAATGTCGCGCCGCAAGTGTCGGGCGCAAGTGTCGCGCCGCAAGTGTCGCGCCGCAAGTGTCGCGCCGCAAATGTCGCGCCGCAAGTGTAGGGCGCAAGTGTCGCGCCGCAAGTGTCCGCGCCGCAAGTGTCGGGCGCAAGTGTCGCGCCGCAAGTGTCGCGCCGCAAATGACCGCGCCGCAAGTGTCGGGCGCAAGTGTCGCGCCGCAAATGTCGCGCCGCAAGTGTCGGGCGCAAGTGTCGCGCCGCAAGTGTCCGCGCCGCAAGTGTCGGGGAGCCGCCTGCCCCTGGGGCGGAGGGTCTTTGGTTCGGCTCCCCGGTCATGCCAAATTTTTTGCTTTTTGGTCAAAGTCAAGAACTTTAGACTTCTTCAAAGTTTCGAAGTCCGAAATTTAAATTTTTGAACATTTTCTTTACTATTGACTGCGCGTAGGCTTACCTTACGAAAAAACAGGTGAATTTTTTTAGTGCCCTACCCGTACTCCCGTACGGGCGTACGGGTAGGGCAGTACTTGCACTCCCGCCACCACTTCGTAATCGGTTTCATGAATTTAAAAATTAAGGGAAAGGGCTTTTCGACTTTGAAACTTTGAAAAAGTCTAAAGTTCTTGACTTTGACCAAAAAGCAAAAAATTTGGCATCACCGGGGAGCATAACATTTTATTTGCACTTCCCTAGTGAGTTCGTGATCTCGTACCGGATATGCCACCCCCAACCATTAGCAGCTACCAATTAATCCGTTAATCCATCGTGTCCGGGTCTTTATCTCGACGGCATAGATCAGCCTCGCGTTTGCTCGATTTTCCGCGCCGCCTGAATTTTTTTATCTGCCGTTATCGCCAGGTAGCGAATGGCCCGTGACGCGGCGGGTGCATGTGGGGCTACGGTATAAAAGCCACGGTTTAGAACGGGAGGCCAGCTCGGTCTCTCAGCCCAGTCCAACACTCTAAACATGCTCCGCTACATCTTCGCCGTCTCAGCCCTGGCTGTCATTGCCGTTTATGCGGTAAGTAAGATTTGGAAGTACAGAAAATCTGTAAGACGAAGCGAAGCGAAGCCTAAACCTTAGCCTAAGCTTAAGCCTAAGCCTAAGCGCAAGCCTAAGCCTAGCCAACAAGGAGTGCCCTTTTAGTGTCATCGGCAAAACCTTTTGCGACCTAGCTCATTCGATAGAGAATTGAATTCTGAACAAGCTCCCGTTGTTCGTTTTTGCGGAATGGCTGCCTCCGATTTTATAAAATTAAAAAAACTAAAAACAGCATTTTTGGGTCTCGATCCTCGCGCCACCCCAAAGATCACCCCCGGGGGAAGAGCCGCTCTGACCTCTCCCTACGACCAGTAAGCGTGGCGCAGTGGCTAACACCACGGCCTGCCGCACTTTTTTGCGATTCAGGCAAAAGTTCGAAAATCACATCAACAATTCTTTTTGCTTTTTGAATAAGGTTACGCTTGAAACCCCTTGTGGCCGCTTCATGTGTATTTTTGCGAAAAGCCGGCTTGCACCAACTAGATTCTTATTTAGCACATGGTTTTCAAAAACATAGGCTTTTTCACAAAGGACTGTTCGATTGTCTCTGCTTAAAATAAAATGGCGGTTGACCTATGAACCCAGCGCAATCAAAATTCAAAAAGCAAAAGAATTGTTGATTTGAGTTTCGAACTTTTGCCTGAGTCGCAAAAAAGTTTGGTTGGCCGTGGTGTTAGCCACTGCGCCACGCTTACTGGTGGTGGGGAATGGTCAGAGCGGCTCTTCCCCCGGGGGTGATCTTTGGGGTGGCGCGAGCATCAAGGCCCAAAAATGCTCTTTTTAGTTTTTTAAATTTATAAAATCGGAGGCAGCCCTTCCGCAAAAACGAACAACGGGAGCTGGTTCAGAATTCAATTCTCTATCGAATGAGCTAGGTCGCAAAAGGTTTTGCCGATGACACTAAAAGGGCACTCCTTGTAAGCGATGGTATGCTAATCTACCTCTATATTTTCAGCAAAACACCCCGTCGCCATGCATGATGTGCGACTTCATCGTCAACCAGGCCCGCCACCACTTCCACAACAACATCACCGACAAGGCCGCCCTCCTCAAGGAGCTCCAACAGGTTAGATTAAGCTCCTTAACTTTTTATTTGAAGTCAACCAGATTTTAAAAGCTAATGCTACGAAGGTTACCTAAGTCACGATTTTCCGATTACGCAATATAATCCTTACATTCAGGACTGCAACTCCCTCCGCCGCTTCTACGGTGACCAGGCCGTCAAGAACTGCCAGGCCGGCGTGCAGGCCAACATTGACAAGATCTACACCGACCTGACCACCGGTGAGTTGTTGTGCCACGCGTGGTAGTAGTCGATCGGCCTTCTCAGAGAGTTGAGCTGCTTACGACACGAAATTCCTGGTTTTAGAGAAGTAGTGCTATTTTTCAGGTAGTTTAAATAGCTCTAAAAACCACTATTTTTTGGCATGTCTACCTTTAGATACCTTAACTACCTTTAAAATGGCTTGGGCACGGAGTTTATCTAATTACGATCTAAAAGTCGGATGTTCTTAATTAACAATACCCTTATATACCTTGATAGACCTACAAAACCCTGCTTTTCTGATAAAAAAAATTGGGATTTAGTAGATGAACTAATTGATTAGAACATTAAAAAGAACGATTTTGACAAGAATACAGTAGTTCTCGATCTAATACCATCCAGGAGATACCTTTAAATCCATATTCTCCAGGCAAGGACGCGTGGCAGACGTGCGCCGACGTCGGCGAGTGCATGGGAACCGAGCCCACCCACCCCAGCCACATGCCCAGCCACATGCCCGAGCAGGAGCAGCCGGTGCGCGGAGAGCGATATTTCTAAATGCACTCGCTTACTCCGGGTAGTAACGCCTGTAAATAAACGAATTCTATGATATAATGGTGTAACAGGCAAAGTATGATTTCAATTCAGATACATACAAAAATTCAAGAAGATGGAAAATGAGGTGGAAGGCTTAGGGCAGGCTTAGGCTCAGGCTTAGCGTTGGACTTGGTTTGCTCTTAGGCTTAGGCTTGGCTTGGACTTAGGCTAAGGCTTGGGTTCGGATTTAAGCTTTGGCTTAGGTTTAGTTTCAGGCGTAGACTTAGGCCCGCTTAAACTTAGACATAGGCTCAGGCTTGGGCTTAGGCTTGGGCCTGGGCTTACGACTATGCTGAGGCTTAGGCTTATGATCAGGCTTGCTCTGCCTAAGTAGGACTTTAGCGACGTCAAGTTACCTCATCTTCCCTCAGAACGAGCTCGGTCTGAGCGTACACGCCATCAAATCTTTTGGCAACTCTCTCTCCCTCTCCCTCTCTCTCTCTCTCTCTCTCTCTCTCACTCTCACTCTCGCCCTCTCTCTCTGACGTCCCGCGCCCAGTGATAACCAGAAGTTTGTCTCTTGTCTCTGCCCTTCCACCTGGAGTCCACCTTGCTTCCCGAAAGCTGATTGTTTTCTTGATGAGCCCTATTTTTTGGCCATTTGTGCCATAGATAAGCCACGTCGTCGCCGAGTGGCTTGGCCGTAAATCAAGCTCCCAACTGCGTGGCCTCTCTCTCCAGCACTTTCGAGCTCAAACCGATAACGCTGATGTATGGGTGTGTTGCAGGCCAAGGGGGGGCAGATTGGTGTAGTTTTGCATGGAGGGAAAGGTAGCTGGAGTCGAAGGCTAGGGCTAGAAAACTTTGGAAATTCATGAGAGCTAAGCCTAGGCCTAAGTTTAAGCCTGAGCCTAAGCCTAAGCCTAAGCCTAAGCCTGAGCCTAAGCCTAAGCCTAAGCCTAAGCCTGAGCCTAAGCCTATTTCTAAGCTTAAGCCAAATCCTAAGCGTAAGCCTAAGCCGAAGCCCAAGCCTAAGCCTAAGCTTAATCCAAGCCGAAGCCTGAGCCTAAGCCTAAGCCTATTCCCGTGCCTCAGCCTCAACCTAAGCCTAAGCCTAAGCGATTACGCAATCTAAAGACGGACGGCCGCGTTACGTTTCGAGTTGCGTGCGTGTGTCTGAAGCTTAAAAACTACGGTTTTCTACGTTTATAAAAAGTATCTCTTTATTACCATAGTAAAAAAAACCAATGAAAAACTGCATAGTACACTTTTTCATAAGAAAATATTTGGAAAGACATAAATAAGCCCGTATTGTCAATTTTAGAGCACCATGGAAGTATTGCATCCGGCGGGACGAATCGATTTTTCAGGGTTTTTTAGCAGGTCGGACTGGCTTGCGTGCACGCGTATTGTACGGGAGAGTACTAAAATATGCAATTTTTGAGAGCTGCTTTTCGAAAGCGTCTTGAACCAGGTCAGATGCCTAAGACATTTAAAAAAATCATAAACTTACAAAAGTCCCCATCTGGACGTCCGGCTCGAATTGCCAGATGCCGTCGGCACTGCATACGATATTGCCCTCCAGGGTTGTCATCTGGCAATCCTGGCCGAAAGCGAACCATTCACCACCCTAAAATTCACGATGAAGCCGAATCCTAAGCCTTAAGCCTAAGCTAAGCCTAAGCTAGGTCTAAGCTAGGTCTAAGCTAAGCCTAAGCTGAACCTAAGCCCAAGCCCAAGCCTAAGCCTTAGCTCAAGCGTAAGCTTAAGCCTAATCCAAGAAGGAACCTAAGCCTAAGCTAAGCCTAAGCCTAAGCGAAGCCTAAGCCTAAGCCCAAGCCCAAGCCCAAGCCGAAGCCCAAGCCTAAGCCTAGACCTAAGCCTAAGCCTAAAGCCCCGAATTACTTACAATATTCGCCTCCGCCAGCACGAATCCCTCGGCCGTGCACACCAGCTGCGCTTGTGAACACCCGTTGACGGTGCTGAAAAGAGAATTTCGCGATAGAGCTCTGATGAGGCTATCCATAAGCCGATAAAAACCTAAGCCCGGAATTACATACCTGTACGTAAATACACCAGTTCCCGGTATCGCACCCGGCAACTCGTCATCCGGCGTTATCATCAAGTCCTGCGCGCAAGAGGTGCAGCCCGCTAAAAAGGGTGAGTTCGGATTAACAAACTATTTTTTTCTTACTTAATACTGTAGTAGTTGTGGTGGTTGTTGTGGTGGTTGTTGTTCTAAACTCATAATTTATCATATCCAAACCAATTTTATTGTTTTGTTTTCGGTTAACTGTGAAATCCTCGTAAACCTACGTAGTGGTGGTTGTTGTCGTAGTGGTCGTGGTGGTCGTTGTGGTGGTGGTTGTCCTAGAAAATGTAGGATGTTCCTAATAGCTGACGTTGTGAATTTTTGAACGATCAAATGCATACCGAATTTAAGCCACCCGGCGGCTCTTCGTTTTTCATTGAATGAACTGTTTTAATTGTTCAGATATGCTACACAACTTGGGAAAAGAAAATTAAGTGAAAACCAAACGGGGATAGCGACCTCTGCACGCAACACTTCAAAATAAGGGAAAAGCTGTAAAGGAAAACGATACGTAGTCGTTGTCGTTGTTGTTGTTGTTGTCGTCGTTGTTGTCGTCGTCGTGGTCGTTGTTGTTGTTGTAGTCGTGGTCGTTGTAGTCGTAGTCGTCGTCGTTGTAGTAGTTGTCGTCGTTGTAGTAGTTGTCGTCGTTGTAGTAGTTGTCGTCGTTGTCGTCGTAGTGGTCGTGGTCGTGGTCGTTGTCGTAGTTGTCCTAAAACAGGCCATCACTCGAATACACGCCTAAAACACTCCACTTCAACGCATTGCTGATTTTTCTAATCCACTTCACTTCTTCTACTCACACTACTACTTTATAACTATGCAAAACGTTACGTGGTTGTGGTGGTGGTGGTCGTCGTCGTAGTAGTGGTAGTCGTAGTGGTAGTCGTAGTAGTCGTGGTGGTAGTTGTTGTTCTGAAAGCGGCACGCTGATCTCCACACTGTGAAAGCTATGTGAGGGATTTTTAATCTATGATTATTGGCAACATTAGGTTTCTTAGCACACCGTCTTTGAGCTTTTTAGGTCTAACCATAGTTGAGTTTAAAAACGGAGTAAAACGGCACTCAAAAAGTTAGAAACTGAAAGAGTGTTACGTAGTAGTAGTAGTCGTGGTGGTCGTCGTAGTCGTAGTTGTAGTCGTTGTGGTGGTCGTGGTCGTTGTGGTGGTAGTAGTCGTTGTGGTAGTAGTAGTGGTTGTGGTCGTAGTCGTCGTAGTCGTCGTTGTGGTAGTGGTAGTAGTCGTCGTCCTAAATCCACGCTCACACGATGTTATATTCTAATCACTGGTTCTAAAACGGTTTACCACTCCAGCCAGTAAACCACACAAAAACTCTACGTTGTCGTTGTCGTCGTAGTCGTAGTAGTAGTCGTAGTTGTAGTTGTTGTCGTTGTTGTTGTTGTTGTAGTCGTCGTAGACGTAGTTGTAGTCGTTGTCGTGGTCGTCGTGGTGGTCGTAGTCGTAGTTGTAGTCGTTGTAGTCGTCGTAGTGGTCGTTGTTGTTGTCGTTGTCGTCGTTGTTGTCGTTGTAGTGGTAGTCGTAGTAGTAGTCGTTGTCGTCGTAGTTGTCGTACTCGTCGTAGTCCTAAACAAACCACGCACTTCCAAAAAAACATGCAAACTACGTGGTTGTTGTAGAGGTCGTCGTTGTGGTGCTTGTTGTCGTGGTCGTAGGAGACTTTGTGCTATAGAGGTTCTGTTAATGCCACACATACCACACTCGAAGTCACGACAAATTTAACGACAAAGGAATTTTTAGCCAAAAATCGTTAAAAACTTCTGAGTTTAAAGTAACATCACGGCACACTGACTATCAGCTACGACAAGCACTAATATAACAAAAAAAAATCAAACATTTGGCCCAACCAAAATGTATCAAAAAAAAAACTTAAAGCTATAGTTTGCTAATTTTAATTTTCTCCGACTAACGTTGGATTGTAAAATTGATAATACTGCTTTGTTCCGTCTTAAAATTAAGCTTAAAAATTCGAAGTTGAGAACTGTAACGTACGTGGTCGTGGTTGTAGTGGTCGCCGGAGTGGATCTGGAATAAAAACACGGTGGAGATTTCTAAGATTTTGCCTGTATACCAGATATCCCATATAAATGAATTCTGACTTAAATAAACTTAGAATGTAAGAATACCAATTTTAAAATTCAAATTAATTTCAGCACGATAGAAACTTACGAGGACTGCATGCGGAGACACGGGTCGACGACATGGAAGATGGCGATGGCCAGCAAAATTTGGAAGAGGAGCACATTCATCAGGAGTTCGGGCTGGAAAAGGATTTAGCTGGAAGAGAGAGGGCGGGAGTGAGAGGGATGAGAGAGCGAGATAGAGAGAGGGGTTGACAGGGAGAGAGAGAAAGAGATAATGACAGAGAGCGAGAGAGCGAGATAGAGAGAGGGGATAGACAGGGAGAAGAGAGAGAGAGAGAGAGAGAGAGAGAGAGAGAGAGAGAGAGAGAGAGAGAGAGAGAGAGAGAGAGAGAGAGAGAGAGAGAGGAAGATCGAGAGAGTGAGAGAGAGCGAGAGGAGAGAGAGAGAGAGAGAGAGAGAGAGAGAGAGAGAGAGAGAGAGAGCGAGAGAGAGCGAAAGAGAGAGCTAGATACGGGAAATCAGTCAGCGAGAGATAGCGAAAGATTTATCGAAATAGATCTAAAAATTTTGCGAAGTTGTATGTCACAGGAGTTCACAGTTCAAGAATAGACGCATTTAAGAGCTGTTATATTTACTAAAGCCAAAAATGCAAACTCTAGTCAAATCGTTGAAGTTCAAGCCAGAAAATTTAAAACTACAAAACGCACCTTGGCAAATAGAGAATGGCCGAAGTAGGCATTCGTTGGGGCGAACAATTTCGAGCCTGACCACAGCATTCAAGTCGGACAAGTCAAAAAGGGCTCTCAGCTGGTTCTCGAGAGACTGGAGAGACGATCGGTCAGCCGTCTTCAGCATAGACCAAATATAATTGGCCCAGTGGATGAAGGGTGGAGAAGAGGGGATGAGCACGAGCCATCCCAAACCCCCAAGGGGTAACCCTCGCTCGCGAAAACGGACTGTCCATTACGCGCCAATTGACGGGGAGGCTGAGCAGCAACATTACAAGGGTTATTACATGAAATGTGCATGATGAAAAAGGGTGTTCAAACTTGGGCTTGGGTTAGTTTTGCGCTGAAGCTAAGCTAAGCTTGTCACTAAGCCTAAACCTAAGCCAAAGCGTAAGTCGAAGCCCATGCCCAAGTCTATGCTTACGCCCAAGCCTAAGCTTAATCAAGCCTAAGCCACTAAAGGCCCAAGCCGAATTATAAGCCCAACCTTACGAAATTAGAAAAAACGGATTAGGAAAGGCCAAGCGTAGCGCAAATCGCGAAATCGGAAACTATAAGGCAGCCGGTTCCAGGCTTAGTCTCGGGAAGAACCCGATAAAAGTGGATTAGGAAGGAGGGCATAATGGGAGCCGCGCAAGTTCAGGGTGGAGTATGGCTAGGGCAGAACGGCGCGGTGCACGGGCGCGCTGATGGAGCCGGCCCTCCGGCCTTTATGGGGTGTAGAATTGGCAACAGCGTTGCCTTGCGGAATTTTCCGGATTCGGTTCGGAAAGGAGTGCAAGCATAAGAGCGAGAGAGAGAGGGACAGAGAGCGAGAGAGAGACAGAGAGAGACAGAGAGAGCGCGAGAGAGAGCCTTAAAGCGGAAAGAGTGCTTTAAATCATACTAAACGTGCAAACTTCAGCTTATTAAACCTTCTATACCGAGAAATGTCAAGTAACCTGTCCCTTTAACGTCGATGTTCGCGCTTTAAATTGCGAGAGCGACTGAATGGGGGGAAGGGCAAAAGAAAACGCGGGCGTACCTGCGTATGGAAACGGAGCAACGAAACAGCTCCGGAATTGCACGAATCTTACCGTAGCCTACAGTCTCTCTCTCTCTCTCTCTATCTCTCTCTCTCTCTCTCTTTCTCTTTTCTCACACGGCTAATATAAACCTTATGCTTATCAGCCCCCTTTAAAGGTATTGGCAAGGCCTTCGCGTTGGGTACCAGGGCAAAATCTATAGGCCATAGTTGCCCGTCCCTTTTTTCCTCGCCGTTCTCGGCCAGACGCTCCACCGTCATCACGTAGCCAAGCGGAAATGCCGCCGGGGGGCAAAAGGCGAAAAGTCCTTGAGCAAGGGGGGGAGGGGGGGTGATACCAGTTCCTAATGAGGACTGCCGACACCCCCACGCTGCCATCGCAAGTTCCACATTGTGCCTATCCACACTCGGTGCACATCACACATTCCCACGCACCGGGATGCATCGATTACTCGGGGTATCGCTGTCATTGTTAATTTGTTGCGATTATGCAGCAGGGGTTCAAACGGTAGGTTCAAACAGTCATTTTTATGATTTTGATGATTTAAAGATTACCGCTTAAAGTGGCGAGAGCTAATTTAAAGCAAACACTTAGCTCTTCGACCGGATACGCCCGAATGCAAATATCCGGATTTTCGACACGCTTTCGGCGGCGGTAGAGGCGGCTTATGAGGGGAAAAGGAAGCAGAATGTGCGTATCATTTGAGAATTTACTCTCTCTCTGTCTCTCTCAGACACACTCTCTCTCGCCCTCTCGCTCTCTCTCTCTCTCTCTCTCTCTCTCTAGTCCTCGTTTAGGATTGGAGCGACAAGATTACGTTCGGGGAGAAGCCGATATCGATTCCGGCGAAGAACGATCGATACAAGTACGTTCTCGCGCTTTGCATCTCTCTCTTCTCGCTCTCTCGCTCTCTCTCTCTCTCTCTTTTTCTCTCTCATTCTCAAAATCTCTGTCTTTTAGGGCCGTCCTCTACGATGGCGACATGCTACTCTCACCTGGGCAGCTGCAAAAAATTGCCGACAATGCGATTGGTGGGCGGTAGGTCGTGTACTGGGGTTTTTACCGGGATTTTGCCTATCAGGAGTTTTGTATTCTGTGTCGGCATTTTGTCGTATCACCCCTTAAGATTATAGACAAAAACGCGAGGCGTACCTGGATGAATTCTACCCATCAACGATCTGGCAAGACGGGGTGCCTTACGAGTTGCATAGCTCGTTGTGTGAGTTAGAGTTTGCAAGTGGCACTGCTAGTTAGATTAATGGTTCCTAAATAATTGCTGCAAGCCAGCCCTCGAGAAATTCCTCAATACTCTTTGCTAGCCTGCCTGATCTCCTATTTAGCCCTCGTCGCCCGTCTCTCCGTGCTGCGCGCCATCCGATTCTGGGCCGCGCATACGTGCATCAAGTTCCGACCGCGCACCAAGGAAAGCTTCTTTTGAGGGTTTGTTAAACTATTTTTCCGTAATCCAAGGATGTGGTGTAGTTTGTGGGCTACGAGAGCGGGTGCTGGTCAGCTGTGGGGAGAGATGACACGGAGCCCATACAGATTGTCAGCATTGGAAGGGGATGCGAGCATGTAAGGTTTAGTATGCGTGGGCGGCTTACTAGGGAAGTATCTGAACTTGCCATCGAACTTCGAGAACTCAGATACACCATTCGATGCGCCGTGACAAGAGGATTCCAAATATGTAATAAAATCAACGGGAGCGCATAACGGTAAAAAGTTATGAGCATTTTAAGTTTTACATTGAAATCCGCCACCGCGAGAAGAGCCCCGCCCAGCGCGCCCTGTCCATCGGTCTCGTGGCCTAGTGGTGTGCGCATGGGTCTCTGGTCTGTATGACCAGGGTTCGGATCCCCCTCACGATTTTTTATTTTTTGCTTTTTGACCAGATCCTACTTATTGCATGTCCAAACTCGGGAATAAGTTTTTCTTGACTGTGTGGCCCCTAAAAAGCACCAGCGATGATAAAATAACCTCCGGCAACAAAACCAGAATTGGACGCTCTCTATCTCAAAGTTGGCAAAATCGTCGGAAACCGCCCTTTTAAAGCTCTGTGCGAATTCGAAGAATTTAATTTGTCAAAAATGGAACAGTACATCTTGATCAGCAGAAAATTCCCTTTCGAATGAGCTATCTTACCTGCGCTTTACGCCAAATTCTCGAAAAGTCTTCGGCTAGCTGGCCATGCCCTACCCTTACTCTGCATTCCAAAAATATTTTTTTGCGGAAATTTTTGGCAGCCGTATGTAATATAGTTCATTTGAAAGAGCTTTCTTTGTTGAACAAGGAGCACTAATCAGTTTCGACTAAATTCCATTCCGCGGGATAATACAGGGTCTAAAAGATGCTGTTTTTCGTCATTTTGCAGACTTTGAACCCTCATAACTTTTGACCGTTATGCGCTCCCGTTGATTTTATTACATATTTGGAATCCTCGCGTCACGGCGCGTCGAATGGTGTATCTGACTTTTCAAGGTTCGATGGCAAGTTCAGATACTTCCCTAGTTAGGCTTAGGCTTAGGCTTGACTCTAGGCTTGGCTTTAGACTGTGGCCTAGGCTTGGGCTCCGCCTTCGGCTGAGCTTAGGCTTGGGCTTGGGCTCAGGCTTAGGCTTAAGCTGAGGCTTCGGCTAAGGCTTAGATTTGGGCTTAGGGTTCTATATCTTCAGTTTGGTGTCACGAGCCACGAGCTGGCGCATGCCCTCGGCGTCTTCCACGAGCAGTCCCGGCACGATAGGGACAAATTTGTCACCCTGAATTCGAGAGCCGTCGACCGAGATATATTGTACAATTTTGCAAAGGTATCGAATTTTTATGGAGCTACAGATGAGGTTTAGATCGGGCCCCACGAGCTGGCCACGTACCAACTACCGTATGACGTCGGGAGTGTCATGCATTACGCGCCGACAGAGTGGGTTGTAAACGAGAGAGAGGACAGAGAGAGAGAGAGAGAGCGAGAGAAACTCGAAACTCCTGAATTCGACCTCAAAATTCGGAAAAATTCGAGATGCTCCAAATTCTGATTTTCGAGACTTTGTGAACTAGCGTTTCTGAAAAGTCTCGCTGAATAAAAATACAAAATTCAAAACAGCGAGATTGCAATTTCCAAAACTGGGAAAATTAGAGGTTACGGAAAATTTCAGATCCTAACTTTTGCGATTGTCCCAGATTTTTAACTTTGGTATTTCTCTGTCTGTCTGTCTGTCTGTCTGTCTGTCTCTCTCTCTCTCTCTCTCTCTCTCTCTCCTTCTCTCCTATCTTTCGCGTCAGATTCTCCAAAAATCCGAAACGTCGCAGCGTTGAGCGCGGTCGACCCTTCCTGCAACAATCGATGGGCTCCATGGACAAACCAACATTTTTGGATGTCCTGGCCTTGAATATTCATTATCGATGTACGGGTAAGTAAATTTGTGCCTAATTTAAAATATCGATTCTCAAGAACAATGCCCAAAACTCGCTTGCATGAATGGTGGCTACACTGATCCGAACAACTGTGCCCAGTGCAAGTAAGTCGAAAAATTCATACAAAAAGCTAATATTTAACCCGGTAAAATTACTGAAATTATCCTATTTAAGCACGGGAAATATTAGAATAAACCCATCTGAAAGAGTTTGTAAATGCATGCCTTTAGATGTCCCGATGGCTATGGTGGGCAGCTTTGCGATACGGTAGCCGCGTCATTTTCGCCAAATTGTGGGGAGTCATTGAGGTATCGATTTCTTAGAGACGAGCTGCTTACGGCGGCTTCGACTGGATCCGACTGGACTTCCGGCTATTCCCTGCGCTCCCTCCCTCGCCGAAACGCGCGCGACCTGGCTCACTATGTCCAAAATCACCCAACCTCCGTCCCCCACCCCTTTTACTAAGGAAAAAACTTTCAAGGTTAATTTTAATAACTTAAACTAATACTTTTTCATAATTTTTTATCAGTTTGGTGGTTTCTGACCGCGCTCTATCCGATTCCGAAGAGAGCTAAGCTCTAGCTCCTTTCCCCTTCGAGTTTGAGTCCCGGACACGACGGGCGGACGGAGGCACACCACTACTTTTTTATTATAGTTGATAGTTGATTATTAGACGTATTTATACCGCAAAATCAATATACAAATTTAGGTGGCGGAAACGGTGAGAAAATTCGAGATCTCCATCGTTCAAACGGGGAACACGCTGAAGGATAAGATGTGCGTCTACCAGTTGAGGGTAAGATCGAACTTAGCGCTACTGCTATGAAAAGGACCAAAAAAATTGGAGTTGTTTTGCAGGGAGCGCGACGTCAAAAACGGGCGGGGAAAGATGATTTTGAGGGGCAGTAAGCCGAAGCTGCGAATTTCAGGCCCCGGCCGGCAAGAAAATCCTGCTCAACCTCCTTCGAGTATCCGGGAAATGCATCGAGGGTTGTTACGTCGATGGGGTTGAGGCGAAGATGAGAAAGGACAAACGGCCGGTTGGATATAGGTAAAAATGGTCTCCACACCCTTTAAAAGGGGCTCACAAGGTCGTCTCACTCCCTTAAAACGAACAATACGTTGAAATTCGCGTAAACATGCCCTGTGATTCTTCCTAGGTTCTGCTGCTCCGAGTCACAGCTCAAAAGGCTCGTCTCTGACTCAACGAGGTCCCATTAATGGTATATTCTCGGAATGGGCGTGTCCAGACTACATTCGAGTACACTTACGGTAAGTCGTCTCTCCCTCGCTCTCTTCCTCTCTCTCTCTCTCTACCCGGAAACCTTTAGTCGATGCAAATGCCGCTCGACGCACCTGAATTGACCCCAAGCGATTGGGAGAGTGGATAACACGAGCTACAACGCGATTACGGTAGGCGATACGGTAGTTAAAAATATCTGTTTAATTTAGGGCAAAAATCGGCTCAGCTTGGTCTATTCGCCACGATTTCAGAGCCGCGGAGGAAATGAAGCAAAGATCGAAATAACATAATTTATTTAGATGCTAATTAATAAATTATTGGTTTAGAGAGAGCGAGAAGAGAGAGGAGAGAGAGAGAGAGAGAGAGAGAGAGAGAGAGAGAGAGAGCGAGCGAGGCGAGCAGAGACTCTTGCAGTGCAGAACTAGCTAGCTAAATTCCTTAACAAAACTGAAGAATTATGGGTCAATTTCGTTCCGCTTCGTTCCATTTGACGTCAAATTTCATCCCTCTCACTTCAGATTCAAATATACCCAAAAAAAGCCCAGGACTTGCCTCACTTCGAGATTAAAAGTTCGAGCCCGCCGATCGTTTTTTGTATACCATGGCATGTATCCGCTCTTCCTCTCTCTCCTGTAGAGGGCACCGTTTAGACCCGCCAAGCCCGGGGCAGGGCTTCTTCTGGTTCAGAAGCCCCCAGCCGATCCGCCGTGTAGATAGGCCACAGAAGGACACACCACGACGGCCCAGCCGCTGAGAGATTTTCTGCCCAGATCCCATCCCGGACCTCCACACCCCATTCCTGGCTAATTTTTGGCGTTTTCCGGTTTTTCGGCAAGCGCAAAATTTTCACTATCATTTTGGAGGTTGAATTCAGTGTCATGAGCTCTTTCCTCGTCTAAGCGAGCGAAGGGACTCCACCCATAATACCGATAGGCCAAAATGCCGCCAGCCAATATCCCGGGAATCCGAATGCCGATGCCAAAATACCGACGCCAACAATAACCAACTCCCGGAATATTCACTACGGCAACTCGGATGCCACTTCCCTTTAACAACCGCTTTGGACGTCGGGATCTTAGCTGTCGGCATTTTGGCTGTCGGTGTTTGCGATGCCGGGATTTTCATTGTCAGGACTTTTTTAGCTGTCTGGATTTTGTCTCTCTGAAATTTGATGTCGGGATTATGGGTGTTGGGATTTTGATCTCGGTTTTTGTTGTCAGGAGTTTCAATGTCGGGATCTTAGCTGTCGGCATCTTGGCTGTCGGGATTTTGCTTGTTGGGATTTTGCTAGCAAAAATTAGGACTGTCGAATCTTCGCTGTCGGCATTTTGGCTATCGGTATTTCGTTGTCGGGAATTTCTCTGTCGGTTTTGGAGTTATTTTAAAAAACTTTGAAAGTTTCCCGATGCGATCAGACATTTCTTAACCAGCTAGTAATTTACGTAAATTCTTTTTTTCTCTTGAATGTGGACCAAAAGTTCAGCGTGTTTTGAACCCCGGTGACCTCGCTGGTTCTTTTCAAATGGCCAGAATTCAGTCGCTAAGCTTCCCCATTTTTGTCCACTCGCACTCGACTCGCACTCTGGACCCTGTAATTTTGTTCTCAGCACCATTTTTCCGGGGTCGAGCGGCTGGCAGACGAGAATAGACTGAAGGGGTGGGTTTCACTTTAGCCGGGCTGTCAAGGTTAGATTACTCATGGCATGGATTTTTGCATGAAATTCGCGCATTAGTATGCCATAGAGAAAGACGGAGACTGAGGGCGAGAGAGAGCGAGAGAGAGAGAGAGAGAGAGAGAGAGAGAGAGAGAGAGAGAGAGAGAAAGAGAGAGGCTACAGCAGGCCGAAAAATTTCGATGTCTTTTTGTCTCGTCTGGTATGACACTCTCTCGCTCTCTCTCTATCTCTCTCTCTCTCTCTCTCTCTCTCCCCCCGTCTCTCAGCCCGAACTTCCGGTCCCTTTAATACCATCCCCAACTCTAAATTCCCCAGAATCCTCGTGTTGTTTGGTGTATATCGTTGTGTAGCGCGTGCAGCGGAGTGAGCCGGATGCGGGGCCATGGACGACAGGCGGAAATCGGACACAAGGCTTGCCAAATAGGAGACGCCCGAATCCGCCAGGGGCCTGTTATTCGGAATGGACTCCCCCTGGGCGCGCAACCGGAGTAGTGTGGGCCACCTGCACAAATACACCTCTTCTTTTCTGAGGCCCGGACCAAGGCGGGCAGGACTGTATACAGACATATTGCCTGCCCAGATCTGATGAATAATATTAGCGATGCGTGGCCGGGGTTTTGGGCGATTTTTTGGAGCGTGTAAAAACGGATGGCAACGTCAAAAATGGCTCTATCGTTCACTTTTCCGCATTTTGTCTGGTTAAGTTTATTCCAGTGAATAGGGTTTTCGAATGCTAATAGGAATTTCAGTGATAATCTCCCGACATTCAAAATCCCGACAGCCAAAATGAAATTTCAGTCGTTTTACCCATAAATGGTTTTAAAACTCGGGGTTTCTGGCTCTCAGGATTTTGGTCGTCAGAATTTTGGATGTCGGGATTTTGGCTGTCAGGGGTTTTGAAGGTCGGGATTTTCACGTTTACCGCTAAAAAATGAACCACAGAATTTTTAGTTTATTCCAGCCAGTGGAAAAGCCCGCTTCGCGGCACTTTCCACTGGACCTCGTCCCATGAACGATGAATTCGAATACCTTCTTTTTTAGCCTGCGGCGCGGGAGCCTGAGTCAAAGACCTTTTCTTTAGCCTGCGGCGCTGGAGCGAGCCAGGCCTAAACCTCGACTAGAATCTTGTTGCCTGCAGCGCTAGTTACTGGTTTTTCTCCGGGATTCGGCCTGCGGCGCGAAACCTGGAAGTCAAGGAGCCATTCTTTGGCCTACGGCGCGAGCCTGGACCCAGGGCCTTTCCATGGGTCTGCGGCATGGACGAGGACTTCCCATAGAGGCCTAGAAACATGTTTGTTGTTGAACTACTAGAGCATGTTCACAGGCTATCTCTCTATGCGAAGTCCTTCTAGACTAATGAAGCCCACTGCACCATGGGACACATGGGAACAGGCGGAAAGCCCTCTTCCGTCCTGGGAAAGCCGGGCCGG